>BLBF01000016.1:45946753-45992978 GCA_015471245.1 Laticauda colubrina
GTTTGAAAAAAGTTTCACATTCCTGTCACCATAGGATAAAAAAAAAAATGCCCTGTTACCTGAATGCACTGAAGTAGTTATAATTTCTGACTGGTAATCCATTTTTCTGTTTCTTACCTTCATCACTTTATGAGGTATTGGCTCCAAGAAATGGCTGTTACATTATTGGAATGGATGACTGTTATACATTAATTAAGACATACTTTGATTCTTCCTTTCTCTAGCAGCAAATATAGAAATACTAATGCTCTTATAGTCATTTCGAAAAATCATTTCTTAGTGAGCACCTAGAAGCCAAGAGGAACACACGTTCCAAATTTCAAGTTTGTAGGCTTTATGATTCTGTAGATTTTGTGAAGATGCGTGAGTGGGATTTCACTTTTATATATATAGTTTTGAATGAAATCATATTTGAATAATATTCTGTAAAGCAATCCTGGGTACAAAATTGCTGCCAAAGATTTTTGAGTATAATCTCTGAGCACTAATGTCCTAGGTGGAATAGATCTCCGGCTCAGTGAAATCCCCTTTTTAGACATTCATCTCAATATCTTTTCGTTGCATTTTTCCTTGTTTCTTTTAATCTAAGGTCACCATCTCATTTAGCAGGAGACATATGGAATTGCATGCAGGATGTATTCACTATTGACAATTTTCTGAATTTTAGTGTTGACATTGCTACTTGTATTATCACCGGTATATTTCAATAAGCCAATTTTCAGCCACTGATCCATTTTTTGCAAGCCAACTATCTGGTGTTAAATACTATATAGCAGTGGTCTTCAAACCTGACAGCTTTAAGACTTGAGGACTTCAAGTCTTCACTCCCAGAATTCCTCTTCCAGTCATGTTAGCTCAAGAATTCTAGGAGTTGAAGTCCACAAATCTTAAACTTGCCAAGTTTGAAGACCTTTGCTATAGGGAAGTGAGGGCTAAGGTCAAAAAAAAATTATGGTATAGCTGGCTGATTGGCAGAAAATAAAATGAGGTGGAGCCTAGGATGGCAGCCAGGGATCTGAAATGAGGCTGGGTGGACCACTGTTTAGAATTATCAGATCTTGCCACTAATTTCTAAAACGTGGACTTCTTCAATAAAGCCTTCTATATTTTTTAAAATTATCTTTAGAACTTTTAAAGAGAAATCACAAGTCTCTGCTGCACATTAGAGACATAATTGTCTTATCTTCTGATATATAAAATGTTTTATTGGATATGGAGTTTCGTCTAAATCTAATTTTGATTAAAAATGGCCAGCAACTTTTTTTCTATTTTAAGTATCCCTTTTTTATGCCTCTGACAGAGCTAGATTGCAGTTCATGGCATATCTGTTGAAAAGACTTCATTAGATTACCATTAGTTGCTAATAATGCATCATAATTATTTTTACAGTTAGGCTCATCTATTTCCTCTTCTACCTGCTTTGCAGAGATAACCTCTAAAGAACAAGCTGAAGGACTATCAGTCTCTCTTTCAAAGGGTTTTGCACTGCCTGAATTTCTAAACAATTCATTACCTACAAAAGATTTGTGTGAGTATCAAGATAGAGGCCCTAATTTCTTGAATTTATGTTCTTAATGTTCTAACTACACTGAGTACAGTGATCCAAATCTTGAAGATTTTAATTTATTTCTGGTAATAGGAGGCAAAGGTAGTCTACATATTCAGTTTCAAACTTGCTTTGCATATAGCTGTATGAGTCCACCAAACCATGTATAAAAATTGCCAATAATAGTTAGCTTTTTAAAAATTTTAAAGAACCAATTTCTTTCAAATAATAACCAGGCAGAATTTTTCTTATACAGTATAGAAATCAACTTGATGCTTTTTCTGGAAAAGCTAGTTTTCTGTAGGTATGTGTTAAGGTTCCATTTTTGTTTGTAATTCAGTACTGATTCTTAGAAAGGGAATAGAAATTTCAGGTGTTGAATGTATTTTCTACATCTGCTTGAAAAAGTAAAGAAATTTCTGGTACCTTGAAGATTAACTGATATATACTGTTATAAGCTTTCTATTGACCAGAATCCACTAAATCAATTTATGATGGTGTATTTGAAAGTTCTCCTGTTTTTTAAGTGCACCTATAATTCCCAGAATTCCCGAACTAGAAATTCTTAGGGCTCAGGAATTCTGGGAGTCCCCAGGTCATAAAGGGACCATAATTTCATATTGCTGGCATACACAGAGCTTCCTTGTATCATCAGAGGTGCCACCTTGATTTTTCTTAAAGAAACCCTGTGGCATATTCAACTAACAATATACTTTCTGTGGGATTATAGTTACTAGATAACAAGTTTATAAAATGACACTTGACAACATTGTCACTCTTTAATGATATGATCCTTTCTCAAGTGACAGGTTAAAGACCTTTTCCATCTAATAATCAATTTTACTGACTTAATTAATTGTGCATTAGTGAACAGGTGAATTATATTTATTTGGTTAGCCAAATGCAGCTTGAAATGAAAGTAGTCTTGAGCTCGGTGGACTCCTGAAAAAGAATATCAAAATTTAAGAGGTCAATGAAATAAACAGGTGGTGGACTAGGAAAAGGGACAGAAAAATAAACAATGAGATATTGTTTTGGTGCTTTCCATAGCCAATATCCTAGTATATTTCAAAGCTAATAAGTACCAGTAATGAATATAATCACAACTCACCACCTGCCTACCATTTATTTTTGAAACAGAATGTTTTATTACATTTTAATCTCCAATTAAACCATTGCATGCTGATAATCATTGTTAATTATACCATTACTTATGTCTAGAGGTTACATCCCAGGGCTGTTTGTTACATATAAAATCATATTTAGATTAATTCACTGAGGGGAGAATACAACCTAGTTCACCCTAATTCCTTTCTTGTCATTACAAAAATCTATTTTACATAAGCCCGGAGATCACTTGAAGTATTCAGCATGCTGTGCATTGATTGGCTTTTCTTATGCAAGAAGTCTCAGAAATTAAGTGATAATAGAAAAAACAGGTGTATCATCTCAAACATATAGTTTTTCAGATGCCATTAATAATCTGCAGTCCTTTGTGGTACATTAGCCTCATCATGTAAAATCAATGTGTGAATTTATCTGTTTTTCTGAACATTTTCTCAAATTGCGCCATTACTGTGTTCATCGTCTTATTTGAGAAACATGGCTATTCAATCTCACATTTGTAATGTATGTGATCTTGAACAAGGAAGAATGTATGTACAATGGTACCACCATAAATTCTGCTAATCAAAAATAAAGTTAATTTGAGTTAAATGTCCTGAAGAGAATAACAACTCTCTTTTTTATGCTACAAGTATTTGAATGATTTCTATTCGCTGTCTTAGAGGTACACAGCTTTTTAAAATTATATCTGATAGGTTCATGTTTGGATGTATGCAGGTGCCAGAAGAAATGCTGAATTTGACTCAATTTAAATGTCATTTAATTACACTAATTATACTCTATTAACAAATATTTACTAATGTATTTCTTAAAAGTATCTCTCCAAATATTTAATAATATATCATTTTTGTTACATTAAAAGTTGCTACTTGGGGGCAAATTTTTGAAATATTCTACCGCTGCATCTAAAGCTTTCAATGCAGATAACCCTGGCTTTAGATTAGACATTTTTAGATCAGTTCTATCCTTTGATCTGGTCTGGAGTTCTGAGATCTTGTTTACATATATTCCCTTCAGTTAACATCATAGCTCACCTTCTTATCAATAACTTAGAACTTAGAATAATTTTTTGTCACTTTGAATATACACTAATCGGCATACATTAAAATGAATTTTCGTTGCATACAACTCTCAAAGGGTCTCCACCTCTATATATACTCCATAAACATGACATAATAAATAAACTTAGATCTTCTTTCTGATATCAGCTTCAGTCTTCTGCAAAATTTGAATTGTGGTGCCCTGGATTCCATAATGGTCTATTCTCTTGATTGCCATACACCATCATGGTTCAGACTGATTTCTCCAGCTTTTGATCCTTGGATTTTTGTTTTTGTTCTTAGTATTATTTTTCTTACCTTACTAAATGCCTTCAGATTTGTGGTTTGCCTTTTCAACTGTACCTGGATGGTTATCATTAGATCCTGGGAATATTATGCTTTTAAAATAAATAAACAAACAAACAAATAAAGGACATAGGACAAGCTTTCAATAAATATTGCAAGACAAAAAATTGTATTCTGAATTGGAAAGTAGAAAACCAGACCTAAAAACATATTTTTTTTTAATAGGGATGGGTGGCAGGCCTGGTCTGTTCATTGTTCATAAACACTGTTTTTTTAGGAAGAGACAGTGCATCAGCAAAATCCCAAGCATTACTCCCATGCTGGGAATGGCCCAGCAGAAGAATGCAAACTCATTAGGTTTGCTTAAAGCAGCCCTGTGTCACAATGTCAAGAGAAAGACAAAGTCTGGGAAACTTGGCAGGAAGTTCAATGTCCCTGTATTATTATTTTTCACATGACTTGGTGATGGTGATGGCATCTGAAAATTCTGGAGAATTTTGTTTTTCTTTTCCATCCATGAGATGAATTGTTCTTTGCATTGCTTGCTCAGTGAAGAGACTGGAATGTCATGTGACAAGCACAAGATTACTTGAAAACTCCTACCAGCATTGTTGTAGCTGGGAAGTGGCAAGAAGTGTAGCTGGGAAGCTTCTTTGTTATAAATATGTCAGGTACTTCATATTTCATATGGATGCTTCAAGAAAAAGGTTCGGTGAGAAGACATCAGTATTGTCAACTCCCCAAAATCATAGCAGTAGGTAAATCTTGCTCTACCAGTTGTAAGTTTCATTTCATCCTTCACTGAAAAAAACCCTCATACCAAAAACCGTTAGGTTGATAAGAACTCTGTTATCAACTTGCCAGAAAATGGGAAAATGTTAACTTAATTTCTTCTCTTTGTATTTGGAATATTAGTAGGACAAAAAGTGAAACTTTTTTTATCGTTCTGAAATTTGGGTACCTTGCCTGCAAATCTCATCTAATTATCTCAAGACAAAAGGAAAGGAAAGATAGTTATGAAAAGTACATTTCTTTCTTTAAAGGCCACAAAGTATAATATCTATTTGAGAGTAAAGAAACTCCATCCTCTCAGAAATTTAAATCTAAACTTTTTATTTACTTATTTAATTCATTACATTACATGCTACACATCTCACATTTGAACAGTTTTGGACAGCTTACAAGATCATAAACATAGGAATATATAAAAAAAATGTTACTTCCAAGTTACAAATCGTTTGTGGATGTTAGTGGCAGAAATGCATGGAATGGATGCAGCTATATCTCACAATGTACTAATACCTTGGGGTATTTTAAGACATTTTTTCTTTTATGCACTGAAAAGTTGATGTTAGCTGCCTTAGATATTTCTCTTTGAAACAGAAGAGCAGAATAGATAATGTTCTAAAGAAAGAAAGAATCTGCTTCTGAATCATATTGTGAGCCCTTTCTTTGCTGATTGGTTATGAGCATGGGGTTAAAAACTCAATTTTCTTTACAGAAGATCATTTTGACTTCAGGCAATTCAAAGCTTTCAAAATAGAATAAAACCCTCAATGCTGCCATCTAGTGATAGAAAAATCAGTTTCCACAAAATTAAATATTTTTGAGCAAAACAGTCTCACATCCACAATCAACACCCATATAAGCAGAGATTAACATCAAAATTAACATTAGACCAACAACAAGAAGCAAACAATACCCTAATGAAGGAAATGCCAAATGAACAAACAATAAATAATAAGCATTCAGTGAAAGGAAGTCAGTAAAAGGGGCAATAAACCGCTTAGAGAGGGCTGTAAAGTACTGTGAAATGATATATCAGTCTAATTGCTATTGGTATTCTCAGTTTTTAGAGTCCTCTATTCAATAATATTTTGAAAATGAGCTGCCATATGTAGATAGTTTAATTCAGTATTAGCTCTAGTGAACTAAACTTCTCTGGACTGAGTTAGGAGCAAAACCAAAATGAAAGATATCTGTGAACATCTAGAAACAAAGTTACAACTAGTAGCCACCATGGGTTTGTTAAAACAGATCATGCCAAAGCAATCTTATTTCATTCTTTGAGAAAGTGACTAAATTAGTAGACCAATGAACTGCTGTGGACATAGTATACTGAGACTTCAGCAAGGCAATCAACAAAGTAGACCAAAAGCTACTTCTTGGTAAACTAGAAAAATGTGGGATAGATAGCAACTCCACCAGGTGGATTCATTACTGGCTGACAATTTGTACTCAACAAATAGTCCTTAATGGTACTACGTCTACATGGAGGGAAGTAAGCAGTACCACAAGGTTCCATCTTAGGATCAGTACTCTTCAATATCTTCATAAATGACTTAGAAAGGGAATAGAAGGGGAATTCACACAATTGCAGATGACACTAAGCTGGCAAGAATAGCCAACACCACAGAAGACAAGCTCAGGATCCAAAAAGATCTTGACGTACTTCAACAATAAGCCTTTTGCAAAAAAATGAAATTTAATGTGGAGAAAAGCAATGCTTTACACCTAGGCAGGAAAAATCAAAGGCACAATGACAGAGTAGGTGGAACCTGGCTCAAAAACAGTAACTGTGACAAGGATCTTGGAGTTCTAGTGGACAGTCACTTAAACATGAGCCAGCAGTGTGCAGCAGCAGCCAAAAAAGCTAATACAATCCTTGGTTGTTTAAACAGAGGCACAGAATAAAAATCATGTGAAGTATTAGTTCCACTTTATAAAGCCTTAGTAAGACCACACCTGGAATACTCCATCCAGTTTTGATCATCACGTTACAAAAAGATGTTGAGACTTTGGAAAAAGTACAAAGAAGAGCAATGAAGATGATTTTAAAGACCTGGAGACAAAAACATATGAAGAACAGTCACAGGAATTGGGTATGGACAGTCTAGAGAAAAGAAGGAATAGGAGTGACATAATACCAGTATTCCAGTATTTAAGAATCTGCCATAAAGAAGAGGAGGTAAACTTATTTTCCAAAGCACCAGAAGCAAGAAGCAAGACAAAAAACAAGGGCTGGAAACTAATCAAGGAGAGAAGAAACCTGGAATTATGGACAAACTTTGTAACAGTGAGGACAATGAGCCAGTAGAACAGCTTACCTTCAGAAGTTGTAAAAACCTTGATCACTTTTTTTTTTTTTTACAAAAAGACTGGATAGCTACCTATCTGAAATGGTATAGAATCTCCTGCTTTAGCAGGGGGTTGGACTAGAGGATCTCCAAGGTCCCTTCCAGCTCTACTCTGATTCTAATTGGGGAAACACATTGCTCAATATAATCAATGCACAAAATAGGGAAACTGTGGCCTTTCATATTTTGCTGAACTCCAAATTCTTCAAGAATTATAAAGGATGCTGAAAGTTCTAGTTTAGTAACACCTGAAGGGCCACATGTTCACATTATTGTGAACTTGTGGTCCTAACAAACTCAGGTATATGCTGGCAATACCTAGAAGACTATGCTGACTAAATATTTTTAAGAGTTGAATCCTTAACAGTCCAAAGATTGCTAAGTTGGGAGGAAATGATTAAGTGTTTTGAGTTTCCAGTTTTAATATTTTCCTAAAGATGCTGTAATGCTTCTTCAGCTGTGCTCTAATCACACATTCTCAGTGGTGGGATTCAACCAGTTCACACCACTTCGGCTGAATCAGTTGTTAAATTGCTAGCTGGCCCCTCCCGCCCCTTCCAGGAGTCCCCACACACCCTGTTTTTGCTCCCAGGAGGCTTCAGGAAGGTCTACTAAGCCCAAAAAAGGGCATGGGGGGCAGGGCAGCCCTTTTTTGCTCCCAGGGTTGCAAGCAAGGCCTACTATGCCCAAAATGGGGCATGGGGGTGACCTTCTCATTTTTGCTCCCAGGGGGGTGCAGGAGGCCAAGTGCTGCCTGTCACACCCCCTGGCCATGGCCACCATGGTCACACCCACCAAGCTAGTCATTAGGGCAGAGAACCGGTTATTAAATTATTTGAATCCCATCACTGCTTAGATCAGCACTGCTCCCCAAATATCAGTCCAAATATCCTATCCTATAAGATAGGATTACAAAATTTGGAAAGTCTTGGAATTTCTTATTGATTCATACACATACAAGATCATGGAAGAGTTAAGTTGTATTTCTTTTTCTTTTTCTCAGGACAGAGTTGCTATGTCTCTATCCTTTGTGTTTCATTGCTCTCTTCCCCTTTCCCAAGAATAGCTCTATGTTCTTTCACACCAAGTAATCTAATCATAAAGAATTTTCTGAAAAAGTTCAGACTATGTTATTCAGTCTTTCTTTGGGAACAGACTTGTGCCTGTAAGAAGAACCACCATTAATGAAATGTGGCTCTTTATTGCTGGCTGCAGAATATAACACAAAGCATTACAATGGAAACCCAAACACTGTGCTAGAAATACAGATAGAAAATCACAAATTAATATGCATCACATTGAATCATTGTGGTTTATGCTACAATGAATACTGGAGAAGTAATTGTTGATGTTATCACTGTTTTTTTAAGGGTTACCAAGGTGATGGTAATAAGACTGTCAACCAGAATAGTGCAGAGACTAAAGGTTACATTCCAAAGGGACATCTCTCAAAAGAAATTACATGATGGATGATCTATTCTGCTCACATGCAATCTGATCTCATGTAAACATACATTTTAAAAGAATATTTTTTTTATTAAAAAATAATCTGACATGAAAGGATGGAATAATGCTGGAATGAATTAAGCATTTAAATTCTACTTGGCCTGCCAATAGCTGAGATGAATTCCAAAAGGGCAGCTATTTAAATTGTCATTCAAAGCTGGTTTTTACTATTAAAATGTGGATAATGATGTTAGTTTGTTCTCCAGTTTAGTTTCAGACTCTCCGGACATTAGTTACTTCATAAAAGCTGCACCAAGGACTTCCCATTTTTGAAGTTTTACTTTGCAAGTTCTCCTTTATGTATTATTTATGGGGTAGGGAAACAAAAAAATTTCTTAAAAATTAATTTTGTGATTGTCCTCCCCACCCTTGTTTTCATTCTCAGCAACCACCCATTATCAACTTTTGATTTGGTGTCATTTTCCCCTTTTGTAATTGTTTGCATTTTCTCATTGAGTTGTCTCATGAATAAACCCCTGTTTGGAAGCCCTGAGGTGTTGGCATTATGCTGTATATACAAATCGTTGTCGCCCCTGTGCTGAAACGGTTGATTTTTAGGAACAGTTGATGATGTCAAATTGAAGCAAAGGTCCACTTGCTATAGTTCCTGGCATGTCTCCAAAGATTCCTTCCCAGAAAATTTCCTTTCCCCCACGTTAACCAACAATTTTCCAGTTGTTGCTCTCAAGAACACCATATCTGCTGCTGTTGCTCTTGCGAGATGCTATTGAATAGTTCTTAATTGGGCATGATGGTTGTTGGATATATCGGGAGATAAAAATAAATACATTCCTTCATCATTTTTGCTGCTATTGTCTTGTGAAATCAGTAGCGTGGTTATGACAAGAAAACTGTTTCTTGAAAAAGACAGTTGGTTTTGTTTGAGAGTTGAATGTTGCCTAAGCAGAAAAATATTATGGACCAATTAAGTCCAGCTATTGATAGTTGATCACTGGATTTCCCGAAGTGGAAAGCTGGTATTAGCTGAAGTCCAGTGAACTCCATGATGCACCATGAACTGTGCCAATACTTGGATACTTTCTACCCCGTTTCCTATGATATAACTACAAAGCAGGAAGAGCAATTAAATCAAAGCTATTTCTTGTTAACCTGAGCCTAATGTATGATAACTCTTGATAAATTGTTTCTGCTTAATCATAACATGAAATTTGCATTCCAGAGTTAAAAAATATAGTAAGTAGTTACAGAGTATTGTTTTATTTAAATAGACTAGGATAAAGAGATAAAAATGATGGACAAAACAAACTCTGTTGGAAACTGCATCCTATCAATTTCGTAGGGTGTGAGTAACAGTATGGTGGTTTGCACAAAAGTCTGTAGATTATATATCTCAGTTTCCATGAGTTAATATGGGGAAGATTGGGACTTGGCTGCGTTTGTGGTCATATTAGCCAAGATATACCAATAGAAAAAGTCTACACCAGTAACAAGGATGCCATCTGTGGCAGAGATATGGCTAAAACTGGTAACCTAATTTTTTCCCTTACTAAAAAATGTTACTGAAAATATCGACTGATCAATAACAAGGTGGATGGAGAAGTCTGGCCCATGAAATAATGATCATAACACATGGAAAAATGAAACTTGGAATGTAAGGGGAAAAAGTGGTGAAGAGCATAAAATAGAAAATGAAACAAAAAAATAAAAATAGGTACATTAGGTATGTAGGAAATCAAGAATTGGGGAGGAATGTAGTAAATGTGAATGAAGATGGTTTGATTTTGTGGCATGCTGATTAATAAAAGGATAAAATGTATGTCAGAAAGTATGAAAGGATATCAACTAGGTTGTTATAAATATATATAGATTGATGATAGTTATATTTCAGTTAACAATGATAATGGATGAACCAGAAATTAATTTGGGAAAAATTATCCAATATTTCAAATTAATTCAATTGAAAAGAAAAATTATTCTGTGATGTAACAGTGGAAACAAAACAACAGAATATAGGAAACATGATTGGGCCATTTGGGGACCATGAAAAATGGTAAGATATGAATATCTGGTTAGAAAAAGGTCTGTATCTTTTGAAAATACAATTCAAACATCTATATATACATTCACATGACAAAGAAGTGAATATCAAATATGAATTATAAGGCATAGTTGATTTGATTGTGATGAAATACAGAAAGAATTAGAAAAAATGTGCAAGGTGGATGAGAGGTATTGAATGTAGGACACTGGTTTATTTGGAAATGTCAAGAGTGAATCTTAGAGAGAAAATAGACACAAGATTAGAAAAGAAAAATGACAAATATATTCTATAACCAGTATACAGATCAAAAGATAATTGCAAAAAAAGGTAATCAAAGACAACATGGAATGGTTAAAAATAAACTGAGTCAGAGAAGTGCAGAGCACTTTTTATAGAAATAAAATAATGCTTTGGAGATGAGTGGAGAGGGCTAAAAACAGAACCTCCAGCATAGTGAACAAATTAAAAATAAAAAGTGGGGAAGTGATTTAGGATGGATTGAAATTATGGAATGTTGGAAGGTAGGTGTGCATAGTAGTTCTCTCTGAAGTAGGAAACATGCTTCTTTAAGGTGCTGCCAACAAGTACTGCAAATATACACCACTCCAGATCCAAAGGATATTTCCTCCTTGGGATCTGAATACAGTATGGCTCTAATTGGAAGAGGTATTTTAGAGCCTAGTGGGAATCATAGTGCTAAGCTGAACTATGGAACAGAAACAAGGTCTACAATGGTAATCATTGACTGACAATCATAACTGAGCCTGGGATTATGGTCATACGTTATGACCATAGAATGATGAATTATAGAATTACTTAGAATTATTATCATTCACCAGGTCACCTGTGCTCAATTTTGTGACCTGTTTTTGTAGTGTTTGTTAAGCAATGGCGCCAATTGTGAAGCAAACCATTATAGCCAATGGAAACCAGAAATAAACAGCTGCTTCTGGCAAAAAAAGAAATTGTGGTCATGTGATTATGGGATGCTGAAAATGACTATCAATGTGAGGCAATTGCCAAGCATCCAAAATGCAATCACGATCACAGGAGGGGCAGCTATTAAAACTTTGAGACTGGGACATATGCAGTTCTGATGAAGTCCATGGTAACTCTGACCAGTCTCGAAGCGCTGGTCATAAGTCAAGGACTATCTGTAGTTCTGATTAATGTTATTTTTTTTGGAAGATTCATAGGTTTGACCTTGTATGCTGTGTTTTAACCTTGTACACCACCCAGAATCATTACTGTCAGAAGGAGCCTTGCAATGTTAGTGCTTAGAAAAAATGATTTAAAAAAATCATAAATGCTGTGAGAAACTTTAGAAATATTAACACTGCAAGTGTAGATAAATGTGACTGTAGTTTGCTTTTGGATAGTTCTATGACTTGTTTATTATCTTTGTGAAGAATACACCTATGTCTGATTGATGGGAAAATGCCTTTCCCTACACAGACGTAAAAGGAGTAAGAATGAACTTAAAAAGTACAAGCAGATTGGTCTGTTAGTAGATTAGTCTAACTGTGAACAAAATGTGGAAGTGCATCATGGTTTTATGCCCAACAGACAAGTGCAGATTAGATTTTTGGTTTCCATGAAGTTTTTGGGAAATATATCAATGTAAGAATGAATGTTTATTGTAAATTTGCTGATTTTGAGAAAGCCTATGATAAAGTGAATAGTATTGAATTGTGGAATGCTTTGTTTAACTATTGTACTAAAGTTGATTGTTGAAAGAAGTAAGAATAGCATATTGAAGACCTTCTGGTTCAGCATTCAGTGTTGAAGAAGTAATGGGGATTCTTTGATTTGGCCATGTAAAATCATAGGAACTGCATTGACTACCAGTTAACATATGATAATAATATGATCATATTTGATAATATCATTGTCACCTTTAAAGGCCTACATGTCTAGGGATATGCCCAAAACTATCTAGTTTGGTTTGAATCACCCATCTAATGAGATCAGAGAGAGAATGCTTATGCAAGATTTACCAAACAGGGAACAGTATTTGAGGAGACCACATTGTCAAGGCTTCTTGGTGCTGGCTTTCTTCTGCTGAAACAGTGTACCCTATATGGACCATGTTCCCCTTATTATGTTTTCAAAGAGCCTTAAAAATGTAGGCATAATGGATGGCTTGTAGAATGAGTAAAGACAACCTTACTGTTCCGTCCGGAAAAACGCGAGGTAGACCGGGTTCCAACAACAAAGTCTTTATTTGTTAACACAGTAAAGAAACGGAACATTGGCTCAAGCCGCGACAGCCCTTTTATATGTTTCTGTCTGCCGGCTTGTAGCCAATGACAAGCATTTGGTTTTTGCCGCCCTTGGGCAGCTTCGTGGATTGGTTCCTATTGAACCAATCCCCTTTTAGGTTTTGTTAACCAATCAGAATGAAGTATTTGGAGTCTACTATTATTTATACAGAACACCCCTCCTCTCTTAGTTCAGTCCTACGTGGTGACGTAGTTGCGCAGGTAGGTGGGGCTTCTTTTGATTCGACTGGACTTGCCCGGTCCATTTCTGTCGGAGACTTCGACCGGTTCGGATGGGGTTGCTGTTTCTCCAGTCTTTTTCCATGGAACCGTCTGGAAGGGTGAGTCAGCCATTTTACTGCCGCCTGAGTTTCTTAGGCCGGCGGTTTTGCCGCTCCCTCCCGTTTCCTCCGGGCAGGTCGAGCTGGCCTGGCTGGCCCCTTCGAATGGACTCTTCTCGCAACTTTCTTCAAACAGTGAGTCTCTTATTTGCTCTTTTTGATTGTTATTGTTTTCGGAGTTTAATTTAAACGGTTCTTTATTCATTTCTCGTATTTCCCCCCCCTCCTTGGTTTGAATTTCATCATTTTTTAATACTTGTGGTTGTGTGCTTGCACTTCTTTCTATGTTTCGGGACCGAAGCTGGTCTATGTGCCGCTTCCATTCCCTGCCGTCGTCTACGGTTAGTCGGTAGGACCGGAGGCCTGTAATTTGCGTGATTTGTCCGGGTAGCCATCATGGGTCTCTGGTAAAATTTTTTGCATAGACTAGATCGCCTATTACAAAAGTTCTGAAATGGGTGGAAGAGTCGGGGGGGTTTCTGGTGTATAGTTTGGGTGCAATCTGTCTAGTTGTGACCTTAGTTTCCTTCCCATAAGTAATTCTGCCGGGGTTTTGTTAGTTGTAGTACTGGGTGTGATATGTTGGAGGGTGAGTAGTCGATTTATTTTATTTTGGACATCCCTGGTGTCCATTTTTTCTAAACCCTCCTTGGTAAACCTGACCATTCTCTCTGCCCTACCGTTTACAGCCGGGTGGGCCGGCGCGGTTAGGGCATGTCTTATACCTAGGGAGGCTAGGTATTGCTCGAATTGGAGACTGGTTAATTGTGGCCCGTTGTCGGACACTAGGACGTCCAGTAGGCCATGGGTTGCAAAGAGTTTGTCAAGTTGTTTTATAACGGTTTCTGTTGTCGTAGATGGCATAATTTTAACCTCCAGCCAATTAGAGTATGCATCTACGACAATCAGGAACGTATGCCCCTTGGTAGGACCTGCAAAATCGATGTGGATTTGTGACCAGGGGCCTCTTGGGGTTTCCCAGTCCCTTATGGGTGCTTTTGGCGGGGAAGGCCTGATTCTTTGGCATTTGTTGCAAGAGTTCACCCAGTATTCGATGTCCCTATCTATACCCGGCCACCAGACATAGCTTCTAGCGAGGCTTTTCATTTTAACTATTCCTGGGTGGCCTTCGTGAAGCATACCCAGTACTTTAGTTTGCAATTTGTTAGGAATAATTACCCGATCACCCCACAATAAACAACCTTTTTGGATTGAGAGTTCAGTTTGTCTGGTCCGGAAAGGTTTAAAGTTCTCAGTTTTTTGATTTTCTGGCCAGCCTTTACCTACCCAGTTCAGTACACGGGCAGTCAACGAGTCTCTTGCGGTGGCTCTGGCGACATCATTCGCAGATATGGGTAGATCGGGGCATGTCTCTCTCTGCAAGATGGTCATCGTCGGTGCCGGGTCGTCCTCTGTGGGTGGTAATGGTGCTCTGCTCAAAGCGTCTGCATGGGAAATTTGTTTCCCTGGGCGATGTGTCAGAGTATAGGAGTAGGCTGCTAGGAATTCTGACCATCTAGTCATTCGTGGGGACAAAATATTTGGTGTGGGCTTGTTTCCCGCCAAAATTCCTAGTAGCAGTTTGTGGTCCGTTACTATTTGAAATGTTCTTCCATATAGATACTTGTGGAAGCGTTTCACTCCGGCGACGATTGCCAGAGCTTCTCTGTCCAATTGATTGTAATTTCGCTCAGTTTTGGACAGGGTCTTTGAATAGTATGCGACGGGTGCCTCTCTCCCATCCAGCAATTGGTGGCTCAGGATGGCACCGACTCCGAATGGCGAGGCGTCGCAGGTCACCGTCAATGGTAGTGTGTTGCTAAATTGAATAAGAACGGTGTTCGATGTTAACAAGTTTTTTATTTTTTGGAAGGCTTTCTTTTCTCTATAACCCCAAGTCCAAATTGCTTTTTTGTCCAGTAGTCGGTGTAATGGTTCCGCTATTGTCGCCTTGTGGAGTAGGAATACATTATAAAAATTTATCAGTCCCAGAAATGCCTGTAGTTCAATTTTATTCCTTGGTTCTGGTGCATCTTTAATAGCTTTGACTTTTTTGTCGGTAGGGTGTATACCCTCTCCGTCTATTAAATAGCCCAGGAATTCGACACTATCTGTCATTAAACAGCACTTTTCTTTTTTTACTTTGAGACCAGATTCTCTGAATTTAGCTAGTACTTCTTTAAGTCTTTTTTTAAGCTGGGTCGCATCTTTGGCCGAAATTAGGACGTCATCAAAGTATGGCACGACCCCTTTTATACCATTCAGAAGGCGTTCCATGAGGCTCTGGAAGACGCCTGGGTCTACACTCAGTCCAAATTGGAGTCTGTTGCATTTGAAGGCCCCTTTGTGTGTAACTATGGTTTGTGCTTCAGCCATTGAGGGGTCTACTGGGAGCTGTTGATAAGCTTACGCCAGATCAAGTTTAGCGAAAATTTTTCCTCCCCCAAGAGAAAGTAATAAGTGCTGTACGACTGGCACCGGGTATGCACTTTGTTGTAATGCGTGGTTCAGGGTAGCCTTGTAGTCACCACAGATTCGAACCGACCCATCTGGTTTAATTGGTGTTACGATTGGCGTTTCCCACTTAGCATGGTCCACAGGTTCTAAAATCCCTTGGTCTATTAATTTATTTAGTTGTTCCTCTATCTTTGCTTTTAGAGCAAAAGGAACTCGTCTGGCCTTTAGTCACCTCGGGGTTACTTGGAGGTCAAGACTAAAGGAAATAGGGGTTCCCCAATACTTGCCAAGGCAGCCGTCAAAAACGTCCTGGAACTCTTGGATCAGGTTTTCTTCCCATTCGGTTGCGGCCACCCAGTCTACTCCAGTCATCCCGATGCCCAATGGTGCGAACCATTCGATGCCCAGGAGGCTTGGTCGGTCTCGGTCGACTATTGTCAGCGGTAGTACTTCAATATGTTGTTTGTAGGCGACTCGGAAGTGTCCTAGGCCGACTACAGGAATTCGGTTTCCCTGGTAGTCCTTGAGGGTTAATTTTTATCTCTGGAGTTCTTTGAGTTTGATATCTGGGACTACTTGTTTGATGGTGTCCCATGATACCATCGATAGGAAAGATCCAGAGTCTACTTCCATTTCGCAGGGATTGCCTTCTATTTTTACAATTATTTTTACTTTCTTCCCGCTTTCCGTCTGAGCGCTTCCTATAGTGAAAGTCTGATGTGTATTCTCTCGGTTAGTGGCTCGCTTGTTCCACTGCCACTTTCTCTCAGTTCGTTTTGGCTCAGCTTGTGCGGGGGAGTTACTGCGTCTATTTGGGCTGTAATTCTTTTTTTTTTTTTTTTTTAAAGTTTTTATTAATTTTCTACAAACAAACAAACATACAAAACATTAAAAACATCTACTCTCATATATACTTCCGGTGTATCGGTTGGTTCATCAGTTTTGTGCATTCATTTTATAGTGTCAATTACAATTATATTGCATAACCACTCATATTGTCAATCCATATTCTAATATTACTAAAGAAAAAAATAAAAAAAAATTTTTTTTCTGACTATACTTTTAATCATTCATGCTTTGCGAGATAACAATACTTCAAACAATTTGTCGTATAATCATAACAAATCAATCCTAAAAAACTCTTCATATATATAATATTAATGCTCTATTATTGTATTTTATCATCTAACCATTGATAAAAAAAACCCCAAATTGCATAAAATTGTTTATCTTCTTGTTCTCTAATTTCAAATGTCAATCTACTCATCTCAGCACATTCCAATATTTTCTTAATAATTTCTTCCTGCAATGGTATTTTCTCATTCTTCCAGTTTTTAGCAAATACAATCCTAGCCGCCGTTAATACATTTACAATCAAATATTTCAAGTCTTTATTATATATATCAGGTAAAATTCCCAATAAAAAGATCTCTGGCTTCAAGTCTATGTGTTTCTTTGTCATTTTTTCCAACCACATGTGAATTTTAGTCCAATATTTTCTAGCATTCTCACAAGTCCACCACATATGATAGTATGAGCCAGGTATCTGATGACATTTCCAACATTTTTCAGATTTGTTCTTGAACATTCTTGCTATTCTTGTCGGGGGGAAGTGCCACCTGTAAAACATCTTATACAAGTTTTCTTTATATGCTATTGACATTGTCATTTTATAATTTTGAGACCACAATTTTTGCCATTGCTCTAAATCAATTCCATATCCAAAATTCTTCCCCCATGCAATCATAGTTTCTTTAACTTGTTCTTCCTCTAGCTTAATTCCCAATAAATAACCATATAACTTTTTAATCACTTTCTCATCAGTACCCATCAATATCTTATCTAAATCAGTCTGTTTATCATAGAATCCTTCCGTTTTAAAATCTTCAAGATATCTTGAGTGTATTTGCGCAAAAACCAATTCATGAAAACCAATTCATCCTTATACCTTGTTCCTCTAACTTTTGGATCATTTTAAGTCCACCCTTTTCATCCAACAGTTCCCCATATCTAACTGTTTTTTATAGATCATAGGATAGGAAAATGCTTCAATAGTCGATAACCAAATTGGAATTTTCAAATAACATTGTTTTTTTATCTTCTCCCAATTTAACCACAAAGACTCCCGTATATAATGTCTTCTGAAATACCCCTGTGTTTTAGTTCCCTTGTACCATAAAAAAGCATGCCAGCCCAACAGTAAATCATGTCCTTCTAATGTCAACAATCTATGTTTTCTTAATGTTATCCATTCTTTGACCCACATCAAACTTGCAGCTTGATAATACAATTCCCAATTAGGCAGGCCAAAACCTCCTCTATTTCTAGCATCTTGCAAAAGTTTTAACTTTATTCTCGCTTTTTTACCTTGCCATATAAACTTCAACATAGTTTTATTTAAATCTTCAAAATAGTCTTTTCCAAGTCTAATTGGTATTGTTTGAAAGAGAAATAAAATTCTAGGTAAAATATTCATCTTAATTGTTGAAATTCTCCCTATTAATGACAATTGTAAATTTTCCCATTTCTTCAAATCTGTAATTATCTGTTGTTTAAGTTTAATATAATTATTCTCTTTTAATGTGCTACATCTTGCTGTCAAATATATCCCCAGATACTTAACCTTGTTTGTAATTTGAATTTTCAAAAGATCTGTCAGTTCTTCTCTTTGTCTCAACAACATATTTTTTGTCAAAATCTTTGTTTTATCTTTATTTATTTTCAAGCCAGCCATCTCACCATATGTCTCTACCTTTTCCAATAATTTTGGAGCGGTTTCTAACGGGTCTTCCAGAATAAAAGCTAAATCATCAGCAAAAGCTTGTAGTTTAAATTCTTCCTTTTTAATTTTCATTCCTTTTATATTTTTGTCATCTCTAATATTTCTATTCAACACTTCCAAAGTTAATACGAATAACAAAGGAGATAGGGGACATCCTTGTCTTGTACCTCTTCTTATATTAATAAGATCTGTAAATTCTCCCTCCATCATTACCTTTGCTGTCTGTTTATTATATATGGCTTCTATTGCTTGAATAAATTTTCTGGCAAAGCCCATCTGTTCCAATAATAATAACATAAATCTCCAATTCACGTTGTCAAATGCTTTTTGAGCATCTAGGAATATCAAAGCCATTTGTTTTTCAGGATGAGCCTCATAATATTCCAAGGTATCCAAAATTACTCTCATGTTGTCTCTAATTTGTCTCTTTGGTAGAAATCCATTTTGATCTGGATGGATAAAATTATTTAAATATTTTTTCAGTCTTTCTGCTAAGATTGAAGCAAAGATTTTATAATCTGCATTCAATAAGGAAATAGGTCTATAGTTCTTAATTTGCAACGGGTCAGCCTCTTCCTTTAAAATAAGTGTAATATAAGCCTCTGACCATGTTTTGGGTGTCATCTTTTTTAACATAACTTCATTCATAATTTCTAACAATGGAGTGTTCAATGATTCTTGAAATTTTTTATAGAATTCTGCCGGAAGTCCATCTGGACCTGGTGCTTTCCCATTATTTTGTCTTTTAAATGCTTCATTTAGTTCCATCATTGTTATATTGCTTTCTAACATTTCTTCAGTCTCTTTAGGTATCTTCGGTAAGTTAGCATTCTGTAAATACTGTTTAATTTTTTTCTCATCAATATTCTCTTGTTTATATAGTTGTCCATAATAATCTCGAATAATTTCCTTTTTCTCCTTATTACCACAACAAACTTGACCTTGATCATTTATTAGTTTCAATATTTTTCTTGATTCCTTCTCCTTTCTCAGTTTATATGCTAACCATCTACCTGGTTTATTTGCATCTTCAAAATAATTCTGTTTAGAATTTCTAATTTTCTGTGCCAGTTCTTCTTTCTCTATTAATTCCATTTTATGCTTAATTACATCCAGTTTCAATTTAATATCTTTTTTCTGTGGTATTTTCTGTAATTCTTTTTCAAGTCTTATATATTCATCTTCCAAGGCCTTAGAGGTTTGTCTTTTCCTAATATTCTTTTTTCTTGTATAGTCTATTATCAAACCTCTTACATATGCCTTCATTGTATCCCAAACATTCTGTATTGAGGTATCTTCTTTTTTATTTTCTTTAAAAAAAAAAGACTAATTCCTTCTCCATCCATTGTATAAAATCTTTCTCCTTTAAAATGGTATTGTTTAATGTCCATCTCGATCTTTTTTTTTGTCCCTTCCATTTAATTGTCATTGGACTATGATCTGCCCAAGTACTTATTTCAATATTTGTTTCTTGAATAGTAGATATTAATTCTGTTGAGATCCAAATCATATCTAACCTGGACCATGATAAATGTCTATTAGAATAAGAAGTATATTGTTTAGTTTTAACATTTCTTTCCCTCCAAATATCTTTTAAGGTTAATTCATCTGTCATTTTAAAAAAAGATTTAGGGAGAATCTTTCTATTTTGTTTTGTTGTTGTTGTTATATAGTCCAATTTATTGTCCACAATTCCATTAAAGTCTCCCATCATGATTATGTTAACATAGTCCAGTCTAATTATTTCCATATGTAGTTTTTTATAAAACTCTTCTTGTTTATCATTCGGAGCATAAATTGCAATCAAGAGTATTTTTTTATTATTATCCATTATTTCCACCATTAATACTCTTCCATCTTCATCCGTGTAGATCAGTTTTGCTGGAATATCTTCTTTAATATAGAGAACCACTCCTCTTTTCTTACATTGAATCAAAGAAGTAAATATTTTCCCTAATTTTGGCTGTACTAACAAATGCTCATGTTTCTTTTTAATATGAACTTCTTGTAAGCAAATTATATCAAATTTTAATTTCTCTAATTTGTGAAAAGTTTTCCTTCTTTTAACAGCTGAGTTAAGTCCATTTATATTCATTGTAATCAGTTTTTTTTCTTCCATGATTATGCTTTATATTTAGGTCTAACAACTCTCGTAGCTCTCACTTCACGTTGTTCTTTACTGTCTACCTGTCCACCTACAACTCCTTTCTCTTTTTCAGTCTCCAGTTGTTCCTCCAGAAGCTCAATTAATGAGATCTCTTTCTCTGCCTCCTCTTTTTTTCTTCCAAAAAATTCTGCATAAAAAAATTCTGCTTTTTCAATCGAGTCAATTCTATGTCTCTGCTCTTGCCACGTAAAAATTAGTCCTTCTGGTATCAGCCATCTGTAGTTCACTTCATTTTCCAGTAGCATTTTGGTCAAAAATCGATATTTTCTTCTCATCTCTCTCACTCTTCTAGGTATTTGTTTTAAAACTACAATCTCTTTGCTTTTATATTTCAATACTTTTTCTCTTGCCACTTGTAGTATTTGTGTTCTGATGGATTTTTTAGTAAATCTAATATGTACTTCCTTTGGTAGTTTATTTCTCATCGCATATCTTGTATAAACTCGGTATATCTCATCTACTCCGTCCATCATTTTTTCCTCAGTAATTTCCAGAAGATCTGCCAATATTTCTATCATTATCACAGCCAAGTTTTCTCCTTTTTCCTCTTCTATATTTTGAAATCTAAGATAAAATTCTGATCTTTCCATCTCCCACCTCAACATCCCATTTTTTTCTTGTTCTATCACTGTTAATCTAGTGTCAATATTTCCAATCTTCTCCTCTCTTTGTTTTCCTTCTTCCTCAATTTTTTGGAATCTCTCCTCATATTTTCCCATCATTTGTTTAAAATTTTCATCAGATTTCTCTATTTTTTTGTCCATGGTATCTATTTTTATCTTAATATCTTGAATTCCTTGCATAATCATCTGTAAATTTACTTTTTCTTGTTCCTTATCTTGCTTCAACATTGTCTGAATTGAAAGTTGTCCTTCAAGTGGTGGGGAAGCAGAGGTAGAAGCAAAAACGCCGAATGATTTTGGCTTCCTGCTCATTTTAATATTTCCAAGTCTTCAAGCTCTCTTTGACTTTAAATCCAGCTGGTATAGTAACCAAATATAGTCCAAAAAATCAAAAAGAAAAAAAAAATCCAATATTAAAAAGCCCAAAGCCAAAAAAGAAAAAAGAAAAAAGGAAAAAGAAAGGTCTTCAGGTTCTTCTAGACCCTAATCCAATTAAAATAGATGGAAGAAGCAAAGAAGGAGAAGAAAAAAGAAAAAACTCTGAGGCTTTCCCTTTGAAATAAAAAGCAAAAATGCTAGAGTTAGAATTAACCAAAAAGGCTGGCGAGTAGGTGTTTCAAAAGTATATATATATATATATATATACACTGTACACTGCACTTTATTTCTTTATCCAAGGCTCTTATTATGACTGTCTTCTCCAGCAGCTTCAAAGCCAAACCTCAAATGTTGAGATATTGATAAGAGTCCAAGAGAGCACCTGTAATAATATTTTACTGTATTCTCCCTCTATCTTATCACATTAAAATGTCCTTGAAAAGAAGTGCTTTTCTCCCCAATTCAAATAAAATATTTTCAAGCCTCTAGTTGGCAGTGTTACAGCATCTCTAAATACTCTTTCCCCCCCCAGCCAGAAGAAAAAATGTTTATAAAAAACTCAAACAAAAGAAAAAGATAGACAAAGGGAGCCTCTATCCTAAAAAGAAAGTTAAAAAGATAAAAAATAAAAATCAAGTGAAAAATAAAAATATATATAAGAGAAAATTCAATCCGGTTACCTACAAAGTCACCTTAAAGTCCTCAAAGAAAATAAGAAAAAAATAATAATCCAAGTCTCAATTTGACATCACTTAAACGCCGCTCAACCCAGGTTCAGTCAAAAGAAAAATAAAGCCACAGATTTCTTCTTTGTTCAGGATGTCCTTTCAAGTCTTAATCAATTTATAATGCAAAAGAATTTCTCACCCAACCGATACACGCTCATTTAAATCCCTTTCTTTCCGGAGTTGTCCCGACTTCAGCAGCTTTAGAGGCTGCCTTTCTGCTTCCAGCAAAAGGGCTTCTCCCGGATCAAACCAGAGATTTTGCGATGTCTCTGGGATCCTGGGACTATGCCCTTCACAATCCCCGTCTCTACGGGACGGTTTAGGTCCGTTAGAACCGACCAGAGGCAAAAATATCAGCTGAGATCTCAGAGCCCCGAGATCGCAGCTGTAACACCGAGACGTAGCTCCGCCTTCTCCTTGGGCTGTAATTCTTTTTGTTCCTGCAGACTTTCTCGATATGCCCTCGTTTCCTGCAAGCTCTGCAAATGGCATCGAGAAAACTGCACTCGGCTCGAGGATGGTTTCCTCTGCAGCCAGCGCATTCCCGCCAATTCCTTTTTTCGCGCTCTTTCTTGTTGGCGTATAGGCGGTGGACCTCATTGTTTTCCTCCCCTGATTCTGATGTCTCATCAAAATCTTTGTGGTGAGTGGTGGTGGGAGATTGTTTCTTTCCTCTGGCCAGGCTCGTGTCATCGTCGCTCGCGTTCATTTGCTTCATTTTAACTGCTGATTTTTTTGCGGATTCAGCGGCTGTGGCTTCTGTGATGGCTTCGGCTACGGTTATGTTGGGTTTATTTAGCAGCTTGCTCTGTGCATTTGAGTCTCTTAAACCCAACACTACTTGGTCCCGCATTGCTTCATCTAAATTTAGGAACTCGCACTCTCCCCCTCTTTGTCGGAGGGCTGCTACAAAGTCAGCGATGGTCTCACCTTCCCTCTGGTCTCTTCGATAAAATTCATGCCGCTTGATAAAATTTGACACCATCGGAGCGTAGTGAGCCTTAAGCATTCTTTGGAGTTCTGGCCATGTCAATTGTTTCACATCTCGGGGCTTCGCTAAAGCCTTGGCCATCTTGAAGACTGTGGGCCCGCAGTGTGTCAAGAATACAGCCCTCTTACGCTGATCTGAGATCTCTTCCATCTCATTGCTTTCCAAATACATCTGGAAACGGTCTACATAGGATTCCCAATCCTCTTCGTTGGGATTGAAAGGTGTGGGCGGCGCGTTGTTTCCAGCCATTGTTTTTTCGTCTGGATTTATTTGTCGCTGCGTGCTCGGTCTTGCGTTTAGGACGATCCCACCTTCGTCACCAGTGTTCCGTCCGGAAAAACGCGAGGTAGACCGGGTTCCAACAACAAAGTCTTTATTTGTTAACACAGTAAAGAAATGGAACATTGGCTCAAGCCGCGACAGCCCTTTTATATGTTTCTGTCTGCCGGCTTGTAGCCAATGACAAGCATTTGGTTTTTGCCGCCCTTGGGCAGCTTCGTGGATTGGTTCCTATTGAACCAATCCCCTTTTAGGTTTTGTTAACCAATCGGAATGAAGTATTTGGAGTCTACTATTATTTATACAGAACACTTACAATGCATTAGGTTGACTGTAATCCATTTTTAAATAATTGCTTAAACTGCTTTTGTCTTTTTGATGTTATTGTGAAGACCCAGAGTGTAACACAAATGTAACAAAATCCAAAACGTAAAAAAATGTCCTTTAATGCCTCCAACTTGGCCCTACTAGTCTTCAATAATACTCAGTTGGAGATAAAACGTACTCAAAAATAGTCTTCAAAAGAAAGCAATATAGTCCAAATTTAATGAGCAAATAGAGGTGAAATAAAAAACCAAACAAACTACAATGACAAAATTTCCACAACGGAACAAGAGAAACATTTACCAAATTCAAGGAGATAATAAGGCACAGTCTGTTGGAAGGATGCCAACCAAGATAACTTCAGACCAAACTGAAACATGCTTTGTTTCCAGCATTTGCCAGTACGCAGGTCCAAACTCTTACTCAGTTCTCATACCTGCAGCCCATGAAGAGGATCAAGGCTCTTTCCTCCCAAGGAGACCAGTCTCTCCCTTATCCTCTCCTCCCTGTGTGCCCTAAGATGGATAGGGTCCTCCTCTGACTGGTCAGCCAGCCTCTACTCTTCCCCAGCCTCCTCCACAACCTCTGGAGCCACACTTCCACTCCCTGTCAGCTGTTTCTCCTCTCCCTCAGAGTCAGTCTCCACCAGGAGCATGACAGTTATAGGTTTATTCTTATTGACTGGAGTGTCATATGGATGAGTATGATTGAATATGATTTATTGGATCATATTTATTATAGAAAATTATATAATGAATGTACTTGTTTGGAAATGTTTGGAATTTTCATCTGCTTTTGTATGCAGGTAGTGCTGTATTGTTAATTGAGTAACCAAAATATTTGTAGCAAATATTAATTAGATTATATGATGCAGTAAGGAGTATGAATTAATATTTGTACCAAATATTAATTAGATTATATAATGCTGTAAGGAGTATGAATTTGCAAAGTAATTTATCAAAGACTAAAGTAGTTTTTTATTTAACTGGGAGAATGGACTGAATATTTTCAAATTAAACAACAATCAACAAAAACATCGAGCAAGTGAAGAATTTGTGTACTATGCCAAGAGTTTTTTTAAAGATGAAAATGCTATTTAAGGAACAGTGTAAGATATAAAAAAACCCTGGGTATTTAGGTAATATGGGTTTTATTATAAGGAATGAATACCATATTTTGTCAGAAGAAGTGAAAATGTACATAACAACATGCTTTTGTTTCTTTATTATCAAACTAAGAGTTGGATATTGTTGAAGAAGGCAAGTAAAAAATGGACAAATTAATATTAGTATAGCCCTCAGAATGAACCTTAATCTTTAACATTTTGTGTAACAGTCAGCAAAGAGAAATCAGTAAGTTATCAAGATTCTGTTATTATACCCTCCAATGATAAAGGTCCAGTAATTCTTGTAGTGCCTGTTTCCTTTCCTGGTCTACCTTGGAGGGCTAGCAGGTGTGTCATGATAAGTGCAATGGGAATCTGTATGTAAACTGATTACAGAAGTGAATGTTTCATGCAAAATATATTTGCAGATGTGGTTTTGTCCCACAGAAAGAATTGACAAGAATTTAGTCCAAAACAAATGTAATATAAGGTAAGGATAGGACAGGATAGGACAATTTTATCGTCAACTTTTTATTGTAAGCACACTGGCCTACATTAAAAATGAAATTATGTTGCCTGCTCTCAAGAGAAAGTGTGTATCTACCTAAACTCATACCTAACACACATACACACATGCTATATACATACATATATAACTGCACCATATCTATATATATGTATGGTATATACACATAGACACACACACACACACACAGAGGTATATATTAATCACTGTCCATATTGAATACGTAGCAGAAAGAGAAAACTTGAAAATTCACAAGGTTTATGATATGTGGAACAAAATTGTATGAATGTTATCTCTAAAGATAGTCCAGACAAGAAACATTTACGCTTTCTCGTAAAATTAAAAATAACAGAAACTTTCAAGTCTTAAAATACTTCACTCCTCATTTACTTCTACTTTCAACAAAACTAAGGAGGTGCCTTCTAAGGCACCCTTTCTCTGGGCTCAG
Organism: Laticauda colubrina; assembly: GCA_015471245.1. NCBI lineage: Eukaryota > Metazoa > Chordata > Lepidosauria > Squamata > Elapidae > Laticauda > Laticauda colubrina. The sequence continues at coordinate 45,972,826 of BLBF01000016.1, forward strand.
ATACATTTTGCATAATAGTTATCTAAGTGGTGCCTTTTTTACTTCTTTCTCTCCAGGTTTCTCCCACAACATACCATTACAATGAAAGATAAATGAAAAGGGCCAGAGAATGAGGAAGATCAAGAAATGATGGCTAGAGTGACCTGATAAGATCAGAAAGGTAAGAATTTTAATGAGCAAAAGGAAAAGTATGAAATGGTAGGGATGTGTGACAGAAATAAGATGATATATAGAGAAAAATATAACAAATGATGTTGATATAAAAAAGACAGTTATGTTTCCTCCCCTCTTCCCTTTATTTCATGAATCTCTCCAAGCAATTTATTCAAGCCCTGAGGCTCTTAGGAGCCAAAAGTCACCCTGGATGGGTGGTAAAGGCAGAGGGATGCTTCGGTGGTCATGAGGAGAGGAGAGTCTCCTCGACTGATCCAAAGAAAACCCCTCCATCCAAACTAAAAAGAGAACTGCCAGCATGGCTGAATCGAAGCCGGAAGGAAGCTGAGACAAAAGTTAAAGAGAAAGGAAAGATCTTGTAACAGACAAGAATCACTCCAATTTCTGCACTGGAATTTTCCTTAGAAAGTGGCACTCAAAAGAGGAAATTAGCTGCGATTAACGATTGGGAGTGACTTTCACATTTAGTAAAGAAAAAAAAAGATATTGCAGCTAGAAGTAACTTTAAAAGTAAGGGACAGATTGGTTTGGTTAACCCAAATTTCTGGACTGTATTTTTACTACTACTCAACTTGAAAAACTTTGGGAAACTATTGGAAAACAATCTTATTCAGAGACATATTGATTGTAGTTAAAGTGTCTTAATTTAGCAAGTTTTGTTCGCTTTCAATAAACCATCATGCTTTTGAACATGCATGCTGTTACAGCCTATTGTTTACAGCTTAATAGCAGCAGCCATTGGAGCAATAAATTCCTCCCAACTAGTAAATAGCAGCTGAAAGTAAAACAATTAACCCTTTCCTTGCAGACTCTCAATACTACCTCATTACTTTAATCAAACACTGATTAATTCATTACCTCAAAACTTACAACTTTTCTACCGCATTACCTATATCAATGATTAGATAATCAATTTCTGTAAAATAATTTATTAATGGTTTAATTGATTTATTGTTTTAATTGATTAGTGTGATTAGATTGTTTAGTGCAAATGGTGTGATTACTGATTAGTTTAAAAGATCAAGATGCATATAATTGATTAGTAAAATTAGTGACTTAGTCAATTTAATTGAACAGTGTGATTAATGATTAGTGTAATTAATTGATTAGCGATGAGTATAATTAATTGATTAGGCTGATTGTTGCTTAGCAAAATTATTTGACTAGAGAGATTATTGCAATTGATTGATTGGTGTGATATTGGCTATATTGATTACCCAAAATTGTTTCATTAAGTAATTTAATCAATGTACTATCTTAACAAACCTACCATGCCAAGAAAAAAATCCAATGTCAAACCACAACCTAAAGAAAAAGTAATCCCCACCAATGATCCACAAGACTCCTACACATGCCTGAAATGCTATAAAACTCTAAAGGATAATGAAAATTCCATCAAATGTTCTCTATGTAACAAATATGCTCATCATGATTGCTTGGAATTACGCAAGCAAATGATTCAATACCTAGAACCATTCAATCAGTTTCCATATCTCTAGAAATCACGCAGACCCAAACTGGATCTGTTTGAAAGAGTTGATACCATAGAAACACGAATAACATCCCTTGGCACCATAGTAGCATCCCTGGACGCTTTAAAAGAAAGATTATCCAACCTTGAAAAAAAAGACACAATGCAAAAACCTGAACATCCAACAGCTACAAACCATATCTCTACCCAACAACCACAACACAATCCACAAAACACATAAATCAGACAAATAATAATACCCAATCCTCATCAGAGAAACTGTTGAGCGTGAATGGAAATGTCCAAACACCATCTTATTTAGTCTAGAGGACATCAGTGACAAAGATGACATCACAACTGTCCGAAACATCATCAGTGATTATCAAGCATCAGCCATCTTCCCTGATGAAACACTTGGCATTTCCCACATTGGCCAAGAGCACAAAAACAGAGGCGGCTCTGTGGCCCCATGCTTCTGCAGGGTCATTTGCAAAAATGAATCAAGCAAATGTAAATTCATTTATACTATAAATTCACTTGCCAAAAGCAACACCAACCATAAGAACCTCCGTTCTCGCCCTGACCTAACCATACAGCAACCTGCCCGCTCCCGTGTACTCTGCACAGAACTCAAAAAATGTCTAGACAATGGAGAGAAGGACCTGTACATCGACTACTATGCTGACTGTATCAAAAGTAAGTCACACAACCCGCAACTCATCTTTAACCTTCAACCAAAATCCTACTTCAACCAATCCACCATCACCCAAGACTTGGCACGCATGCCCCTAACTATCTCAATTCCAACTACAGCTGGCCTTAAATGCAAGCTACTCAATGCAAGAAGCCTTGTGAATAAAATACATGAATTTCTCCTCTTACTAAATATGGCAAAATTCGACATCATATTTGTCTGTGACATATGGTTCAATGCATCTCTTCCTGACTCCATAACCACAGTAAGAGACTTTCATGTTTACCAATAAGTTCGTGAAATTCGTAGAGGAGGTGGTGTTGCTATCTTCTATAAAAAGTCCTTACATCTAAAAAACATCCAAGTTACCCAGGTGCTTGCTCTTCCTGAGACCATCATCTATGAACTATCCTTAAATATCACATTTCAATTCTTACTATGTTTCAGAGCACCTGATTATGACATTGAACATGTAAACAAACAAAATTCACGACTAACATGGGCAACATCCTGCCCACACACTTTTATCTTTCTTGGTGACTTCAATCTACTTCATATTATTTGGACCCTAAACGAATGTACAACTGAACCCATACATGCAACCTTCTACCATGCTGTTACAAATCTGGGACTGGAACAACTAGTAACCAACAATACTAGACTAAACAACTGCCTCTATTTCATCTTCTGCAGTAGTTTGAATTTAATTTATGGAATACAAACTAAAGAACCCTTTTCCAACAGTGACCACAATATGATTGACTTTTGTTTCAACATATGCCCACATAAAAATCATCACAATGACGGAATCCCCAATTATAACTTAAAAAAAGGCATCTATGATCTTATAAACAACAATCTCTCATCCCTTGATTGGCAATCTCTATTCACTGGATGCAATACTATAGAAGACTATTGCAACATATTTTTACTTGAAGTCAAAAGAGTCATCAAACTATATGTACCAATAACAATTCCCAAAAGAACAACAAAAAAAAAAAGATTACCCATAACAATAAGGAAACTTCAATCCAAAAAGAGATCACTCTGGTGGAAAAACAAATCTGGTCACGTTGCCAACTTCAAAAGCCGATACAAAAATTTATGCCACCAGATAAAGACTGAATGCACCAATTATCACATTAAACAAGAAGAAAAACTTCTACACACAAATTCCACCTGCGCTTTTTACAATTTTGTAAACAATAAACTAAAAGATTCAAAGTCCATCCCACCCCTGATAGGACCTAATGGTAAAGACTGCAATGATGACACCATTAAAGCCAACATCTTTAACACATTCTTTGGTTCAGTATTTGTAAACAGCAATGGATCATGCCCAGTATTTCCTAGCTGAACCACAGAAAGCTACAATGATCTAATGCATGTCAATTTTACAGAAGACAATGCTGAAAAAGCACTACACAATCTAAAACCATCTCTTTCTATTGGACCGGACGGAATATGTGCCTACTTCTTAAAAAAGCTATCTACTGCCACAGCCGAACCTCTGAGCATAATCTTTGAAAAATCTTTCAGGACCAGCTCCTTGCCTAACCTATGGTCACAAGCCACAGTCATCCCCATCTTCAAAAAGGGAGACCCCAGCCTTGTTGAAAATTACAGGCCAATCTCCTTCTGCTGCGTCACCTGTAAAGTCATGGAATCAATTATTAACTAATCCATGATCCTCCACTTAGAGAAAAACAACCTACTCTCTAATAAACAATTTGGTTTCAGAAAAAAAACTATCCTGTAATCTGCAAAATCATATGGACTACACAACTTGATCAGGGCAAAACAATAGATGCAATCTACATAGACTTCTGTGAAGACTTTGATTCAGTGGTACACGACAAACTATTCCTAAAATTAAAATCTTATGGTATCTCTGGACACCTGCATAACTGGATAGAAGCATTCCTGTCAAACAGACAACAAATGGTCAAAATTGGGAATGTCCTATCAAATGCTGTACCTGTCAATAGTAGTGTCCTCCAAGGCAGTGTTCTCGGACCAACTCTCTTCATACTCTACATAAATGACCTCTGTGATCACATTAAGAGCAACTGTGTTCTCTTCGCTTATGATGTAAAGCTGTTCAATACCACAGACAATACTGCTACTCTTCAAAAAGATCTTGACGATGTATCAATAATACAAGACCTCAACTATGTGTTAGAATGGTAAAACAAATGGCAACTTCAAATCTCAACAAATAAATGCTCTGTTTACATATTGGCAAAAAAAAAAATCAGAAAATAAAATACAAGGTGAATAGTCAAGACCTTGTTGATGACCCAAACTTTGTCAAAGACCTTGGAGTACTCATCTAAAATTATCTAAATGCTAGAGCCCACTGTAACTACATAGCCAAAAAAGCATTAAGAGTTGTTAACCTAATCCTGCGTAGCTTTTTCTCTGGTAATATCACACTACTAACTAGAGCATACAAAACATTTGCTAGACCAATACTTGAACACAGCTCATCAGTCTGGAACCCGCATTACATATCTGATAAAAATTAATGAAAAAGTCCAGAAATATTTCACAAGAAGAGTTTTCCACTCCTCTAATCGTAGCAAAATACCTTATGCCACCAGACTTGAAATTTTAGACCTAGACAACCTAGAACTACGCCGACTTCGGTCCGATTTAAGCATAGTACATAAAATTATATATTGCAATGTCCTACCTGCTTCAACCACAACAATACAAGAGCACACAATAGGTACAAACTCAAGGTAAACTGCACCAAACTTGATTGCAGGAAATACAACAGAGTGGTCAAAGTCTGGAATACTCTACCTGGCTCTGTGGTTTCTTACCCAAACCCTAAAAAGGGGTATAAGTATATACATAGTTATGAATACATGAAATGTTACAAATAAGAAAAATAAAAGAAACAATAGGACAGGGATGGTAGGCATGTTGGTGAGCTTATGCATGCTCCCTACAGACCTCTTACGAAAGGGGTGAGGTTAATAGTAGACAGTCTAAGGTTAAAGTTTTTGGGATTTGTATTTTATTTTCTGATTTTCTGATATATTTTTTTGCCAACATGTAGGACAGAGCATTTATTTGTTGAGATTTGAAGTTGCCATTTGTTTGACCATTCTGACACATAGTTGAGGTCTTGTATTGTCGGTGGTGTTGTATACAGGGGTGGGATTCTACAGGTTCGTACCTTTTCTCGAAAACCGGTTGTTAACATTCTAAGCAGTTCGGAGAACCGGTTGCTAGAAGAAATTACTGGCCTAATCCTGTAAGTAAGGCAGGAAGGAAACATTCTGGTGTTGTTTACAGAAACTGCCTCTCAGTTAACCCTTATTACATTCTTGGCAGGACTAGATTTCCGGTCTCTGGCATGTCTCTGGAGTTTTTTTCCTCTGCTTTGCTGGTACTTTGCTTGTGTGGAGTGACCATTCAAAGTTACAATGGCACTGAAAAAATTGACTTATGACCATTTTTCACACTTACGACTGTTGTAGCATCCCCACAGTCATGAGAGGCCAGGTGAGGAGGTACATGCTTCCATGTGAGTGATATTGAATTGGCCACACCCAGCCAATAATATGACCACCAAGCCATGCCCATCACCTAAGCCATGCCCACAGAACTGGTTGTTAAAAATTTTGAATCCTACCCCTGGTTGAATAGCTTTACATCATCAGTGAAAAGAATGCACTTGCTCTTAATATGATCATAGAGGTCATTTATATAGAGTATGAAGAGAGTTGGTCCTAGAACACTGCCTTGGGGACACCACTATTAACAGGTACAGGATTTGATAGGACGCTCCCAATTTTGACCGTTTGTTGTCTGTTTGACAGGAATGCTTCTATCCAGTTATGCAGGTATCCAGAGAAACTATAAGATTTTAGTTTTAGGAGTAGTTTGTCGTGTATTGTGTTGGTGTATTGCCCTGTGTTTTTTAGGCAAATACTGTACTATTACTAAGGGGTTTTCTTTTAAATCAGGGAATCTAACTTTGGGCAAGAACAGAGAAAATTCAGTTTCTCTGGTTTTTGACATTTAATTTGCTCTGTTTCTGAATCATTTGGAAAATTTGCCAAATCCCATTGACACAGACACATTCAAGAAATCCCTGCCTGAAAACTGTTACCATTTTTGATCATCCATCATCTGTTATACACATTTTTCCAGAATATATATATTTTAAAAGTCATTTCTTTCATGTAATATATTTTTATGCATACTTTCCCTTAACAAGTACTTTTTGTGCTTGCTTCTCATTAATACATGTTTTTGTGCAATTGTTTGAGTTACAGAGTTACAGAGTTAAGTTAAACAAGTGGATTTAAGTAGGCAATTTTGGTTTGTACATTGGTTCAGACAGCATTCAAATAAACTTTTGGAGAATTGAATTCTACTCCCATCTTGTTACTAAAAGTGCTGCTGAAGTTTTGAGTGTGTGAGCAATTGTGGAGAGACTGGGAATGTAATAGAAGGACTATTACTCATAAACTACTAAGATATAAAGAAAGAGTTTTTAGAAAATAGAAGTCCAGATTGAAAAAAAAAAAAAACCCTAAGAAAAATATTCCAGATTAATATAATTGGACAGCCAATTTGTCTATTGGTTAAGGCACCTGCTAGAAATCAGGAAAGTGTGAGTTCTAGTCCTGCATTATGCATGAAAGCCAGTTGGATCATGTTTATCATGAATAGTTTCAATCATTCATTCACAATTCTAAAGGCTTAGGCAACAAGCCTGCCTGCCTGCCTATCTATTTATTAAATTTGTTTGCCACCCATTAACAAAAAGCAAAGCCTGCACTTTTGGGAAAATGCAGGAAGAAGAAGAATAGCAAACGTAACTATTTGGAAGGAAATAATTAATTGCACAAAAAACGATCTCACTTGAAGTAAATTCTCAGTTGCATTCCACTTCCAATCTCCATCTTCCTTCTTTTCTCTTCTCACTTCAGCTGCTAGATTTCATTTTTAGTAACAGGTGGATCCTTTAGTTTCTGTGAATTGGTATAGGACTTTGCACTTAATGAGATTTATAATTCATTCCAACCATATCAACATGTTTAATTATGCCTAGTATTTAATCTCCACCATACCACTTAAATCACAAAGTCTAAAACTAAACCTCCTAGAGACTAATCTAATAATAAACTCCTATGACATTTGGTGGGAAAAATTGAATCTGATTAATTGCACAGTATTGCCATCAGTTTAAAACAAACCCTAAAGGATATTTTGAAACTGTTTCAACTGTTTGACTTTTTTAAAAAGATGCACAAACACTTCTTCAGGTGCCTGTATTTTGTTTTATCAGGTTCTTCCTTTATGGGAACAAGCTAGCCATACCATTTCAAGCAAACAGAAGCTCCAGCCTACAATTAGAGAAATTGCCTAGTGATGAGAACCACTGGCTTCACTGATGCTCTTTATGGAAATAGCACTTAACCAACTCAGTGGCAATTACCAATTACATGAAAGCAAAGATTAGTGCTTGGAGCTGAAACAAATACAGTCCTGAAAGCAGTTCACCAATGTGCTGTTTGCTAAATTTGTAAGTGTGCCTCATCTTGTTCATCTATAAATTTTATTTTTCTGGAATTATATTGACATTGATATGTTACCAGGTTGTAGGATGGTGATCATTTTTAATGAGCAAATAATTAGCAATAATCCTAACATTAAAATCAAATCAAAAATCAAAATTCAGGAGAGAAGTAAACAATATGATGGGAACTAGTGTCATCTTACCAGATTTGGACAAATTTGTGAAAAAAATTATTTCATTGTGATATATCATTTTTAGGCCATCAGGCAGAACATGTGATCTTAGATTAATTTTCGCACTCTCTTCTTATGATGGAACCTTCTCCAAACAGATTCTATTCTGTTGTGTTGAAATTCATCTCCCTAATCACAGCCAGCATGATTAATGAACATTTTAGTTGTGAATGATGAAAACTATGGTTGATCATATCTGAAGCATGCTTGGGAAAGGCTGGTCTTGCAGTAAAGGGCATACTTGGAACAGAAGATAGATCAATCTGTTGACGTTTTCTATGGAAGATTCTTAAACTTTTCTTTTAATGATGATTAAATTCTTCTACTTCATCTTGAAGTCTATCCAGTTTAAGGATATATTGAGTTAAATATAGCAGTGGCCTAGGTTGCCAACTGAATCCTGTGGTTGTCTATGAGGTTGGGCCAAGACAGAGACAACCTATGTAGGGTGGAAAAAGCTGGACATTTGGAGTGCACCCCAGTGATCCATGGACATGCATGTGATCAAAGGAGCATGACCCTAGAAGTAAGAGTCCTATGAATTAAGTCACAATGAATTGTTGCATGGCCAACTTTTGCTTAGGGCATCAATCCAAATAGGCTTAAAATGCACATTACAATGTGGAAAATATGAGTTGGCCTTCAGTATCACGGAAGACGTGATTATTTTAGAGAGATGATAGGAAAGGATGGTATCATAAATAATCACATGTTTCTTTCATTTTACTTTAATATCTGAAAAGCGTTATTGATCTTTGAAACAAGATTTAAAAGAATCTGGTGACCAGAGCTGGAGATGTAATGTATTAATGCATATAGAAAAGATAAAATCCCTTTTCAAAATGTTTCTAGTACACTGTTACCAATCTAACTTTCTGTATCATTGCTATAAGGATTACCTTTGGAATCAGATATACTCTGCTATGCTTTAAGCCTAGTTGAGTAAAAGGTAATGAACAATGACGGCTTTGAAATTCTGTTGTGAAGTTCACTGAAAATCTGATAAAATAAAGTAAAAGAGAAAGAAAAGTGAATCTTTCATCAAGGAGCCTAAAATGAGGATTCTGCTTCATCTGGGTCAGAGTAGATAACTTTGATCAGCACAGATGAAAGACTGTTAAATCCCCATTGACCTACCAGGTTTCCCATTTCTATATTTTGCTTCCTAAACCAGACATCACTTTCAACCATGATTCATCTAGGCAGTAATTAATTAAAAGATCAAAGATATACAATTTTTTTATTATTAGCAAATTTAAAGATTAGCACTTCCTCAAACGTGCAGAGGAAATATTTTTACTGATTTATAAATACATTCTTTTCTCTGTATTAGCACTAGGAAGGCAATAGTTTTGATATAGAGAATTTTTATTTGTAACAAAAAAAGCGATCAATTACCAGACAAGAGAAATGAATTAGGTATGTATATTAAAATACAACCTGGTTAGAAATCAAGATTATATTTTAGAACATCAGAAAGAGGCCATAGACCAAATGGTGATTTTCTTGCCCAATCCCCCAAAAGATAGCACATAACAATACTGAAACACAAGGCAGAGCTATATAAGCATACAATCTTGTATGTAGGGAGGTTTTAATGAGGAATTCCCTTATGAAACTAGTTAGCTAAATCTCAAGCTATAAAAAGGAATGTATTGGGAAAAGGGAAATATAAACAAAATAAGGGAAGGCACCAATCACAAACACAGAATCACACATTACATAACAATCAATATAGTGATGATATTTACTTACAGCTATAGAATAAAATGACTAGAAAGGAAAGAAGCAAACAAAATAAATACTTCAACATGTACAGTATAAAGTAAAATATACATATTAAAATAGATATATGATGGTGACTTACTGTTTTTTTTAAATTAAATCTTGCCCATATGGAATTAAGCTGATCTATCTTTCCATTTAGTCAGCAGAAAGCCAACTAAAAAAACTGGAAGTAATCCCATTTCTTCAAGATTTTAAGTCTAGAGTAGTATTTTCTTCTCAACAAGCTCAACCATTTTTGCTATGTTCTAAGCTCATAAATTCAAAGTTACAGAAGAACTACAAATATCAGTTAAATAGGATTTGAATCCCCTAGGTAGATCTTCCATCCTTTTCCTTTTTATATTTTCCTTTTTATTTGCGTGCCAGGGTTCACCCTGTTCCATCTACAAGCTTGATTACATGTATTTATTCATATAAAATATTTATATAGCCACCCATCTTAAAGCCAGCTCTGGGTGGCTCCCAATCAAAAGTAAAAACAACATAGAAATGCTAATGAAACCACAAAAACAAACACATTAAAAACAAGAAAAATCCGGTACTAAGTTATATAATCTCTTATCCCAAAACTTGAGGGTAACGTCAAGTCTTCACACCTTTGTGAAAGGCTAAGATAGAAACCTGTCACACTTCAGTGGACAGAGTGTTCCATAGGGCAGGGGCTGCCAACATAAAAGCAGAAAACACACTTTTTTTTTCATAGCTCCCATCAGATGGCAATATTTATGAGGATGCACTAGGACAGTGGCCAGCCTATATAACCTTGTAGGACTTAAATAACATTACTGAAAGATCAAAGATGGTCACACAGATAACATGAGCAAACCTAGGGGCCCCCATTATTGTGTGCACTGCTGCATTTTAAGCCATGTCACACTGAACCAACGGATGCAAAGAGGATGTAAAATGGACAAAAAACCTTGCCATCCGTTGGTTAACACGATGTATCCGTTCTGTACTCACTGCCTCCGTTTTGCTTCCACTCTATCCGTCCAGGATCCATTTATGGACATTTCATCCGCTCCAAAAGTTTTGGGCTGCCTAAAACTTTTGCGCGGAAAATGTATCCAGTTTGTCCATTCTGCATCCGCTACGCATCGCTAGGCATCCGTTACGCATCCGCTACCCATCCGCTGTATCTGCTAGGCATCTGTTGCGCATCCACGCAACTCCATCCGCCTGGACGTAGGGAGGAAGCGGAACGGACGCAGAACGGATGCAGAACGGATGCCTAGCAGATGCAGCACTGAAACAAAGCGTTTAAAATGGAAAAAACATTCGCAGAGGGGACCTATCTCAGATATTAAGGATGTCTAGAGGATGCCTACAGGATGCCTAGAAGATGCCTAGCGGAAAACCTATCCTGCCTATAAAAAGGGGGAGCAACTCACCTGCATCGCACTTTCAGAACAGCAGCCCAGCGGTGCTTCATCTGCCTCTTCCTCTTCCACAGCATCCAGTCATGTCCACCGTGGATTGTAACAAAGTCCTTTCGGCAGCCACCATCATTCTGCAAGAGTGCAAAGCCATCTGCAGGCTCTGTGAACACTACTGCGAGAAGAAAAGGAGCCACCCAAAAAGAGTCTGGGTCCGAAGATGGTTCGCCAGAAGAGCAGAGGACAGACTGTACAACAAGCTGATGGTGGAGCTCAGGAGCGAAGACACTCGGGCATTCCAGAACTTCATGAGGATGCCTCCAGCCATGTTTGATGAAGTTGTGCAGTGGCTGACACCCAGGTTGACCAAGGCAAACACCAGTTTCTGGCCCAGCCTGGAACCTGGGCTCAAGGTGGCACTCACTCTGCGCCACCTGGCCTCAGGGACCTCCTACAGGAGCATGCAGTATGGCTGGAGGTTGCCATCCAACACCATCAGCATTGTGGTCAGAGAAGTGGTGCAGGCCATCATCGAAGAATACAAGGAGGAGCTCCTCCAGTACCCCTCCACTGAAGAAGGATGGAAGAAAGTTGCAGAGCAGTGGTATCAGAAGTGGAACTTCCCCCACACCGTTGGAGCCATAGATGGCAAGCACGTGGCCTGCAAATCTCCAGCCAACTCGGGATCCACTTATTTCAACTCCAATGGCTTCTTCAGAATCATCCTCTTCGCCATGGTCGATGCTGATTACAAGTTCATGTACATAGATGCTTCAGGCAGCGGCTCATGTTCAGATGCCCAGGTATACAACGCCAGTCACCTCAAGGAGGGGCTGGAACGCAACCTCATTGTGGGCTTCCCAGATCCAGAACCCATGCCCAACGACACACAAGATGTGCCCTACTTCATCGTGGGGGATGACGACTTCTCCCTCACAACCTACCTCATGAAACCCTACACCTCCAGACTCCTCACCTGTGAAGAGAGGATCTTCAACTACAGGCTGTCCAGGGCAAGACGGGTGGTGGAGAATGCCTTTGGCATCCTGGCCAACAGGTTCCAGGTACTTCTCACCACCATGCAGCATTGCCCAGAGACCGTGAGGAGGATCATGGAAGCTTGCTGCATCCTGCACAATCTCATGCGCACCCGCTACCCAGTCTTGCAGAACAGGCTCGTGGACCTCCAACAAGCCAATGGGGACATGGAGCCTGGGGAATGGAGGCAAGGGCGAAACCTGATTGACACTGAGGATGTGCAAGGCCCCAACAGAGCCTCACATGAAGCGAAGAAGCAGCGCAACCTCCTGAGACAATGGTGCAACTTCCCAGCTGGAGCAGTGGAGTGGCAAGACAGGATGGTAGATGCTTAATGGATGCTTTCTTCAGCCTGTCTCATCACACGGATGAGATTGGGCCATGTATGTTTGGTTGGCCTACAATGAACAGGGCGTTTAATAAAGAGTTGTGTTTATGTTGACATGTGTTGATAATTATTACATTATTATTGATAATAAAGGGCCGTAGGTGTGGCACCTGGGAGGGTGGACCATACAGTCCCACTATGCTTGCACTGGAGGTTTATCTATCCCACTGCTATCCTAACCCATCCCACAGCTATTACCCATCCCACAGGTATCCTAACCCATCCCACAGCTATCTTAACCCATCCCACAAGCATGCAAAGGCTTAAACCATTTCTAAAAGTTTCCAGCAAGACTTTATTAAAAAAAGAAATGAAACAAGTGTGTGAATAATAAATAGACTTTATTAACAAGAAGCTATAAGACAAAAATGAGTCTCTGGCACTCCTCTTGGTCACTCAGGCTCAGGGGTGAAGGGTGCAGGTGCTGTGGAGGTGGCTGGTGCTGGAGTGCTTGTCATCAGCTCCTCCAGCAGCAGAAGCAGCAGAAGCGCCAGCCCCAGAAGAGCGAGTCCGTGCTGCAGAAGCCCCAGCAGAACCAGAGTGAGGGCCAGGGGGCGGGATGGTAACCCTGTCCCTCTTGCCAGGGCTGGCAGCAGATGGCTGAGGCTTGCTGTGCTTCCGCATGGTTGTGGGGTTGCTGGCTGGCAGGGAGGCTGGCAGGAACCAAGGCTGGCAGGAAGGCTGGCAGGGAGGCTGGCACCAAGGCAGGCAGGAAGGCTGGCAGGCAGACATGAACCAAGGCTGGCAGGAAGGCAGGCACCAAGGCTGGCAGGCAGACATGAACCAAGGCTGGCAGGAAGGCTGGCAGGCAGACATGAACCAAGGCTGGCAGGAAGGCTGGCAGGCAGACCGGCTGGCAGCAAGGCTGGCAGGGAGACTGGCAGCAAGGCTGGCAGGGAGGCTGGCAGCAAGGCTGGTAGCAAGGCTGGCAGGCAGACATGCAGGCAGGGCAGGCAAGGCAGTCGATGTGTCCAGCAGCAGGTCTTTCCTCTGAATGGCGACCTGCTTCCGAGCTGCTTCCGTTATATCCACGGAGCTGACGCAATGCATCCTCCCCGCATGCGCAGTGAATGCCAGGCATCCATTAGGCTTCCGCTGTGCATCCGCTAGGCTTTCGCTCTGCATCCGCTTCATCCGTTCGGCGTCCGCTCTGCATCTGCTCTTTCCGTTCCGCGTCCGCATCGCTGAGGCCCCCCGGAAGCCCTGCGGATGTGCCACCCACTCCCATCTGCTCCCATCCGCTTCCATCCGCTCGGCTTCCATTCCGCATCCGCTTTGCATTCCGCCCTGCGTCCTCCCTGCGTCCGTGTTATCTGCTCTGGTTATACAAATTTTCGCCCCTTTTGAGAGCGGATAACAACGAATGGAACATTTTGCTCGTCCGCTGTGTCCTTTTTGCATCCGTTGGCCAGTGTGACATGGGCTTTAGACAAGTTGGTGTTTCTAGGTGGTGTTCAAAGGCAGCCTTTTGAAGAGCACATTGCAACAATCCAAATTAGTAAATAAGCAGGTATTACAGAAAAGGGAAGAGAGAGTAATGAAGAAAAGAAGCTCATGATCTAGAGTTTTCCCCATTTGAATTCTTAGATTTCCTTCTCTTCAACGTAGATTCTTTTTGACAAAGAGACAATACCACAGAACCATCTGAAGATCCATATGGCAAGATTCACAATGCACATATCACTTCCTTTTTATCAGTGATAATATAACAGCCTCTGGTACCCAGTGAAGCTTTTTATGGGCCTCTTGCAAGTTTTCTTACCTCATACCCTTAATAAATGTGATTCCTTGTTTGAAGCATGCTGGCTGTTTGTTCTGATATATGAAGCCTGACATCTTTAGCTAATAGGTGCAGTGAATGAAACAATGAACTAACTAGGTTCCCAATGACTGGAAGCAGCAGTAAATTTATTTTTCCACTAAGGGTCTTCATATTGCTCTGGCCAACTTTATCTCATTTTACTGTGAGTATGCAGAGATAATTGCTGAAGTGCTTTGTTAAAAAGAAAAGCTTGCTGCATTTCCATTAGCTCGCTGCGTGAAGCCTGCTTCACTTGAATGCACTAGCTACCACTCACAGTTCAATTTTGCAGCCATGATGGACTGAAACATACCAACCTGCTTTCTTTCCCCTATGCTAATTGCATGTAGTAATCAACAGGAAGACTTAGATTTGTTTTTCTCCCCCTCTCCTTTTGATAAGCTCCTTTTTTGAATGAAGGCAGGACACTAATGCCGGTGGAAAATCCAGCAGCCACAGGATTAAATAAAGTCCCTTTTGAGCACAGCAGGTTGCAATTTGGGAGAGGGGAGATGAAACCAACACTAGAGAAACTGTTGGACATGAAAACAACTATAATAAAGACAGGCATAGATGAAATACATCTACAATGAGTATGTGTTTACATAGTCAGTCATGTTGGAATTTGCTTTGAAATTTTGCCTGGAAAATGTAGGATGAAGAGTGAATATCTGAGCCCTTAAATTGCTGAAATCAAATAGGAAAAGCATGTTTGGGGGAGGGGGGGAAGAGAGAACCTAATATGAGGAAAGATATTAAAATGTCAGAAATCCCTTTTGTAAACACGTTAAGGCTGACAAGCCTTTCAAAGGACTTGGATGAACAAGCGGAATTCTAATGTTACTTATATTTCTCCTTTTTCTTTTATGGAAATATTATTAATAAAGTCAGAATGGTTTCTGAGTTGTGCTTGTCTGCATTTAATTGCATCTGCTATTTACACAGGAAAGAGAGAGAGAGAGAGAGAGAGAGAGAGAGAGAGAGAGAGAGAGAGAGAGAGAGAGAGAGAGAGAGAGAGAGAGAGAGAGAGAGAGAGCTGTTTCACCCACTATGACACAGTCAAAAAACAAAAAATGGAAAGTGAAAAGAAAAAGAATGCTTTTCTCCTGCTAGTGATTTTTACTTAAGCAAGGAGAAAAGTAGGGTCATTTTTTTTTTGCATCTGGGGTCAAAACTTCCAGTTCCTAATAAATGGAGCTTTTAAAGGACAGTCTTGAATTCAACAGCCTTCAGACCTGAGTATTGCTTAAATTTTTAGACATGTAAGTGTATTGTAAAATAACAATAGTATCTTCCAGAATATGAAGTGTGAACAATAAAAAAGTAGGAAGAGCAATGATTTCAAATCCCTTAAGATTTTCACAATCCAGTTATCTAAATGTCATTTGGTTTGTAATAATAGTTGAATTCATGATAAATAACTGTTAGGTCAAAAATTGATCTAGCTGAATATATCCTGTGAAAGATGTTTGTTCTTTTAAGTAGATTGTGTTCTGCATTTTTGAAGACAAAAATATAATATGGATGGATGTATAGACACTTTTAGCACAAGATTCCAATAGCAATAGGTATATACAATGTAACAATTATAGAATGCATTGTAAACATATAGAATGTTTTGATCAAATATGAGTGCCAAATGTGTATGATAACAAAATAGATATGGTTGTAATATAAGAACCTGAAGGAGAAAATCCATAATGCCCAAAGATTTAAATGTAAGATAAAGATCTTTCAATGGATGAAAATTTGGAAAGTTCTCTTTATATATTGCATGATCATATGCATTGTATATTTAGAAGCAAGTTCAAAGTTACTTTTGGTGCTTTAATTTCCATGCAGATTTTTTCATGCATAACAATTTAGTTCTTCTCTTAATGTTTACTTGGTAATAAATTAGTAGTAAATTGTCACTAAAGTCCAAAAGACTCCATCCTGGAAATATGTACATAGCCTATATATATATTACTTATCTCACTGTATCCCAGAAGACTGAAATGGTAATTGGACAAGGGAGATAGTATACAAGGACCAACAATTTACTAATATTACACATAATCTCAATAACTCATATATTATTTTTATAAAATGATAATGGGCTCTGAATAACTTTTCAGTTCAAGATATTACCGATTTAAATGTCAAGGGCATAGCTATTTGGGTTCAGATCTAAAATACCACTTAAAGTGATATAAATAATCCGATTACAAAACTGTTGTTGTATTAGGACTTTGTACCATAAAAGTATCCACGAGATAAAACATAGCATTTGTTATAATGTTATAAGAGATTATTCTGAATATTTGGCCAATATTCTAGTGCAGAAAGGCAATTTATGCTGGCCTGTGTTTTGTGATTGAAAATAGTTTGAGATAGAATGAAACCATCTTTTTTTTTTGTAGGTGAGCAAATTCCAGCAAAAAAGAAGGGAAAAAAAAGAAGTCTCAACTCCTAGAAATGCTGCCTATCCTAAAAGCCAATTGACTTGCTGCTATGATAAACCACCTGCAGCTTACACAGGCAATATGTGATCCATCTTTCAGATTTAGTCATTGCCCTCAATCAAGCTCTTTTCAGTCTGTAGCTGAGGGAATCTAATTATAGTGTTGGAGTTGGAAGACACCAGCATATTGCAGTTCTTTTTGAAAACAATACACAGTCACTTGAAATACCTTCATAGCATCAAGCTATTGTGGTCAGGTAAGCTTTGATTCTTTAGTGGACAATGATAATTCCTGTGGCTGACAAGAAATGCTGATGACCTTGTTAGAATGAAATGGCTGTGGATGTTGAGAAATGTGAGGGTAGGAGACCAGAAAATTAACATCCATTATGAAATGTGTTAATTATAGATAGGTAAGCAAAGGGTTTCCCCTCTTGGGAAGGCCTGTCTATATCCTTTAAGAACATTGGTCATGTTTTCTTTTGATATTTCATTAGACAGACACGGGCACTTCAGGGTGAAGCCTATTATGTGACTTAGCAAAGTGAGTGTCTCAGCAGTAGAAGCTGATAGGAAAGCCCTGGAGGAAATATTTGGGTTTCTATGGTCTGCCCTGTACATCCTAAACTATCTTGTTATCCTCAGTTCTTTAAAATCATTTCACTTGAACATTAGCCAGAACTTGTTTTTGCACTGAAAGAAAAAAGAGTACTTGATTTCATAATCAAGTAAAATGTGTTTGTTAGGAAAAAAAAAAAAAAAAAAGCAACATTACGGTTGACCAACTAGAACAAAATCCATAAGGAAGATATGTCTTCATGCTTTAAAGTGTTGCTGCGTCATTGATTGTATAGAGTTATGAATGAGACACTGTTGGAGAAGGAAGAAACTAGCATATTGCAGAAGCTGGAACATACATGTTTGTTTCTTGCCTTTCTTCTGGGAAAAATGTCAGCAATAGCCACAACTGAAGAGGTTGTTGGGAAATAGGTGGCTTGCAAGGCCAATTCCTCTTGCAACAAAGAGGGAACTTCTATGAATTCTTGGCACTTCATTTCTGTTGGTAGATCAATTTTTGGCAATTATTTGGTGTAGGCTTAAGTCTTAATTTATAATTAGCATTTCTGGGAATTGAACGTTGCCAAGTTTGAAAAACACTGCTGTATACTAACAAAAACAAGAAGATGGCTATGGCCCCTAACTCATACTTATAGACTGTGCTGCTTTGTTTTCCAGATTAGGAATTCATGTTAAATAGAATATGTCTAGTTTGGATTATGGATACAGATTTTATTACTATCCTTTCTCTCTGTAAGATGACTCTTACTGACTGTCCAGTCTCTTCTTAAAATTGCTCTTACTTGAGTGCACATTTTGATTTTTTTATCCCCACTTAAGAACCACATAGCCATTATTTCTTCCCACTTTGGTGCCAATTCATCATTAGTCATAGTAGAGTATCTCATAAACTGTCTTTTTGCTCATTTTTTTTCTGTTTGGGGGTTCATGACAAGGCTTTGTCTCTCAGGGCATAAGGTTTATCGGGTGGCTTTACAGCCTGTATAATTATGGCCCTCTTCTCTGACTGCCTTTTGTCTTTCCAGCTGTTGCAGACTTTTCATGTTGCCAGTGAAATCTGTTTTAGCAACAACAACAAAAATGCTACAGTGAGAATGCTAATCAGAGTGACAAGTAATAAAAATATGTTAATGATGCTTAAGCCAGCCATCTTTTAGCTAGCAAGTGTCTGTTTAGAATGTGCATTATAAAACTCTCTGGGCTGCGCAGTGGGAGATTACAAGAATCTAGCAGGTAGTTAAAAATCTTGGAAATATAATTCCGAACAATAGGAACCACAACAAAAATAATAACTCTTATCACATGCAGAGAGAGAGAAAAAAAACCTTGTAGGTTGAGGTTTCCATCCTGTAAGAGTGATTATTTCACTATGTGAATATTCTTTTGTAAAATATGGCCTACCAGCATTACAGGAAAACTACAGTGCTGGATAGCGGATTTAATATTACTTTTTAAAAAATGTTCCCAGTCTGTGCATCTACATGATCAGTAAATAATGATTGCTGCATCTTGATTCTAAAGGACTAGAAAAGGCCAGTGTAATTCGAGACAAAAATAAAAATATATTACTTTGATACAATATTATTTTCTGATTTCTTGGAAATTTTAAAATTATGCTGAATGTTATATCCTTGCCAAGGTATTCATCTGTGTGTGCTGCTCTGGCAATCATGATTTAATCTTCTTATAGCAGTGTTTGTTTCTTTTTGCACTCTTCGTAGCTGAGCAGACCAAGATAATGTGCTAGACAAAAAAAGCTGAGTGCAATAATTAAATGTGCTAAATGTTGTCTGATAATTGATACTAAATATAAACAAATCCACCTTGACAAGAAGATATGTATTGTATCAATTTCAAAGAGATTTGTTGGTTCCATATGAGATTCTGTAATGATCAAGCCCTACACAGATTGTCACTGAAACTCCAATCTACCATCCAATGTAGGCTGTCAAAAAGATGGAAACTACACAACACAACACATGTCACAAAGGAAAGTTGTTGCCAACAGTTTCAGAGAATCTGAATTGGATTGGATGGATTATCTGGACCCCATTCAGCCAGGATTCACGACCAGTCATTGGTCACACTTTGTTATAACTGGCAGGTATAGAAATGCCAGATTTGAGGAGAAGGTGATGTGAGAATAAAGATTTGTTCAAGAGTTGTCTGCTTAAGATGGAAGAAAGCTATTGGAATGAAGCTCTGAAGTTCAATGCATAAATCCTCCTTCTTTAAAACAGTTAAATACAGAAATAATGGTGGCATGTGGTAAAATGGGTTTTGGCAGCCCAAACCACCTGGTATTGCTATCATCTCAATTTGGCAGACATCCCAACATGAAAATATCCAGTGTGATCTTCAGCTATTGGTGTTTTAATATAGTTTTTTTTTAAGTGAAAGATTTTGTACACGTGATTTGTATTGGAGATAATGGATAGACAGTAGTTGGCATATCATATCTGATCTGCAAAATTGTAGATAACTGTTGGATGCCGGCAAACCATTTGAATTTTCTATATCTCTTTTCCTCCATCTAGTAGTCATCTGGGTTTTTGCAACCTAGACGTAGTAGTTCTATGATATATATATATATATATATATATATATATATATATATATATATATA
>BLBF01000016.1:46002214-46015106 GCA_015471245.1 Laticauda colubrina
CCTAGATACTTCCAATTCTACGCGGGAGAAAACCCGAATAACCAAAGATCCATATACATATATATATATATATCCATAGATATTTTATTCTATGGAAACAAACACACACACACACACACACACATACACACACACACACAGATATATGTTTTTTTAAGTTTTCGTGGGTACTTACGTGTATGGTAAGCTTTGTTCACAGACAAACACAATACAGAAGCCTGATGATGGCAGATAAGATTCTGCCAAAACGTTGCTACAACTTTAAAAGCACAACTATAATGACGTGGGAAAATACCCGAACAAAGCTGAATACCCCACCACACACATATATATACACACATGCCATATATGAAAAAAAAAAATCCTTTCTCATGACAATCCTCCTATCCTGTCCTCCTCTTCACATCCTCCATTATTGCTAGATTTTGTTGTTTTCTAAAATTAAAATACTTTAACAAGTTTCATAAATACCGCATTTTCCAGACTATAAGGTGCTACTTTTTCCCCACGCTTTGAACCCTGCGGCTTGTACAACAATGTGGCTTATCTATAGATTTTTCTTCACTAACTGCCATCAGGGGGCACAAAAACATGACAGATGCAAGAGGTCAATGCAAAGAAGACGCTACCGTCTTCTGTTTTTGGTGTGCTTGATGCAAGCATGAAGGTATGATGAATGAATGAAGGCAAAATATTTTTTACACCCTCATCATGGAAAGTACACGAAGAAAAGCATATGATGCAGTTTTTAAGTTGAAAGCAATAGATCTGTCTATTGAGGAAAGAAATAGCTTGGCGTTAATGAATCAATGGTGAGACGTTGGAGACAGCAGCGTGAAGAACATATTCAATGCCAAAGGACAACAAAGGCTTTCAGAGGTCATAAAAGCAGATGGCCTAAACTTGAAAATATTCTTGAGGACTGGGTGAACACACAGAGAGCAGACAGCCGAGGTGTAGCCACCATGCAGATCCGACTGAAAGTTAAAACAATCGCCAGTGAAATGGGTATTGAAGATTTTAAAGGTGGACCGACATGATGTTGTAGATTTATGAGACGAAAAGATCTGTCCAACAGGGTGCAGACGACTGTCGATCAGCAACTCCCTTCTGACTAAAAGGAAAAAGTTGCAAACTTCCACAAATTTATTGAAACAAAACTAGCCGAGAATTCCATCGGACCAGACAACATCATAAATATGGATGAAGTACCTTTAATGTTTGACTTTCCTCTAACTAGAACTGTTAACAAGACAGAAACGTCATCCGTTACGGTGAAAACAACTGGCCACGAGAGAACACATTTCACATGTGTTTTGAGCTGCACTGCATCTGGACAGAAGCTTCCACTGATGGTGATTTTTAAGCGGATGACTATGCCAAAAGAAAAAGTCCCGAAAGGCATAGTCATTAAAGTTAACCAAAAAGGATGGATGATAGAAAGCCTAATGACTGAATGGCTGACGGAGTGCTACAGTTAGCGCTCAGGAGCATTTTTTCACCGGAAAAAATCATTGCTTGTTTTGGACAGTATGAGGGCCCATATAACAGATTCTGTGAAATCAGCCATCAAGAAAACAAACTCAATTCCAGCTGTGATTCCTGGAGGTACAAGTAAGTTTTTGCAGCCACTCGATTCACTCGTGTGAATCGTGCATTTAAAGCGGCACTCCAAGGTGAGTAGGAGGCTTGGATGACCAACGGCGAGAAATCATTCACAAAAACTGGCCGCATGCGAAGAGCATTCTTTTCTGAGGTCTGCCAGTAGATCCTAACAGCATGGAGCAGTATGAAATAATCCACGATCACCAAGGAGTTTCAAAAGGCTGGACTGCTGCATGGAAAGAACAGCACAACTTCATCGGTAACTGTGCCTCAAGATGAAAGTGACATTTAGAGTGACACCGACAGAGAGACTGAAAAGGTGTGTGACGGAGATGTTGTGAGGCTCTTCAACTCCGACAGTGGTTTCAGTGCACAGGAGGAGGATGAATACAAACATTAATGACTTTTCTGTTTTGTTCATTCAGCCGTTTTACTGCCATGTTACAGGCACCATTTGGAAACAATTAAGTACGTAAATAAACATTTAAAAAATCTTTCTGTGTAAATATCTCATTTCACATTGTATATATCTGCGGCTTATAGTCTGGTGCAGCTAATATATGTACAAATATTTTTTTCTTTTAAAATATAGTGGGTACGGCTTATATGCCGATGCGCTCTATAGTCCGGAAAATGTGGTATGTATTTAAAATGTAAAAACAAAATGGTTAAAAATTCTGGATTGCCTTTTATTTGTCCTCCCCAGATATTTTATTTTTATTTATTTGTTTGTCAAACATGTACAAGATAACAAGTAGAAGTATGAACATAAACAAAAAAAGGGAATAAATACAGATAAATGGGGACAGTAAGACAGGGATGGTAGGCATGCTGATGCACTTATGCACCGCCCCCTTTAAGGACCTCTTAGGTGAGGTCCAAGATAGACAGTTTGAGGTTGAAGCTGTGAGGTGTTGAGGCTGAAACAATGGTCAGGTAGGGCATTCCAGGCATTGACCGTTCTGTTGCTGAAGTCATATTTTCTGCAACTGAGTTTTTACTTTGAGTTTGTATTGTATTATTCCAATTAAATATTTATTTTAATTATTTAAATTAATTATTTAAAAATTTTAAGAATAAATATTAGTATCTGATTAAACACAATACAATTAAATTGTATTGTAATATTCCAATTAAATGTTCATAGGTGCTGTGTTGATTTGTTGATTCACTCTGAGGTGGAGAAGGGATGTGTATAGATGTGCTGCTTTTTATGATGCAATCACTTTTCAGAATTCTACTCAATTTTTTACTTCCTCTGCTACAATGAAACCACAAGGAAGATACCTGTGGAGCAATTTCCACTGGGCTTTTTAAAACC
Organism: Laticauda colubrina; assembly: GCA_015471245.1. Lineage (NCBI taxonomy): Eukaryota > Metazoa > Chordata > Lepidosauria > Squamata > Elapidae > Laticauda > Laticauda colubrina. Next base: position 46,005,141 of record BLBF01000016.1, read on the forward strand.
AGTAAGCAAGGGCAGCCAGACTGTTTGCAGGCTGATCGGGGGACAATAGAAAAGCTATAAGACTAGCACATTGTGCCACTTTCCAATAATAAAGAAACACAAAAACACTATCAAAAGAAATAGCAAACAAAATTCTAAAAAGTCAATTTGAGAATAAGGTTGAAAAGCAGAAACTTCATTCACAGAGGGAAAAAGCTTTCAGGGGACTGGAAAATTCCTGCTCGATCTCCACTTGAAAAATAATATTTGACTAGTTCTGCTTGAGAATTGAAAGAGTAATTCAGCTTTGATAGACAGAGATGAAAAATGGCTACAAGGAAACCATGCTGAACAGTTCATTTTGCAGCACACAAAGATATGCCCAGCTGCTTTCTTGGGGTCCTTTAATATAAAGTAGGAATTTGAAAACAGAGGATGCCTCTGCCTTGCATGAAAACAAAGGCTAAAAGGCTAAAAGGAAGAATAAATTGCACTTTGTCATTGAGAAGCTTCATGAGGCTGCTATCTTGATGATGATGATGATGCCTCCAAGAAGGCAGCAGGCCTGCCCAGAAGTTCTTGAAGCAGAGTATAAGTGTCCTTGTTGCAAACATGTACTACTGCTTTGGAGATAAGCTAAACTGGTCCATAACATTCTCAGAGAAAAAACAAGTCAACTCAAACTGTGCAAAACAGAACACAGATTGCTCAGGAATTGATTTGTTGGTGATGAAGCTAGTCAGCACAGACACAACCATCTAGGTATTCCATGTAGGATCTGAAGCTGGGCACAACAGCTGCAAACTGGAAGACAAATCCAGTTATCAAAGAAACTGTAATATAACAGGAACTCAGTGGTTTGCTCTCAATCGGGTTTTGCCTCTCAATCAAGGCCCATGGCCCGTATCAGGCCCATGGGGTACTGAGATTTAGCCCACAGGGCCGTCCTGGAAACAGTGAAAAACAGCCTGCGGTGCCTCTGCCAGTAAAAATGAAGGTCAGCAGGACCACATGCGGCCCTTCTGACCTCTATTTTCAGCTGTGACAACCTCCTCCGATCCTCTGTCAGTGAAAAGGGAGCCACCACAGGTACCCCCAACATGAATGATGTAAAAGTGGCCATGCCCCTTGGCCACACCCCCTGACTCCTCAAGGTCAAACACAACCCTGTTGCAGCCCTCAAGGAAATAGAGTTTGCCACCCCTGCTCTAGACACTAGCCTAAGCATTCTCCTTTTTCTCTTCTTTTTCTGTCAAACCCTAATCCTTAGAAAACTATCGATCTTGTTGAGTTGTGACAATAAATCACCTTTTTATGTTTAGAAACTACTAAATGCCTTAGAATCTGCTTTATCCCAGGATATTTGGTGCCAATTTGTGTGCGAGGTGGGGGACGGGGTTGATATCCTAGTGACAAAGGGATCTTTTAATAACATGCAGCTTTTGACAGGGAGGTGTTAATAACCCACTGAGAATTTACAGATGAAAATGGTATACAATGACATGTGAACTGCTGACTTTTTGTCTTCTTGAAGAAATTAATTGCAAGGAGGACAACAATTTGAATCCTCTTTGACAATAAAACAAAAGAAACCATTTCCTGCTGGTCTACCTCATTTGCAAAAAAACAATTTTTTTTAAGGGAAACTCAAGTTTTTTTTCTTTTTGACCTACTTCTCAGAAGTACAAACTAAATCAGTTACAGTAACAATGCAAGGAGCTCCATTCAGATCTCCCTTGGTGCTGAGCTCTCATCATTCTTTTCGAAGATGTTTAATCCTTTCTTTGTATTCTTGCCAAACTCAGTGAAACAGACAAAGTTCTAGTTGGCAAAATGGTTGCTATGCTTCGCATACTATTTTCTGCTATTTTCTGATAAACTTTTGGTTAGGCACCATTCACTAGTTAATATTGTATAGGCATTCTATGTGTTTATTTTGGATTCTTAAAGAAAACTGTGCTAGTCTTTCAAAAAATAATATTACTATTACAATAGTAATAGCACAGGCTTATATAGTGCTTCACAGCGCTCTCTAAGCAGTTTACAGAGTTAGCATATTGCTCCCAACTATTTGGGTCCTCATTTTACCGGCCTCGGATGGACGGAGGGATGAGCCTGGTGAGATTCGAACCACCAAATTTCTGGTAGCCGGCAGACAGCAGAAGTAGCCTGCAGTGCTGCATTCTGACCATTGCACCACCATGGTTCTTTATAGCCTTTTTCACTCCCATCAATTTTAACTACCATTGACATGATGAATATTGTAGTTGAACATCCTTCAAGGATGTCAGTCTGGGGAACATAAGGATAAAATATATAAATATTCTGTTAGTCTTTTTGTAAATCAGCTTTCCGCAACTGGCTCTTTCTTTAGGAGTAATACCATAACCTTGAAATTTTCCAGGCCGTATGGACAGTGGAGAAATCTTAGAGCTAAAATCTAGCCATATCTGAAAGGCGTCTAGTTGGGAATGAATGCTCTAGGTATCTATAAAAATGATTAATAATTATCCTGGATAACAAATAAATCATTTGGACCTACATGTAAATATGTCAGTGATTTTTGTATCTTTAGAGACCATATTATAATGGAATAGATCAGGGTCACACAATTTAGTAACCCAGGTTACCAGGTGCAACTCAGCAATCTTGGATTCAGTCCCAAGAACTCCTTCAGGTTGTCGTTAAACTGCAATTTTAATTGTGAAAAAATACATCAGTATTTATACCAAAATGAACTTCTACTGTGCAGTCATTTTTAATGCAGGTGTTCTGTTAGACAGCACAATCATATCTATGTTTATTCAAAAATAATGATGACATGTTCAATAAGATTTAGTTCTAGGAAAAGTTAGATAGAAATGTTGATTTAGATGCTCTTTTAGACTAGCATAAAAACCACCTATTTCAGCTGCAGATATTCCAATTCTAAACAAATAGAGGTACATTTAATCCTTGAATTAAGATCACACTTAAGCCCAGAATTTATATTGCTAAGTGAGACATTTGTTAAATGAATTTTGCCTTTCTTGATGCAGTTGTTAAGTGAACCACTGCAGTTGTTAAATTAGTAACATGGTTGTTAAGTGAATCTGGTTTCTCAATTGATTTTTCTTGTCAGAAGGTCACAAAAGGGGATCCCATAACCCCAAGACACTACAACTGTCATAAATGAGAGTCAGTTGTCAAGTATCTGAATTCTGACTACTTGACCATCAGGAGTTGCTGCAATGGTCATAAGTGTGAAAAATGGTCATAAACCACTTTTTTCAGTTGTTCAGTTCAGCTGTTGCAACTTCAGTGCTGTTGCAACTTTCAGTGCTGTTGTAATTTCCCTGTGTTGAATTTTTTCAGGTGGGATCAGAAGATGTGAATTCTTTTCAAATCCCTGGTGTGGTATGATTCAACCTTGTTTAATTCAGAATATAAATTTTCAATCTCTTTTCATTGTATTTTTATTCTTATTATTTTATTTTTATGATGATGAATTTGATATTGCATTAATTCAGTAAAACTATTAGGTGTATTTATACTTTGTTAATTAGCTCAACTCCTTAAAATTAGTTTTGCAAAGCAAAGGAGAGAAAAGAAATGGCTTTTCCTCCACTTCTAATTTTTTTTTCCTCCTGCAATTACTTTCCAAAGCTACCTCTTGCCCTCAATCTAAATCCTTTAGTGGATGTTTGCTTCAATAAGTGGAGGAACACAGCTGTTCTGTTCAGGCCCAGATAAAAACAACAGGTGGAAATTGGGTAAGGCACTTTCTTCATACTGATGACACACTGCAAAACATCCAACTTCTGGAACTTTGCCATGGTGACCTAGATACTCAGCTTTCTATTTGTTACAATTTCCGTATTTTTTCTTAAAATTTAAAAGTGCCACGGCAGGGAGAAATATACTGTACTATTCCTCATCCACCCTTTCTGACATCCATCTTTCTCTGCTTTAGCTATTTGTTTGATTCATGATTTTTCAGGAAAATATAGTATCTGTCCTATGAAATATTTTTTTCAATCAAGGTCTTGAATGACATCACTGAAAAGATGGCTGTAATATATATTCATCTCATATATATTGTGTGTGTGGTTTTTTTAAAAAAATAAGGATGATTATGGTTTACAACAAAGAAATTCTAGCTTTTCCACTAGATCTGACATCTAAACTTTTGCTAAGAATGTCCATGTTTCCCTGTATTTCATATTTTCTTTCTCTTTTTTGTTCCACTTTTAATACTCTTTTGAAAGATATGTATGGATGTGTGGTTTGTGTTTCATTTTTCTTTTGGCACATTGATCTCTTGTAATTTAAGATGTAAACTTCCTTATTATAGGATATCTAAACTTTTTTTTTTTCTGGTTGAGTAAGAAAGAAGCCTTAGTAAGCAAATAAACTAGACCTCTTTTTATCTTAGAAGGCCTCTGCAAGGTTTCAAAGGTTTCTATACACATTCAGAGCAAACTAGAAATGATTACAGCTGAATTCCTGTGGAAGTTTAGCTCTTTCATCTGTGACTAGAGATACAAATTCATTTTACCTTTAAAACTGGAACATAGAGGGGTCAGAAAAAATGCATTATGGATAATCGGATTTTTTGTGTTAGTGAATCATCGTAGGTAATGGGGGTATTTTGAAAGAAATAAATGTTTATCATCTTATTTATAAGCTTGCACTGTCTTAGTATATTATAAAATCTGTGGTCATTTGTGATAATGACCATAATGGCCATAATGATACCATGAATACAATAATATTTATTACCAATAGGTTTCTAGGTGCAATTCAAGGTGATTACTAATACTTATGCAGCCTTTCATGGCAAAAACAAACAAACAAAAAACCCCTGGTTATCTAAAGGACGATCTGTCTTCTGGGGCTTCTGCTCTGTGTATACAATCAGGCAGAAATGATATGGTCCAGAATCTCTCCATTAGGCAGCATCCCTCAATGAGAGCTAGGAAGCATCTTTGTCTGTCCTAGCACCTGCCCTCTGCAATGCCATCCAACTACCCTCCTTGCCCCAATATTTGTGGCCCTTATCTTAGCTATGTTCAAACCTTTCATGCCCAGACCTTAGTTGGAGTGGGTGCTGGATCCTACTTGGTTGGTTGTCTTAAATGGTTGTGTGATGACCCAGGGCACGACACAAAAATAACAAAGTCACCAAAATAGAATAAATTCCCTTTAATGCCTCCAACTTGGCCTCAATGTCCAATTATCCTCGGCTAGATAACAAACTCTTCAAAAAACAGTCTATGCAGTCTGAACCCAAAGTAAAGATAATTAGAAATAAAAACCCAACACAAACCACACTGAAGTAAAGCCCATGTCACACTGAACCAACGGATGCAAAGAGGATGTAAAACAGACAAAAAACCTTGCCATCCATTCGAAAATGCGATGTACTCCCTGCCTCCATTTGGCTTCCTCTCTATCCGTCCAGCATCTGTTTATGGACGTTTCATCCACTCCAAAAGTTTTGGGCTGCCCAAAACTTTTGCGCGGAAAATGTATCCAGTTCGTCCGTTCTGCATCCGCTACGCATCCGCTAGGCATCCATTACGCATCCGCTATATCCGCTAGGCATCCGCTATGCATCCGCGCAACTCGCATCTGCCCGGACGCAGGGAGGAAGCGGAACGGACACAGAACGGATGCAGAACAGATGCAGAACAGATGCAGCACGGAAACAAAGCGTTTAAAGCGGAAAAATTTTTCGCAGAGGGGACCTATCTCGGATATTAAGGATGCCTAGAGGATGCCTAGTGGAAAACCTATACTGCCTATAAAAAGGGGGAGCAACTCGCCTGCATCTCACTTTCAGAACAGCAGCCCAGCGGTGCAGACCTCTGCAGCCTTCATCTGCCTCTTCCTCTTCCACAGCATCCAATCATGTCCACCATGGATTGTAACAAAGTCCTTTCGGCAGCCACCATCGTTCTGCAACAGTGCGAAGCCATCTGCAGGCTCTGTGAACTCTACTGCGAGAAGAAAAGGAGCCACCCAAAAAGAGTCTGGATCCGAAGATGGTTCACCAGAAGAGCAGAGGACGGACTGTACAACAAGCTGATGGTGCAGCTCAGGAGCGGAGACACTCGGGCGTTCCAGAACTTCATGAGGATGCCTCTAGCCATGTTTGACGAAGTTGTGCAGCGGCTGACACCCAGGTTGACCAAGGCAAACACCAGCTTCCGGCCCAGCCTGGAACCTGGGCTCAAGGTGGCACTCACTCTGCGCCACCTGGCCTCAGGGACCTCCTACAGGAGCATGCAGTACAGCTGGAAGGTGCCATCCAACACCATCAGCATTGTGGTCAGAGAAGTGGTGCAGGCCATCATCGAAGACTACAAGGAGGAGCTCCTCCAGTACCCCTCCACTGAAGAAGGATGGAAGAAAGTTGCAGAGCAGTAGTATCAGAAGTGGAACTTACCACACACCATTGGAGCCATAGATGGCAAGCATGTGGCCTGCAAATCTCCAGCCAAGTTGGGGTCCACTTATTTCAACTCCAAGGGCTTCTTCAGCATCATCCTCTTCACCATGGTCGATGCTGACTACAAGTTCATGTACATCGATGCTTCAGGCAACGGCTCATCTTCAGATGCCCAGGTATACAACACCAGTCACCTCAAGGAGGAGCTGGAAGGCAACCTCATCATGGGCTTCCCAGATCCAGAACCCCTGCCCAACGACACACAAGATGTGCCCTACTTCATCGTGGGGGATGACGACTTCTCCCTCACAACCTACCTCATGAAACCCTACACCTCCAGACTCCTCACCTGTAAAGAGAGGATCTTCAACTACAGGCTGTCCAGGGCAAGGCGGGTGGTGGAGAACACCTTTGGCATCCTGGCCAACAGGTTCCAGGTACTTCTCACCACCATGCAGCATCGCCCACAGACTGTGAGGAGGATCATGGAAGCTTGCTGCATCCTGCACAATCTCATGCGCACCCGCTACCCAGTCTTGCAGAACAGGCTCATGGACCTCCAGCAAGGCAATGGGGACATGGAGCCTGGGGAATGGAGGCAAGGGCGAAACCTGATTGACACTGAGGATGTGCAAGGCCCCATCAGAGCCTCACATGAAGCGAAGAAGCAGCGCAACCTCCTGAGACACTGGTGCAACTCCCCAGCTGGAGCAGTGGAGTGGCAAGACAGGATGGTAGATGCTTAATGGATGCTTCCTTCAGCCTGTCTCATCACACGGATGAGATTGGGCCATGTATGTTTGGTTGGCCTACAATGAACAGGGCGTTTAATAAAGAGTTGTGTTTAGGTTGACATGTGTGTCAATAATTACATTATTATTGATAATAAAGGGCCGTAGGTGTGGCACTTGGGAGGGTGGACCATACAGTCCCACTATGCTTGCACTGGAGGTTTATCTATCCCACTGCTATCCTAACCCATCCCACAGCTATTACCCATCCCACAGGTATCCTAACCCCAAAGCTATCCTTACCCATCCCACAAGCATGCAAAGGCTTAAACCATTTCTAAAAGTTTCCAGCAAGACTTTATTAAAAAAAAGAAATGAAGCAAGTGTGTGAATCATAAATAGACTTTATTAACAACAAGCTATAAGACAAAAATGAGTCTCTGGCACTCCTCTCGGTCGCTCAGTCTCAGGGGTGAAGGGTGCAGGTGCTGTGGAGGTGGCTGGTGCTGGAGTGCTTGTCATCAGCTCCTCCAGAAGCAGAAGCAGCAGAAGCGCCATCCCCAGAAGAGCGAGCCCGTACTGCAGAAGCCCCAGCAGAACCAGAGTGAGGGCCAGGGGACGGGATGGTAGCCCTGTCCCTCTTGCCAGGGCTGGCAGCAGATGGCTGAGGCTTGCTGTTTTTCCGCATGGTTGTGGGGTTGCTGGCTGGCAGGGAGAAGGGCAGGCACCAAGGCAGGCAGGAAGGCTGGCAGGCTGGCACCAAGGCAGACATGAACTAAGGCTGGCAGGAAGGCAGGCAGCAAGGCTGGCAGGCAGACTGGCTGGCAGCAAGGCTTGCAGGCAGGCTGGCAACAAGGCTGGCAGCAAGGCTGGCAGGGAGACATGCAGGCAGGGCAGGCAAGGCAGTCGATGTGTCTGGAAGCAGGTGTTTCCTCTGAATGGCGACCTGCTTCCGAGCTGCTTCCGTTATATCCGCGGGGCTGACGCAATGCATCCTCCCCGCATGCGCAATTAACACCAGGCATCCATTAGGCTTCCGCTGTGCATCCGCTGTGCATCCGCTTCATCTGTTTAGCGTCCGCTGTGCATCCGCTGTATCCGTTCCGTGTCCGCTTTGCTGAGGTCCCCCGGAAGCCTAGCGGACGCGCCATCCGCTCTCATCCGCTTCCATCCGCTGGGCTTCCGTTCCGCATCCGCCCTGCGTCTTCCCCGCGTCCGTGTTATCCGCTCCGGTTATGCAAATTTTTGCCCCTTTTGAGAGTGGATAGCAACGGATGGAACATTTTGCTCATCCGCTGTGTCCTTTTTGCATCCGTTGGGCAGTGTGACATGGGCTTAATTAACACGGCAGGCCAGGATGATAAATTGCAGACTTTCAAAATGTAACCCGGCACCCACAGTTGGGGAGACACCAAAATCCAGATAAGACTCACCAAGATAATGCATACTTTGCTTCCAACAAGGAGCCATGTGCAAATGCCCCACTTATATTCTATTCTCCCAGATGCAAGTTACGAAAGGGATCTGGGCCGCTTTCTCTCTCATAAGCCACATTGTTCCATTCTCCATTCCTCCCTGCGTGCCCTAGGATGAAGAGGGAATGGCCCCAGGTCTTCCTCTGAATGCCCAGCCGGACTGTGCCCTTCCCCCATTTCTTCCCCAGCCACCAGAGCCACACTCCCATTCCCTGTCAGCTGCTCGATCTCCCCCTCAGAATCAGACTCCAACAAGGGCATGACAGGTTGGTATTTGGGTGTTTTGGTTTTATTAAATTGTATTATATGATTTTTTTACTGTGTGCCACCCAAAAGTTGTTGTAGAGCTTGGGTGATCTTAAATATTTCTAATAAATTATATTACTCACACGCACAAACACACAGACCTATAAGGGATAAAAGTATCACACGTTCTTCAAGTAATTGGCCTCAATAGCATCATGACATTTAGGAAACATACATACACACACACAAGCTGGATATAGAGTTGTAGTCTAAGAGGTAATTAAAAGAAATCTGCTTTCAGTGGTTCTTCTGGAATTGAATGGACCATTGCAGGATACTTCCTGAGATCTCTTGCACCTGGCATATTTCTTCTCCCAGTCAAAGTCTCCTCTCAGCCTTTGTAGCATCACTTTGTTGGTCCTCTAAGGAGAGCTTAGCACATGCTTGGAGAGGAATAATAAGGTTTTCCCCTTTGGAAACCTTCTACTATTATTATTGTGGTTGGTCACACAGTCAGCCAGATATTTAGATTGGATTTGCATTTTTTGTCCGTCTATTGAATCTGTCCCAAGAACTTAGGATAAATAAACAGATGTTGTAAACCATTCCAAATAAAACTGCCTTTTGCAATTGACTGGTTGTGATTTTGTCAATGCCAACGTGTTCAAGTGATGCTCCAGTTGTTTTGGTAAAGATAAAGTGGTGGTAAAGATGAACAAATATCATTTTAATAGCCTTTGTGGGTTGGTAGTTTCCATAGAGACTCTATAAAAGGAATCCAGAGTACTTTACCATATAAGGAAGCATGCAGGGAGTGTATTTCAAGATTCTGTCTTGGGCCCGGTGTTCATCAATATCTTAATGATCTAGAATTATCTAGATAAGATATACTGAAATGCATAAATAAACCTTTCAGAAGTATGAGAAATCAATTGCAATTATGCATAAAACTTTCACTGAAAGAATAATGATTTCTTATACTTTACATTTCAAAATTGTTTCAATATATGTCATGAAAGTCCAGATCTTTCTAAACATTTATTTCATTTTGCTGGTAATTATCAAAACTGAAGGTGGTTTTATATTATGAAGCTTGGGCAAT
>BLBF01000016.1:46021610-46082607 GCA_015471245.1 Laticauda colubrina
GTATTGATACACAGTTGCAAACACATAAATGATACATAGTTACAACAATATATTAGTTATATCTAACTGCCCCTAGTCACTGGGAATTAGATAGTATATAAATTTAACAAATAATTATGCAATTGCAAGATTGTTACATCTTGCCAACTCTGAAAAAAAAAATATTTGGACTCTTCAGTTCATCCAGAATGCACAGCAGTGGTGTTGGAAAAGCACTTAACCATGAGTTCATGTCACACCTGTCCTGCAGCTGCTGCAGTAATCAGTGTGCTGTTGGATTGCCCCTGTGGGCATGGTGTATTTCAGAAAATGTTGCTTAAATTTATGTCTTGTCTAAGATTAAGAAGTCAGCCTTCTTTTTCTTCTGAAGTACATTTGAATTGTTCACTTATGCTTTATTACTTTGTTTTAAAACCTGTCTCTTTCCTCGGTCCTTTGGGTTATGATATATTGGAGCCTCTGTTGAATGTCTGTTTAGACCAATATGCTACTGTTTTATTGTTTCATTACAGCTTGTAAGTTTAGTACTGGATTCTTGTTTTGATAATTTTTTTGTAAACTATCCAGACTTGGCTGATTTTATATATATGCTTTAAACACACATACATACAATTTTACATAAGCTGCCCAGAGTTTGTTGAAGTGGGCAGGATAATAATGATTCAAACAAATAAAATGAAAGGAAGGGTAAAGCCCATGTCACACTGCACCAACGGATGCAAAGAGGATGTAAAATGGAGAGAAACACTTGCCATCCATTGGTTAATGCGATGCATCCGTTCTGTACTCACTGCGTGCGTGATTCATATGTTCTATCCTTCCAGCATCCGTCTACTGAGATTTCATCCGCTCAAAAAGTTTTGAGCTGCACAAAACTTTTTGAGCGGATGAACTTTCCGCCGTGTCCATTCTACATCCGCGACACATATGGGTAACAAACATTCTATGTCCATCGTCATCCATTAAACGTCCGCTGTATCTGCTCGGCATCTGCTGCACATCCGCGCAACTCACATCCGCTCCAGCGGAAAACGGAAAGAGGGAGGAAGTGAAACGGACGTGGAACGTCCACACGGCGTTAGTAGCATGGACAAGGATGAAAGCGGATGCACCTCGGACATAAAGCATTAAAACGGAAAAAACGTTTCTATGTGGGATGTATCTCGGATATTTAGGATGTCTGCAGGATGTCTAGAGGATGCAGAAGGACACCTAGCGGAAAACTGATATTTCCTATAAAAAGGGGGAGGAAATCACCTGGATCTCACTTTCAGTCCAGCAGCCCTGGTGTGCAGACCTCTTCAGCCTTGCCCTTGCTCTTCCACATCATCCATTGATCTCCACCATGGATCATCACACACTCCTTTTGGTAGCCGCCATCATTCAACACCAGAACCAAGCCCTCTTCAGACTGTTTCACCTTTTCTACGCAAGAAGAAGGAGACATCCAAGAGCTGTCTGGGTCTGAAGATGGATCAGGAGAAGAGTGGAGTTTGGACTCTATGACAAGCTGATGGTGGAGCTGAAGAATGAAGAGCCTCGTGCATTCCAGCACTTCATGAGGATGCCACCAGCCATGTTTGATGAAGTTGTGGAGCGTCTGAGACCCAGGTTGACCAAGGCAAACACCAACTTCCATCCCAGCCTGGACCCTGGACTGAAGGTGGCACTGACTCTGCGGCACCTGGCCTCTGGAACCACATACAGAAACATGCAGTATGCCTGGAGGGTGCCACACAACAGCATCAGCAAAGTGGTCAGAGAAGTGGTGCTCATGAAGCCCTACACTTCCAGATGCCTCACCCGTGAAGAGAGGATCTTCAACTACAGGCTGTCCAGAGCAAGACGGGTGGTGGAGAACGCCTTTGGCATCCTGGCCAACAGATTCCAGATACTTCTCACCACCATGCAGCATCACTCACAGACTGTGAGGAACATCGTGGAAGCTTGCTGCATCCTGCACAATCTCATGCGCACCCACTACCCAGTGTTGCAGAACAGGCTTGTGGATTGTCAACAAGGTAATGGGGACATGGAGCCTGGTGAATGGAGGCAAGGGCGAAACCTGATAGACACTGTGGATGTGCAAGGCCCCAACAGAGCTTCACATGAAGGGAAGAAGCAGCGCAACCTCCTGAGAGACTGGTGCAACTCCCCAGCTGGAGCAGTGGAGTGGCAAAACAGGATGGTAGATGCTGAATGGGTGATTCCTCGAGTCTGTCTCATAACACTGATGAGATTGTACCATGTATGTTGAGTGGCCCTACAATGAACAGGGCATTTAATAAAGAGTTGTGTTTATGTTAAAATGTGTTGATCAATGAATAAATTGTTATTGATAAAAAAGGGCCACATGTGTGGCAGCTGGGAGGGTGGACCATACAGTCCCACTATGCTTGCACTGGAGGTTTATTCATCCCACAGCTATCCTTGCCCATCCCACAGCTATTATCCATCCCACAGCTATCCTTGCCATTCCCACAAGCATGCAAAGGCTTAACCATTTTCTAAAAGTTTCCACCAAGACTTTATTAAGTAAAAGAAATGAACCAAGTGTGTGAAGCAAAGATAACCTTTATTAATAACAAACTATAAAAGCAAAATGACCCAAGTAAAGTGTCTCAAGCAAAGATAAAGTCAACAGGTAACAACTCAGTCTCTGGCACTGTTCTCAGTCACTCTGAGGCATGTCCATGGTCTCAGCTGTCAAACGGCCAGGGACTGTGGAGGAGGCAGTGGCTGGAGTGCTGGTCTGAGGCGCCATTGGGGTGCTTGACCCCGAGAGGACAACAGGAGATGGTGTGTGCAGGAAGCTCTGAGAGAGCTGGATCAGGCCCTTGAGGTTGAGAGGCCCTTCATCCAGGACCTGGGATCTCAGGCACAGGACCGATGACAGATGTTCTGTTGAGGGACTTGGCTGTGGGGTGGAGGAAGGAGGAGTGTAGTGGGGCTGTCTGATCTGCAGCTGGGCGAGGTGAGGCATCGGTGGCATCTGTGGCATCTGTGGCATTGGTGGCGTCGGTGGCATCGGTGGCATCTGTGGCAGGTGATGAACCTGGGCCTGGACTGGGAAGGGCTGCCTCTGTTGAGGAAAGTCCTGGTAGCCATAGCCTTGGTAGGAGAGGGGCTGTTGAAAGCCTTGGAAGAGCTGTGAAATCGCCTGGGGTGGAGGAGCAGACCTAGAGTGGGTGGGAGCAGGTTCAGCTGGGCCTGGAGGGTGGTGCAGAAGCACAGTGATCCTCTCCTTCATCACCTGGTACTGGGGCTCGGGCATGTCCATGAGGGTCTGGGTCACATAGGTGAGGAAGGGCTTGCGGTTGGAGGATGGAATCTTGAAGTGTACCAGCTGAGAGAAGAGATCTGCACTGTTCCTGATTGTGTCCCTGATCTCCAAGAGGACAGTGTGGCTCTGTCCCTCCGGTCTGCCTCTCTGCCTGCTTTCTGTGGAGGTGGAGCTGGGTGTGGGTGTGGGTTGGTCTCTGGTGGCTGCGGCCTCCTCTTGCCCCATCTGCGTCAGGGGATCCTCCACGTCCTCCAGCATGGGGTGTGCAGCTGTCGGGGGGGTCTCTGTCGTGGGGCGCTCCGCAGACACCTGCCTGGACACACTGGCTGTTTCCTGGCTGGAAGAGGAGTGCCTCTCTGTGGGCTGTCTGAGGGAGAGGGTTGACAGAGGGGCTGCTCCTCAGTGGCGGATCTCACCCTGCAGGAAGCTGCACCTGGCCATGATGTAGGTCTCCCGGTCCGTGAGCTTGACAGCGGCCTGGCTGGATCTCTTCAGGTACAGCTTGCCATACCAGGTGTGAATATGTTTCCACCACCCCAGGAGGACATCAGAAGTGTAGCCCAGGCTCTCCACCTTCTCTCTCCAAGCCGCCTGCTTCCGCTTGGTGTCTCGATATAGCCTGTGGCCCTTCCTCCACAGGTACTCATTCTCCCTCAGCCTCCTCCTCATGGTCCTCTCAAGCACCTCCTCCTCATGGTCCTCTGCAATGGAGTACTGTTTCCTCTCCCCCTTCTCCTTCTCCTTCGATTGCCTTTTCCTCCCTCTGGCAGGGCCTTCTGGGCCTTCATGAGCAGGCTTTGAGGGCCTTGGGGCTGGTCCACCACACCAGCAGCACCAGTAGCACTAGCAGCAGCAGTAGCAGAAGCACCAGCAGCACCAGCAGGACCAGCAACAGAAGCACCAGCAACAGAAGCACCAGCACCACCAGCAGCAGCAGGAGAAGCACCAGAAGCACCACTAGAAGCACCAGCAAAAGCACCACCAGCAGCAGAGTCAGCGCCAGGGGGTGGGATGGTGGTTCTGTCCTTCTTTCCAGGGCTGGCAGGATTAGGCATAGGCTTCCTCTTCTTCCCCATGGTCTCTGATGAAGATGTCTCTGGCAGCAGGTCTTTCCTCTGAATGCTGGCCGCGTGTGAGCTGCTTCCTTTTATATCCGCGGGGCTGATGCAATGCATCCTCCCTGCATGCGCAGTGAATGCTTTGCATCCGCTAGGCATCTGCTAGGCATCCGCTAGGCATCCGTGATGCATCTGCGTCATCCTCTACGCATCCGCCCCTTCCACTATGCGTCTGCTTTGCTGTTCTCACCCGGAAGCCCTGCGGTTGTGCCCTCCGCTTCCATCCGCTTCCATCCACTAGGCTTCCATTGAGCATCTGCTTAACATCCTCGCTACGTCATCTTCCATTCCTTTCCGTTCTTTTCTGTTCTGTTTATGCAAATTTTTGCCCCTTTTGAGAGCGGATAACAACGGATGGAAAATTTGCTCGTCCGCTGTGTCCTTTTTACATACGTTTTGCATCCATCGGCCAGTGTGACCTCGCCTTAAGGTTCTTGTCTGTCTCAAGAGCCTGAGATACATTGTTGAATAAACAAGAATGTGAAAATACTAATCATATTCAATCTCACTCCCTTGTACAGCCACAATGAAAAATATATGATTCTGTCAGTTGATGCCACCCCGTGGCACTGCTGATAGGTGAGGCAAAATGCCTCATGCTCAGCTCCTTCCCCCAGTGCCATCCTCCCAAACATGCTGCTGCATATAAGCTGGCTGTGATACTGCAATTCCTTCAGATAGCACAGATGCTATTAAGCATCGATTCAGTGAGATAAAGGGCTCATAAGCAACTTTCATGATAGCAATACATAAGGTAAACTCATTTAGAAAAGCAAGAAAAAAGTTTTAACTGCATACATTGTCTTTTGATATGCTGTTAGAGCTTTAATGGCTGCACAATAAAATCGCTCTTCTTATCAAGGAAGGCAATATTTTGACAGGAATCTGTTGTAGTGATAAGCCATCCAACAGCACTTATCCAGGGATGTCCAATTTAAGATAAACATTTTTCATTTAGAACAGTATCACCAAGATGTCGAGCTATTGAACATTTATATATCCTTGAAGCTGTTGGATCCAAATGTGACAGTGAAGGATTTTTTGTTCTTTTTTCTTTTGCTACTGAGATTTATTGTTGATAGGGTTTGGGGTAGGTGCGGGAGGACAAACAGAGCAATCCTGTGATTTCTACCAAGAGGTAAATTTAGAAGAGAATTAGCAATGGGGCAAAATCACATTTATTGCTTGGAATTTATAAACTCATGAAAGTCAAGAAGGAGGCAGGAATAGATTAGATAGAAAATGGGAAATGACTTATGGAAAAGTCTCATCAACACTCAGCCTAGAGGTTATTGCTGGGTTTATGTAACCAGGTGTTGCTAAAAAAAGACAAGCATAAATTTACTTTCCTATCAACTGGAGAAAAAAAAAACCTACTCAGCCAGGTACCACTTTAAAAATTGGAAAAAATGTGGGTGTAACTAAAATACCAGTAGAGTACAAGCATACAGGTCTTCCTAGAAATCTGCTTCACACAGGCCCCTCCACAGCTTGGAGCCCATCACCCTCTCAACAATCTTCCCTAAAAAGAAGGAGACTGAATGAGAGTTATCAAAAACTGTAGAATTCAAGAATGGTCTACCAGTGCATGTACACAATTGTCTCCCACCTCCTAGGGAATCTTGACCAGACAGGGAGGTCATGGATCCAGATAACCAGACACAGTGCTCACAGTGGTAAAGACCCAGACCATTTCCTCAATTGACTTGATAGCCAAACTAGGACTTGCTTCAGTCCTCTCCTCTGAATCCACCTAGCATGAGACTAATTCCAAACAAAGTTGAGCAACTTCATCCATCAAATGTCTAGAATATTCTTCACTTTGCAAGAGTTTAATCTGTCCTCCCTTACCGAGGAGTTCTGGTTCACTTGAAACAAGGTCCTGATGGCTGACTGTGGATGCAATAAGCACAGAGCAGTAAGTACATTTCAGTGCATTTACTGTCATTTCAGTGCAAACTGGAATAGTCCAGTCTGAGAGAAGGCTGCCCTCACCCTATGTTCTAATCTCACCCATAGGTTTTGGGAGACTCAACATTGCTATATGGGCTCCATACAAAACAGCTAGATCATAGAGCACTCTTCTTTGAATATGCCAGAAGAAATCCATTGAAAAAAAAAAAGAAAGAAAGAAAATTGCATGCCATATAAAAATTGTAAACCACCACTGGACTCCACACATTTTCTGATTGTGTGTGTAATGGACATATTATATGCTAGGTGTGAGAGAGCTATATATATATATAAAATACAATTATATATATAATACAATATATACATATACTACATTATATATATATGTTAAGTTATCGCGGGTACTTACATGTGTGCTATTCAGCTTCCTTCGGGTATTATCCCACGTCATTGTAGTGCTTTTAAAGTTGTAGCAACGTTTCAGCAGAATCTCATCTGCTATCATCAGGCTTCTGAATGGAGTTTGTATGTGGGTCAGGCTATCACAGGTGTTGGTTTTAAATTTGAGGCTAGCCTATTGTTGTGCCAGGATGTTTTTTTTCTACATCCTGATTGGTTGGGAGTCTTGGTCTGTGTTTATTGGACTTGGAGTTTGTTTGATTGGTGTTTCTGGTTTCTTCTGTCTGTTTTGTGGCTTTGATTGGCTGGCAACACTCTGTTCCTGTGTTGGAGGCTTTCAGTGCAGCTTTGCTTCGCGTGAAAGGACGGCTATTATCTATTAGGAAGCTAGGTTTCATCTGGGTGCCTGGTTGGGGTGTGTTTGAGCTGGAGATATCAGAGGGAGTCTGTGCCCAGGTGTTTGTCTTGCTTTTGGTGTGGAGATATTTCTATTTGAGAGTTCAGGCTTCCAAATGATTGACAGTCTGGTGGAATCATATCTTCTATTCATGCTTTCAGGTCTTTTTTCAATCTCTATGGCTTCTCTGATGATTCTGTGGCTGGGGTTTTCTATAGTAGCTAGGGTTTTGGTGCCATTGAAATTGATGTTGGGACCTGTGGTTTTCATGTGTTGGACTAGTGAGGAGGTGTGTTCCAACTTTTTTACTGCATTTTTGTGTTCATCTAGGCGGGTACTTATTCTTCTATTGGTCTGTCCAATGGATGTGGCCGGGCATGATGCACAGGGAACTTCGTATATGCCTTGGTTTTCCAGGTCAATTTTATCTTTGGGGTTTCTAAGGACGGTTGCTATTTTTTTGTCTGTTTTGAAGGCAGTCTTGATGTGATGCCTGTGTAGTATCTTACTGATTTTGTCTGTAGTATCTCTTATGTAGGGCAGGACAGCTGTTCCATAGATATGTTGATCTTCTAGGTCTCTATTATGTCTTAAGTGTGTTTTTGTGGAGCAAGCTGGTGATTTTGTTTTTGTGGAAGCCGTTGGCTGTCAGTACTTTAGTCAGGGTGCATAGTTCAGTCTTTATATGTGTCTTGTCTGCCAGGCATTTGGTTCTGGCGATTAGTGTTTTGGCCACGGAATTTATCTGTGCTTGGTGATTGTGGGATTGGGCGTTGAGGTAGTGGTTGGTGTGTGTTTTCTTCTGGTATACGTTGTATCCTAGTGTGCCATCTGTTCTTTTGTAGATTAGTACATCTAGGAAGGTCAGCGGGGAAGCCAGTAGAATCCCCAGAGGTACTAGAGGCCGATTTTTTCATCGCCCCAAGTGAGCCCTTGACAGCAGTTCCCATTGGAGGACAGTTAAAACTGTTTGCCGATCAATGGGATAGCTCCACCTCTGATGCGTAGGTCAAGGATACTATTAGGTTTGGCTTGGCGCTGGAGTTTCAATCCTCCCCCCGAACTTTTTCATTAGGAGCCCTAGGTGTTCGGACCCCATTAAGAGGGCGTTAATGCAGGAGGCTATCAATCATCTTCTGCATATTCAGGCCATTAAAGAGGTCCCATCTGAACAGCAGGGTCAAGGCTGTTACTCTCTATTGTTC
Organism: Laticauda colubrina; assembly: GCA_015471245.1. NCBI lineage: Eukaryota > Metazoa > Chordata > Lepidosauria > Squamata > Elapidae > Laticauda > Laticauda colubrina. The sequence continues at coordinate 46,029,927 of BLBF01000016.1, forward strand.
ATGGTTCCAAAGAGTTCGGGGGGCTGGAGGGCAATTCTGGACCTCAAGCTTTTGAACAAATCATTGGTTTATTGAAAATTCAAGATGACTACTCTCCAGTCCATTCTGCTTAGCATCAGAGAGAACGATATCATGACCTCTATAGATCTCACAGAGGCTTATTTACATATACCAATCAGACCTGCCCACTACAGATATCTTAGATTTTGCTATTGTGATCGGCACTATTCGGTCTGGCTTCATCCCCTAGGACTTTTACCAAGGTCCTTGTGGCATTGGCTGCCTCGCTCAGAATTAAATCTGTCCACTTACAATGTTATCTGGATAATATTTTAATTTTGTCATCTTCCAGACATCAAGCAAAATTGGATACCAAGTTTACTCTGGAGACCCTTCAGGGTCATGGCTTTTCAATAAATTGGGATAAAAGCCACTTGATCCCCTCAACTAGGCTAGTTCATTTGGGGGCAGTGATAGATACTGTGGAGGGCAAGGTTTTTCTCTCTCAGGACAGGTTAAACAGTATTCAGTCTTTGGCCAAAGAGATCAGGGCCTTAACGAGGGTTTCCCTGGTATTGCTGTCTCACCTGTTAGGGAAACTGATTTCTTGTATTTCCACTGTGCCTTAGGATTGATTCCATTCTAGAGATCTTCAATGGTTCCTGATACCTTTCCAGCGATCCGGAAGAGCCACCTCCAACATCCAGATAAAGGTACCGCACAACGTTCTCCGATCGCTCCGCTGGTGGTTGGAAAAAACGATAAACAGGGGATGCCCCTTCAAGGAACCTCACAGGGTAACAAGCCAGCCTGGTAGGATGGGGAGCTCACTTCCAATCCCACACTGCACGAGGAATTTGGTCTATTTCCGAACAATCACAAAACATCAACCTGTTGGAACTGTGAGCAGTTCACCTGGCCTTACACAGTTTTCTACCCCTTTTCCATTCATGCCACGTTCTGGTCTTGATAGACAATACCACAACCAAGGCCCATGTAAACAGACAGGGGGGTACTCATTCCAAACTTCTGATGCTGGAGACAACCAAGTTGTTCAAATGGGCCGAGGCCAATCTGTCTTCAATCAAGGCAGAACACATAGCAGGGGCATTAAACACACAAGCAGACTGGCTCAGCAGGGCCATGATAGATCAGTAAGAGTGGCCATCCACCTGTCTGTCTTCCAGGAAGCAGTGCAAAGGTTTGGGCACCTGGTAATCAATCTATTTGTCTCTCCTCTCAACACCCAATTGCCCCGCTATATCTCAACACCCAATTGCCCCGCTATATCTACCTGACTCAGGGGGTGGAGACCATCAATGCCCTGCGATGTCAGTGACCTCCCGGGCTTCTATTTCCTCCACCCCCAGTAATACTCAGGTTGATCCAGAAGTTATTGGAGGAACGAGCGGAATTGATATTGGTCACCCTTTACTGGCCCAGGCAAACGTTGTTCGCAGATTTACAGGACCTGTCGAGAGAACAACCTTGGAAAATTCCACCATCGAAGGTTTCCCTCTCCCAAGGGCTGATACTTCACCCGAACCCACAATGGCTCAGTGTAGCCGTATGGAGGTTGAGCGGAGCTTTTTAAGGGCCCAACAAATTTCAGAGGATGCTATTGCCATGATTCAATCATCCAGACGGGCATCAACAAATCATATATACGAGGTCACATGGTCAGCCTTTTGTTGCTGGTGCCAGGGATCTAGGATTGACCCAACTGCTCCATCAATAGGACAATTATTGGGCTTTTTACAGGAGAGGTTAACCAAGGGCCTATCTCCAAATACGTTACGTAGACAGGTGGTGGCTTTAGCCTCAGTGATAACCTGGGGTGACCTCCGTTCCATAGCACAGTTTTCTCAAGGGTGCTGCAAACTTACGACCTCCTGTAATTCACTGCCATCCCACCTGGGATCTCAACAAGGTGTTAACCACACTTATAACCAGTCTGTTTGAGCCTCTAAGAACCACTAGTCTTAAATTCCTGACATATAAGGTGGCCTTCCTAATTGCAATCGCATCAGCTAGAAGAATTTCCGAATTGGTGGCATTGTCAATGCGTAAGGACCTGTGTGTATTTCATGCGGACAGAGTAATTCTCCATTTGGATCCATTGTTCACTCCTAAAGTAAATTCAACCTTCCACAGAGCACTGGAGCTGCTCTTTCCAAATTTCTGTCCGAAACCATCTCATAGGCTGGAACATCAATGGCATCGACTTGACGTGTGAAGGGCGTTACGCATCTATCTAGACCGCACAGCGGCATTTCAAAAATCAAAGGCTCTATTTCTCTCCTTCAACCCATCCACTTTAGGACAAAAGGTGTCGTCCACGACCATCGATAGATGGTTGAGAGCCACCATAGCTAAAAGTTACGAATGGCAGTCCATCTCAGTTCCTAAGGGCATTACAGCCCACTCAACAAGGAGCGCAGCAACGTCAGCAGCTTGGGCCACACAGGCCACCATAGATGAAATTTACAGAGCGGCAACTTGGGCTTCACCATCTCCCTTTGTCAGAAATGATAAAATTGATGCCTATGCCTCAGTGGACACTTCATTTGGCAGAAGAGTCCTACAGAGGGTCCACAGAATATAGGAGTGGATTTCATTCCAGACGGAGTCCCTCCCTAAGGACAGGCCAAGCTTTGGTATGTCCGATCTCTGGATGCTCTGAACAGCTCATGGAACAAAGGGCGTTGGTACTTACCTGATTCGCCCATTCTCTGTGAGCTATGAAGAGCATCCAGCCCCACCCATTTCTTTCCGTCTGGTGGGGTTCCGTTCCAGTCAGGGATCTAGATTAGGTGATGAGTTCCGGACTTTGGCACTCAATCTTCGCAAAACTGGGGACTCTGAGGAGGAGGTCTGTGGAGGAAGAGGAGCGTCCCGGAGTTTTAAGCCCAGCCTTCCCAGAAGAGACTGAAGCACCTCCTTTCTCTGAATGCTCTTCACAACTCACAGAGAATGGACGTATCAGGTAAGTACCAACGCCCTTTCTCTTCTCTGCTATGTTGAATTTATTTATTTTTTTTGACTGGTTGTGATTCTTCTTTCTTCTCTGTCCCCAAGATAATTGGAAAGAAGCTATATGCTTGAATTTCTGGAAAAGAAGTAATTGGCCATAACAATATATTCCTTAAGCCCTTTAGATTATGTGGTTCATAATGTTACCCTTGATGAGCATTTGAAAACTGCAGCTGGTCTGAAATGTGGCAATCAGACAGATTGCTATTATGTGCCTTATAGACTGTATGACACAAATACTGTACCAGCTGAAGTGTCTTCCACTTTATTCCTTTTTGTTCTTGCCCCACTTAAAACACTAGTTCTTGTACTTCTATATTCCATAGTTTGGGGCCATAATGTCCAAAAAGATGGCAATCAAATCAATTCATAACCAATTTGAGGAAATACTGCTCATTAAATGTTATTTTCCCTCCTATGGGAGAGACTATCAGCTGATCTGCTAGCCTTGTGATATTACTTAGCTTTTTCTTGTATCTATCTTTATCAACCTATTTCTTTCTCAAAATATTTTCCCAAGTTATAGGGATACCATGAGTCCAAACCTGGCATCCTCCACATATGTTGGAATTGGGAATTTTAGGAGCTGTAGCCTACAGTTCTTGAAAACTTTCATGCTTAGGAAGAGTATAAGTCTGCCATACTTTATAACATCACAATAATAATTTCTAGTATACTGTCTGGGATTTTTTTCATTCACCTTCCTTGACCAGAAGCTGTATTGACATGCTTGTATTATAGTAGTATAAAATTTGGAAATCATAGGCCTATTATGATTGTCACAATTATAATATCTTAAAATAATATTCACGATATATGAATGTAAGTTTGATTTATTTGTTATAATAACTGTTATTTTGACAGCTCATAATGGTTAAACTGTTTGTCCTGTGACAACATTTTTTTTCATTTCAATACTATTGACAAAGCTGTCATAATGTTACAGTGTGTCCACATTGGGTGAGTCTAGGCAATTAGCATATTTGATTCCCACTGAGTTAGTTCTAGGCAGCTATAAACATAAAAATCTGAATTCTTGTGTTTGTGATCAACTTATCTTCCTCTTCTCTCTTGCTCTCCAACCATATCTTTCCTCCAACAGTTATATTTGATCTGTCCTGTCCTGAAGCCAAAGAAAGATTGAATTTGCATGACATATTAACTTAAAAACAAGTAACTGAAAAAGTGTATGAAGCCATGGTACTCATGCATGGGCCTTTAACCAAGCAAGATTCAAATAACCATCATTTTGGGTTCCTGGATATTAAGACTTATCTCAAGTTCACATTAAGCTACCAAGAATGGTTAAAATGCTGTGGCTGATATAATATTTAATCATTTAGTATGATTAAAATAATAATGCACCTATTAATTAGCCAGCTCTTTCTTGGAATTGTGACAATAGCTATATCATACTGCACTACAACTAATGGGGTTAATTTTTAGTTTACCCATAAAACTAAAGAATTTATATTCCGAAGACAGAGAAAAGGGAAAAGGAAATCTGATATTGCTCTCAAACATGATATTGTAATTTGATTTTTTGCTCAGCTCTTCTATTACACTGGAGATATAAATTGATGTAACATTTCTGTGCAACTTCGTGATATTGAACTAGATAAAATATTTTTCATTTAATTTTGAAATATCTTTGAAGTCCATTCTTTATTATTGATGAATGCTTCTGTGTTAGATATCTCTTCTAACACCTTTTAGCTTAGTGTGAATATAATCCTGAACTGTCAGTCATAGGAGCCAAAAGGAACCCTATTTTTGATTGTCTTAAAAGGTCATTGGATTGCATACATAATTCAGAATAGCTCACTTAATCTAAGAACATAATATTCTTGATATCTCTGAGGGGCTTATCATATGGAACGTGACTTTGTATATCCATTTTATGCTATGGCTATAGTGGAGCATATAACTTCAGTATTCTGTGGTATTCCTGTTCATTTTGCCCTGTAAGAGTTTGCCACATTTTTTAGATATGATGCCTGCATGGTTTCTAGAACTGTGCACAAAATGTTGATCCAATGTGATCCTGAATTTGAAGCTTGATTTAACTAAGGCATTAAAGCATGAAGCATTAAAGCACTAAGCCATCAGTACAAAGAGATTTACCAAGGTCTAACTAAGGTGGTTTACCTAAGAAAATGGTTCTTTAACTGGCATGAATGCCAATTGCAATCTGGGTTCATGTTGGAATATAGCATTGAGATGATATTGATCATCTTTGTGCAAAGGGTCTGTTCTAAGCCTGTTGTTTTGGATGCCACAGAACTTGACTGTCACTCCACTTTGATTTAACCAAATGTTGGTTGACATGCAGTGGTTAAAATGCAGTATTGCAGGCTAATTCTGCTGACTGCCGACTGTCAGCAGTTCAGCAGTTTGAGACTCATTGACTCAAGGTTGACTCGGCCTTCCATCCTTCTGAGGTCAGTAAAATGACGACCCGGATTATTGGGGACAATATGCTGATTGTAAAACCACATATAGAGTGTGTAAGTCTCTATGAAGTGGTATATAAAGCGAAGTGTTATTGCTATTATGGGATGATGTTTCATCAGTATACTAATGACATTCAGTTTTTGCCCTGAGCTTTGCCCTGATACTTTTTAAGTGCTTTTCCAGTGTCAGGAGCCCTTGTGGGTCTAGATAGGGAACAATTGGCTTTAACTCAACCCTGCCAAGGCACATGAGCACGAGTTAAAAACTCATGGACATAAGATGGAAATCAACCCAACTGGTCTCGTGTTGTATGATTGAAACGTACTCTTTTATACTGACATATCTTAAATTTCTTAGTTGTCATGGCACCAGAAACCTTTAGTTATTTGGTGAATTAGATCTGTAATAGATAATAAATATTGTATATGATCTATTCTGAAGAGATATCTTTCTTTCTTAACAAAAAGTTGTGAATCAAAAGCTTGACCTTTTAGGTTTGTTTATCTTTACCAGCAATCAAATATTCATGTTGTCATTTTGACCCCATTCCCACTGTGAAGGCAGCCAACCTAGATTTTTGAAAACCTTGGGTTATCATTGCTATTAGTCTTTCTAATTTTGGTTTTGCATTGCCTTTCATAAAGTAACTTTTTGTGATGACCCGGGGCATCATCACACAGTCACATAAGTAAGAAAAGTCCCTTTAATACCTCCAACTTTGCTCCCAATGTCCAGTTACCTTTGGCTGGAGAAAAAAATTCTCCCAAGAACAGTCTTTAAATGAAGGAAATTCAGTCCGAAAACAAAGTACATATAAATTGTAAATAAAAACCCACACAAACTATGCTGCAGCAATTAACTGGACAGGGCAGGATAAGGAATTGCAGACTTCAAAGGTCAACAAAACACCCACAGTTGGGAAGATAACCGGAGCCCAGATAAGCCTTGACCATAAAAGATAAGTTTCCTTTCCACGGGTTTCTATGCACAAACTCCCTTTTTAAACACTGTGTTCCCAGCTGCAGCTAATGAAGGGAATCAGGGCCCTTTTCTCTCCTGTAAGCCATGCAACTCACATTGCTCCCTTCTCCTTTCCTTCCTGTGTGCCCTAGGATGAAGAGGGGTGGGCCTGGATCTTCCTCTGAATTCCCTCTGCCTTGCTCTACCTCTTCCCTTCTCTAGCCAGCGGACTTTGCCCTTCCCCAGCTTCTTCCACAGCCACTGGAGACATACTCCCACACCCTGTCAGCTGCTCGGCCCTCGGAATCAGATTCTAAGAGGGCATGGCACTTTTTTTAATAAACTGGGCCAGTATTTTAATCTCATTATGTATGTTCAATATGAAACTTTTAAACTTTTAATATGTTGTATTAAGTGTTTTTTTTAATTATGACAGATACTATAAAATGAGGTGCTCACATGCTATCTTGAGAATTTCAGCATAAGTGTGCAGTAACATATCATGACACCTTCTGTAGGGCTGATGTATGGCTGTTTTTCAAATGCTTTTTCTTCTTCTTCAAGGAATCACATCATGTGTCGCTTTAACGCTTTGCTGCTCTTTTTCCAGCATTGTTCCTATTGCACAAACTACAAGAATAGGGATTTAAAAAATGGATAACTTTTAGTAACATTTATACATCTGTGGCTGAATATGGGCCTTAATATCAGTTCAGAATATGAGAAGATTAATCATTGCTGTCACTTATGGGAATTGCATAATGAATGGGCATCGATCAACAATAGACACAAAACATGTGGTTTTAAACAAAGCACTGACTGATTTCTTTTGCTTTATTAGGCCTGAAAAATCTTTACAAATAGTGCATTTTGGGAATTCAAAACTGATTTTGAGATTACAGCTGGTAATAGTTACCTAAGAGATTATTGTACCATTTCTTTGATGACTATTGCTTCCAATTTATTTCCAAAGGAAATAAATTATGCCACTCAAGAAATTTCCCTTCTCATAGAAAATCAGTGGGAGTTAGATATTTTCAGAGATTTTGAGTATTTTCTAGGACACAGTCAGACAACCACATTAAAGTGCCCTCCACTTGTCCTTGAATTGGCAGAATAGTATTGTCATGAAATGTGATTTAGATGCTCTCTTCTGCCACCAATAAAAATAATTGGTGGTGCCCTTAGCTGTTTTAATATGGGACAAGATAAAGAACATGGTTGGTAGGATTCTCCAACTTCATTTTTCATGTTAAGTATTGTCTGCCAAAGTGAAAGCCACCAATTAATCTTCCTAATGTGAGCTGCAGTGAGCAGATCCCATTTGGAATTCTGTGTCCAGTATTGATACTGCTATTAAAACAAAAACCAATCACAGATGTGATGGGATGTGGGAATGACCTTGGGAGACAGGGAAAGTTGCACTCTGGTAGGTGGCATGTAAAAGATGTCAGCCTACAGAAGGGGAGCTGGCAGGTGAAATGTTTCACAGGGGACTCTCCTTAGTATTCAGAAGGATAAAAGGAAAGGAGGGGATAAATACTTTGAATCTTTCAAGATTTTCTTAACATAACTTTACAATTAAAAAGAGCTGGTTCTTGGTTGTACTTCTGAACTACTTTGAAGGAGTAACACAAATTGGAAGAGGAGGATAAAGAGATTTAGTAGAATAGTGAAGTTCTGTAACTGTATTTTATGAGGAATGATCACGGAAATTGTTAACCCACAGAAGAGATGATTTAGAGGCTATATAGTATAATAAAAGTCTTGAATTATCTGAAGAGTTGTTTCATGGGAGAAAGGGTGGGTTGATTTTGTACTGCGGCAGACAGTGGGATCAGTACCAGTGCTTTATAAATACAAGGAAGGGGATTCAATCTAGATGTCGGGAGTGGGTTCCTGATTATATTGGCTGATCCATGAATTGGCTGCCACAGAAAGTACTGAGTTCTCTTTCACTCAAGCTCTTCATGCAGAGGCTGGATGGCCATCTGTCAGAGATGTCTCAGGAATCATACATTGAGTTGGGTGTTAATCTAGAAAGTTCAGATTCTCTGCATTTCCTCTTCCACTTGCTGAACCTTCTACTGAATAATTCCCTGTAGATTATTTACTGCATTTTCTTACGATCTTACTATCACCTATGCTAGCTTAAAATAGTTTTCTGCTATCTTTCCCATACATTTTAGTACTTATTATTTAATTGGCCTGCAGACTAATAGTCACAAAGATTAATAAACTGTAAAAAAATTAAACTCAAGTTTTATTTTTGGACCCTTGGAGTGTTAAAAATCCTGAGTTAATTGACACTGGAAAGTCCTGGATTGTAATAGTGTGATATTGTTTGATACTGGAAAATTCTAAGCACCACTTGAATAATACTGTTTATACAATATTACTTGCTTGAAGTATCTCAAATATAAAGGACACATGCTATTCAAAATGGCCTCATCCTCTTTAAAACAAATGAGCAATTTCAAACAGCCAGGTTTATGTTAGATTCTGGATAGGGTGCACAGACTCTATAAATTGGAGTTGCATCAAGAATTTTAGAGAAATATGGTAATCCTAGTGTTCTGTATAAAGAATAGCAGACTCCTAATACAGGATTCTGATTGGCTACAAAACCTGAATGGGGATTGGTTCAACAGGAACCAATCCATGAAGCTGTCAAAAAGGCGGCAAAACTAAATACCTGTCATTGGCTACAAGCTGGCAGACAAAACCCTATAAAAAGGCTGCTGCAGCTTGAGCCAATGTTCCGTTTCTTAACTGTGTTAACTAATAAAGACTTTGTTGTTGGAACCTGGTCTACCTCGTGTTTTTCCAGACGGAACACTGGCGACGAAGGTGGGATCATCCTAAACGCGAGACTGAGCACGCGGCGACAAATAAAACCAGACAAAGAACAATGGCTGGAAACAACGTGCCGCTGGCACGCTTCAATCCTAATGAAGAGGATTGGGAATCCTACGTAGACCATTTCCAGATGTATTTGGAAAGTAACGAGATGGAAGAGATATCAGACCAGCGTAAGAGAGCTGTTTTCTTGACACACTGCGGGCCCACAATCTTCAAAATGGCCAAGGCTTTGGCGAAGCCCCGAGATGTGAAACAATTGACTTGGCCAGAGCTCCAAAGAATGCTAAAGGCCCACTATGCACTGGTGGTGTCAAATCTTATCAAGCGGCATGAATTTTACCTAAGAGACCAGAAAAAAGGCGAAACCATCGCTGATTTTGTGGCAGCCCTCCAACAAATAGGGGGAGCGTGCGAGTTTCTGAATTTAGATGAAGCGATGCGGGATCGAATAATACTGGGTTTAAGAGACTCTAATGTACAGAGCAAGCTGCTCAATAAGCCCAACATAACCGTAGCCGAAGCCATCGCAGAAGCCACAGCTGCTGAAATCGCGAAAAAATCGGCGGTCAAAATGAAACAGATGAACGCGAACAATGACGAAACGAGCCTGGCCAGAGGGAAGAAACAATTTCCCACCACCACTCACCATGAAGATTTTGACGAGACATCAGAATCCAGGGAGGAAGATGACAAAGTCCACCGCCTATACGCCAACAAGAAAGAGTGCGAAAAAAGAAATTGGCGGGAATGCGCTGGCTGCGGAGGAAACCATCCTCGAGCCGATTGCAGATTCCTCGATGCCATTTGCAGAGCTTGCAAGAAAAGGGGGTTGTTAAGCCTGGGTTCCCCAACCAGGGTTAGGTAGACAAGCTAAACAGAATGTGCAGCGTTAGTCAGATAGGCACACAGATAAATGAGTGAGCTAAGCTTGTATGTTTATTAACATACAGTAAAAATAACAGATACGCTTGTGTTATCAAGAATATGTTTTATTCCAGTATAAGTTTATAGCATAGTCAAAAACAGTCCAATATTCATTTACCATGTAGTCAGTCCATTCAGGGATATTCAGTTAGCAAAGTCCATGTAGAATATCCTATTGTCAGTTCACATAAATCAGTCCGTTGTTGTCTCTCCCGTTCGAGCAATGCAGTCTTGCTTCCAAGCAGTAATCAGGGATCATCAAAGCCAGAGAGAGAGCGAGCAAGCTGTAGCCTTGCTACTTTTATATGGTTTTCATAACCACACCCACAGTTGCTATTTTACAGTTAAAGCTGCATACACTAACTATGATTCATAGTTATTATTTCACCTAAAACAGTTAGGGTGAACAATGTTATCCCTAACAGGGGCATATCGAGAAAGTCTGCAGAAATAAAAAAACATTACAGCCCAAACAGATGCAACAACTCCCCCGCACAAGTTGAGCCAAAACAGACTGAGAGAAAGTGGCAGCGGAACAAGCGAATCACTAACCGAGAGAAAGCACATCAGACTTTCACTATCGGAAGCGCTCAGATGGAAAGCAGGAAGAAAGTAAAAATAATTGTAAAAATAGAAGGCAATCCCTGCGAAATGGAGTTAGACTCTGGGTCCTTCCTATCAATGGTGTCATGGGACACCATCAAACAACTGGTTCCAGATATCAAACTCAAAGAACTCCAGAGACAAAAATTAACCCTCAAGGACTACCAAGGAAACCGAATTCCTGTAGTAGGCTTAGGACATTTCCGAGTCGCCTACAAACAACATGTCGACGTACTACCATTGACAATAGTCGACCGAGACCGACCAAGCCTCCTGGGGATCGAATGGTTCGCACCATTGGGCATCGGAATGACCGGAGTAGAGCAGGTGGCCGCAACCGACTGGGAAGAAAACCTGATCCAAGAGTTCCAGGATGTTTTTGATGGCTCCCTAGGCAGGTATCGGGGGACCCCAATTTCCTTTAGTCTAGACCCCCAGGTAGCCCCTAGAAGACTAAAGGCCAGACGAGTTCCTTTTGCTCTGAAAGCAAAAATAGAGGAACAACTAAATAAATTAATAGACCAAGGGGTTTTAGAACCTGTTGAGCATGCTAAGTGGGAAACGCCAATCGTAACACCAATTAAACCAGATGGGTCGGTTTGAATCTGTGGTGACTACAAGGCTACCCTGAACCACACATTGCAACAAAGCGCATACCCGGTGCCAGTCCTACAACACTTATTACATTCTCTTGGGGGAGGAAAAGTTTTTGCTAAACTAGATCTAGCGCAAGCTTACCAACAGCTCCCAGTAGACCCCTTAACGGCTGAAGCACAAACAATAGTGACCCACAAAGGGGCCTTCAAATGCAACAGACTCCAATTTGGAGTGAGTGTAGCCCCAGGTGTTTTCCAGAGCCTCATGGAACGCCTATTGAATGGTATACAAGTGGTTGTGCCATACTTCGACGATGTCCTAATTTCGGCCAAAGATGCGACCCAGCTAAAAAAAATACTGAAAGAGGTACGAATTAAATTCAGAGAATCTGGCCTTAAAGTAAAAAAAGAAAAATGCTGTTTAATGACTGATCGCGTTGAATTCCTGGGCTATTTAATAGACGGAGAGGGTATACACCCTACTGATAAAAAAGTCAAAGCTATTAAAGACGCACCAGGACCAAGGAACAAAACTGAACTACAGGCATTTTGGGGACTAATAAATTTTTATAACGTGTTCCTACCCCACAAAGCGACAATAGCAGAACCATTACACCGATTACTGGACAAAAAAACAATTTGGACTTGGGGTTATAGAGAAAAGAAAGCCTTCCAAAAAATAAAAAAACTTATTAACATCAAACACCGTTCTTATCCAGTTTAGTAACACACTTCCATTGACGGTGACCTGAGATGCCTCACCGTTTGGAGTCGGTGCCATCCTGAGCCACCAATTGCCAGATGGGAGAGAGGCACCCGTCGCCTACTATTCAAAGACTCTGTCTAAAACCGAGCGTAATTATAGTCAATTGGACAGAGAAGCCCTGGCAATCATCGCTGGAGTGAAACGCTTCCACGAGTATCTATATGGAAGAACATTTCTGATAGTAATGGATCATAAACCGCTACTGGGAATTTTGGCGGGAAACAAACCAACACCAAACATTTTGTCCCTGTGAATGACTAGATGGTCAGAATTCCTAGCAGCCTACTCTTATACTCTGACACATCGCCCCGGGAAACAAATTTCCCATGCAGACGCGTTGAGCAGAGCACCATTACCAACTATAGAGGAAGACCCAGCACCGACGATGACCATCTTGCAGAGAGAGACATGCCCCGACCTACCCATATCTGCGAATGATGTCGCCAGAGCCACCGCAAGAGACTCGTTGACTGCCCGTGTACTGAACTGGGTAGGTAAAGGCTGGGTAAATTCTTGCAACAAATGCCAAAGAATCAGGCCTTCCCCACCAAAAGCACCCATAAAGGACTGGGAAACCTCACAAGGCCCCTGGTCATGAATCCACATTGACTTTGCAGGTCCTACTAAGGGGCATACTTTCCTAATTATCATAGATGCATACTCTAATTGGCTGGAGGTTAAACTTATGCCATCTACGACAATTGAAACCGTTATTAAACAACTTGACAAACTTTTCACAACCCATGGCCTGCTGAACGTCCTAGTGTCCGACAACGGGCCACAATTAATGAGTATCCAATTCGAACAATACCTAGCCTCCCTAGGTATAAGACATGCCCTAACTGCGCCGGCTCACCCGGCTGCAAACGGCAGGGCAGAGAGAATGGTCAGGTTTACCAAAGAAGGGTTAGAAAAAATGGACATTGGGGATGTCCAAGATAAAATAAATCGCCTACTCACCCTCCAGCATATCACACCCAGTACTATGATAAACAAAAGCCCGGCTGAATTACTAATGGGAAGAAAACTGAGGTTGCAATTAGACAGATTGCACCCAAACTATACACCAGAAACCCCCCCCCCCCGACTCCTCCACCCGTTTCAGGACATTTGAAATAGGCGACCTAGTCTATGCAAAAAATTTTACCGGGGACCCATTATGGCTTCCAGGAACAATCACACAAATTACAGGCCCCCGGTCCTACCGACTAACCGTAGACGATGGCAGGGAATGGAAGCGGCACATAGACCAGCTTTGGTCCCAAAACATAGAAAGAAGTACAAACACACAAACACAAATATTAAAAAACGATGAAAATCAAACCAAGGAGGGGGGGGAAATACGAGAAAATAATAAAGAACCGTTTAAATTAAACACAGAATACAACAACAAACAAAAAGAGCAAAAAAGAGACTTACAGTTAGAAGAAAATTGCAAGAAGAGTCCACTCGAAGGGGCCAGCCAGGCCAGCTCGACCTGCCCGGAGAAAACAGGAGGGAGCGGCAAAACCTCCGGCCTAAGAAGCTCAGGCGGCAGTAAAATGGCTGACTCACCCTTCCAGGTGGTTCCAGGGAGAAGGACCGGAGAGACAGCAACCCCATCTGAACCAGTCGAAGTCTTCAACAGAAATGAACCGCGCAAGTCCAGTTGAGTCAAAAGAAGCCCCACCTACCTGCGCGACTACGTCACCACGTAGGACTAAACTAAGAGGGGAGGGGTGTTCTGTATAAAGAATAGTAGACTCCTAATACAGGATTCTGATTGGCTACAAAACCTGAATGGGGATTGGTTCAATAGGAAAAACCCTATAAAAAGGCTGCCGCGGCTTGAGCCAATGTTCCGTTTCTTAACTGTGTTAACTAATAAAGACTTTGTTGTTGGAACCCGGTCTACCTCGCGTTTTTCCGGACGGAACACCTAGTTTATCAGATTTCTCATTTAAAATGGTTGCTATTTTGTAGTCTCTTCATTATGGTTGTGGTGCTTTATGAAATTCACACATTCACTTTGTGTTAGGAAAAGCAAATGAGAAATAGAAGGAACTTTAGCCCTGAGACAGTTTAAGTGAATTGAATATTCTAGTCAATATTTATTTGTAAATGACTTTAAAAAATAAGTTTGGTGTTATTATAACAGACTATCTCAACCTTACTCCAGATAACTTTTAGTGGCTTCTGTTTTGGTGTGTGATTTCTACAGAGGGCAGATAAAGAGAGTTCTAGAAACAATTTTGATAGCTAAACACATAAATACATAGTAAAATTGCTGAATGAAGTCTGTTTATGTATAGGGACTTAGGGTAGCTTTATGCTTAAGTAATTGTGCTCTATATTTTAGTTGTCTATGGCTCAACAATGTTCTCTAGATATTCAAAAAACATTATGTCTCCAGTGCTCGCTCTCTCAAGCAAAAGAATTTGAATTGCATAATGCAGTCCCTAGACATCTTCCCTCTTAAAAAGTGTTTGTAGCGCATAGCAGTATTTTCTTAATCCCCCAGGAACTGTTATTTAAGAACTCACACTGACATTTACAGTGAAAGGGGGCAGGAGGAGAAAATATTTCAAAACCACCCAATAGAATACTTTTATGAATAGTAATCTCTAAATGTTAGTTCACACACATGAATATTCATCAGCTGGTGGCTAGGATTATTTGTATGAGTGAAATGGATATTTTAGATCAAGCTTCCCAAATGGAAAATTATCCTGAGAGCTAAGCTGAGAGGTTCCTGACAACAAAGAAATAAAACATACAATACTCTTTTTAATAGCTGCCATTCTCATTTTATTGAGATTTAAATTTTGTGGAGAGATATTTGTTAGAAATTACTCACCAGCAATATCAGCAATCAGTTGCTGCAAATAACAACATGGCCATGTTATATTCCTTTAATAGCACTGTTTCTTCTGCTCACATATTCAGCCATTATGTATTAGTAAACTCCAAGGTGTTTGTGTAATTTGTGTATACGTTTGTGGTCCTGTGAAAAAGCACTGAACTTCTTTCAGATGTTTTGTGTATTTTGCTACCAAATGTTTTCAGAGCTTCAAATAGATTCTACCATCCAAATGGTGTCTGAGTAAACAACATTGAAGTTTGGTGTTTCTCCCATTTGTTTTATAAACTAAGCCATCCAACATGCAAAATGCCAAAGTGAAAAAGGGATGACCCCCTAGTTCAAACAATTCAGTTAAAGGAAGAGCTAGAGCATGTTGTGTGAACATTTAATTAAACTACCAGGCTCCTTTGGGTTTTAACATGCCCTATACACATTTGACAATTTTTAACTCTCTTAATGTTGATTTAGTGTAAACACCCATATTTTAAGACAACATGGGTATCAATGATTCTTCCTTACAAGAATCATTTGCAAGATTTTAGGATACAACAAGTCTACAGCCAGAGCTGTAGCCTTGAAATGCAGAAGATTTAAAGCAATCATGAATTTCCTCCAACGTCACCATGCTGTCAAAATCATTGCAAGATTGCAACATAAAATCATTTAGAAAGTCATAAAGAATCTCCAAGAATCTGAAGACATCTCTTGTCTTGGCTAAAGTCACTGTTGATAGCTCTGCCTAAGATAAATAAGTTCATTGGATAAAAGTGAGCTTCATGGCTTAATAGCAAGGTAAAAGTCATTGCCCACTAAAAAGTACACCACACATTTCTCAGGTTTGCTGAAACATACTTGGAAGGTCCTTCAGGTTGTTAAAGGAATGCAAATAAAATAAAAAATGGAACTTTTTTGGATTGCATTCCATAATAATAACTTCATACCAATTATTCATGCTTAAATGTGGTAATATCATCACTTGGGGAAGCTTTGCTTCCTCAAGGTCTAGATATCTTGCCATCACTGAACAAACCATGAATTCTTATTCATATCAGAAAATTCTACTAGAAAATTTTTGGTTATTTATCCATCAGCCTGC
This sequence comes from Laticauda colubrina, assembly GCA_015471245.1. Classification (NCBI taxonomy): domain Eukaryota; kingdom Metazoa; phylum Chordata; class Lepidosauria; order Squamata; family Elapidae; genus Laticauda; species Laticauda colubrina. The sequence continues at coordinate 46,046,063 of BLBF01000016.1, forward strand.
ATGCAAGTTGGTCATGCAGTTGGGTGGAACATTCATCTTAAACCACTAAGAGAATAAGTTTTTAAGGAGAACAATTTCAGTGTTGGAGAAGGAAAAAATAAAAATTCAGACCGAAATCCCATAGAAATGTTGTATCAGGATCTGATATAGGCAGTTCGTGCTAGGAAACACTCAAATGCTACAAGATGTAACAATTGACTATTCAGTAAGGAATTAGAGTTACAATCATGTAAGATAGTGATAACTAATTAATAACATTGACCTCTAATTGATTTGCAGTCAGCACCCAGTTTTTAATTACTTTTACATCTGTATCAGTTTACTTTTAATAAACATTTTATAAATTAAAAAAATGAACCAACAAAATGAAATTCAATACTGAAAAAAGTATATTTAGGCACTGGTATAGAATAGGGTGATACCTGGCTCAGTAGTAGTAACTTCAGGAGGGATATTGGAATTCTTGTTATAATCACTTACATTTGAGCCAGCAGTGTGCTGCAGGTACCAAAAGACCCTACACTGTCCTAGTAGACTGCATTTACAGAGAGATAGAATCAAGATCACGTGAAATGTTAGTACCACTTTATAATGCCTTGGTAAGACCACATTTGGAATATTGCATCCAGTTTTGGCCCCCATGATATAAAAAAGATGTTGTTGAGACTCAAGAAAGAGTGCAGAGAGGAGCAACAAAGATGATTAATGGTCAGGGGGATAAAACATAAGAAGAACAGTTTCAGGAACTGGTATTGTCTAGTTTAATGAAAAGGACTGGGGTGACATGATAGCAATATCTCAGGGGTTACCACAAAGAAGATGGGGATCAACCCTATTCTTCAAAGCACCTGAAGGAAGAAAAAGCAGTGGATGGAAATTAATCAGGGAGAGAATCAGAGGTGGTATTCAGCAGGTTTTGATCAGTTCTGGAGAACCTGTAGCGGAAATTTTGAGTAGTTCGGAGAACCGGCAAATACCACCTCTGACTGGCCCCACCCCCATCTATTCTCTGCTTCTGGAGTCCCAGCTGATTGGCTGGGTCTTATTTTGTTGCCCTGCACAGGAGAACAGAGCTGGAAAGCAGGTTAGTGGGGTGGGGAGGGAATGGGATTTTGCAGTAACCTTCCCCCAGGAGTGGGGAGGGAGTGGAGTTTTTACAGTATCCTAACCCTGGAGTGGGGTGGGAATGGAGATCTTACAGTATCCTTTCTCTACCATGCCCACCAAGCAACGCCCATGGAACCGGCAGTAAAAAAAATAGAATCCCACCACTGGAGAGAACCAGCCTCGAAACAGGGAAAAATTCCGTGATAGTTACAACAATTAATCAATCAATGGAATGGCTTATCTTCAGAAGTTGTGGTTATCACTGGGGGGTTTTAAGAAGTGATTGGACAACCATTTGTCCAATTTATCCTGAAAGGCCCCTTTCAACTCTATTATTCTATTAATTGTTTTTACCATTAAACTAATTATTACATTCTGGTACTATTAAGCATTAATAATAATCTCAATAATCTAATTAATTATTTGAAAGTTAAATGCAAAGATTCTTATTTCTTACTATAATATTTAACAAAATATTAATTATTTATAAAAATATGAAATATCAGTACAGTGGCACCTTGGTACCCAACTGCTTTGAAACTCATCAAATTTGGTACTCTATGTATTTTGATGCAAAAGTTTTGTCCCAGTACTCAATGTACTCAATGCACAAGCTAGAACTTGTCATTGTCAGCTGCCTTGTGGGAAAAAATTGTTTAGTATTCATTGTTTTTGGTACTCATCATATTTCCTAGAACCAATTAATGATGAATACTGAGGTACCACTCTGTTTAATTCTTGTTTGCTGCTTCTTTTGCTTTCCTCTTCCAAACTTTAATGTTTAGATTCCTTTAAGAAGAGATTCAGTTTTAAAGTTGATAGATATAACACAAATCTCTTCTTTGTGCTATATCCAAGCCTGTTCTTTTGTAAGAATACTATTGACTAAACTGAAACCAATTCAATTAGATGCAAGAACGCTAATAGCATTAATGGAGTTTTGTTCTATTACAAAATTAAATAGACAGAAGGCATTTTTTGCCACAGTTGTAAATATCCACTCCATTTAAAATTGGCTTCACATTCATCATTATGGCATAGTTCCAAAATTTCAACTTGATGTGTAATATTTACATCACATATATTTACTTTATTTTTATTGGATTAATGAACTAATTACCTATTTCATCAATGGATCTTGTATGACTAATTGGCATGCATTCCAAAATTTAAGTTGAATTTTGATGCAAAAGAATATTCTGCAATGTTGACATTTTGTTTCCACAGCAATATGTGACTTACCACGTTCACAATAAACCCTAAAATAAAAGCAACTAATACATCTTTCGCTTTGTAAAATATGGAATAAGGGACTTTTTGGATACTTACCAAATAAAATCACATATTGATTTTTAAATATTCCAAGTCTTCATCATGCTGCTGTACATGATCACAAAAAAAAGATGGGTTCATTGCTTTTATTAAAAATGCTTATATCAAAATAAACGTCACATAGAATTGTTCTTAGTAGAAGATTCAATGTGGTTTGGTAAACACTAATGTATTACTTATTTAGAGCATGGTTTCAAAGTTAGGGATAACTATATAAAAGCCTGTTTCTTATAATACTCATGGCATGTTAATAGTTGCAGAGGAATTAAGCAAAATTGACTCACTAGTTCCATTTGTTCATTACATCAATGAATAAGAGTTGCGACATTAAATGGAACCCATATTCTGAAGTTGCTCTTGGGCTGATAAGCTGTCATCAGCCAGTAATCATAGATGGCACTAATATTTTGGAAGCTTTTAATGATGGTGTTTTGACATATCTTCTCTATCTATCATGCTGTCTTTAACTTACATTTTTTTTGTGCTTTGATGTTTGGTGGATGCTAGTTTTTACTGTTTTATGGAATTTTAAATCACAGATGCTTTATCAGTTTTATATTCTGGCGAAGTTGTTAAGAACCTTTTGTTATTGCAATGGGATAAAAATGGGGAAAATGAATGAATGAATGAATGAATGAATGAATAAAATCATGGCCTATGCCAACAAACATTTAAGCCAGAACAGAACCATACAATTTCAAAAATTACATACAGGTGATGAACATAGCCACCCACCAAAATTAAAAACATTTCCTATTGGTACTTTCTAGTATTGACTGGGTTTAAGACTTTCACAGCAAGTATTTGGCTGCAGTTACAATATTTTAACAAAAGCCCATGTCCCACTGCACCAACGGATGCAAAGAGGATGTAAAAAGGACAAAAAAGCTTGCCATCCATTGGAAAACGTGATGCATCCGTTGTGTACTCACTGCATACGTGTTTCATACGCTCTATCCATTGAGCATCCGTCCACTGAGATTTCATACACGCAAGAAGTTTTGAGCTGCACAAAACTTTTTGAGCGGATAAACTTTCCGCCATGTACGATGTACATCCGCGACACATACGGGCAACAAACATTCTATGTCCGTTGTCATCCGTTAAACATCCGCTGTATCCTCTCGGCATCCTCTGGACATCCTCGCAACTCACATCCACTGCAGCTGAAAATGGAAAGAGGGAGGAAGCAAAAGGTACACGGAACATCCACACAGCGTAAGTAGCATGGAAATAGAAAGGATGTAAGCGGATGCATCTCGTATATAAAGCATTAAAATGGACAAAACGTTTGTATATGGGATGTATCTTGGATATTTAGGATGTCTGGAGTATGCCTAGAGTATGTGGAAGGACACCTAGTGGAAAACCGATATTTCCTATAAAAAGGGGGAGGAAATAACCTGGATCTCAGTATGAGTCCAGCAGCCGTGGTGTACAGACCTCTTCACCCTTGGTCTTGCTCTTCCACATCATCCACTGATCTCCACCATGGATCATAACACAGTCCTTTTGGTATCTGCGATCATTCAACACCAGAAACAAGCCCTGTTCAGACTGTTTCACCTTTTCTACGCAAGGAGAAGAAGGAGACGTCCAAGAGCTGTCTGGGTCCGACGATGGATTAGGAGAAGAGTGGAGTTTGGATTGTATGACAAGCTGATGGTGGAACTGAGGAATGAAGACCCTTGTGCATTCCAGCACTTCATGAGGATGCCACCAGCCATGTTTGACGAAGTTGTGGAGCGTCTGAGACCCAGATTGACCAAGGCAAACACCAACTTCCATCCCAGCCTGGACCCTGGACTGAAGGTGGCACTGACTCTGCGGCACCTGGCCTCTGGAACCACATACAGAAACATGCAGTATTCCTGGAGGGTGCCACACAACAGCATCAGCAAAGTGGTCAGAGAAGTGGTGCAGGCCATCATCGAAGAATACATGGAGGAGCTCCTCCAGTGTCCCACCACTGAAGAAGGCTGGAGGAAAGTTGCAGAACAGTGGGATCAGAGGTGGAACTTTCCCCACACCGTTGGAGTCATAGATGGGAAGCACGTGGCCTACAAAGCTCCAGCCAACTCAGGGTCCTCTTATTACAACTACAAGGGCTTCTTCAGTGTCATCCTCTTTGCCATGGTTGATGCTGACTACAAGTTCATGTACATCGATGCTTCAGGCAACGGGTCAGCTTCAGATAGCCAGGTACACAATGCCAGTGATCTCAAGGATGGGCTGGAATGCGACCTCATCATGGGTTTTCCAGATCCAGACCCCCTGCCCAATGACACACAAGATGTGCCCTACTTCATCGTGGGAGATGATGCCTTCTTCCTCAGAACCTACCTCATGAAGCCCTACACTTTAAGATACCTCACCCATGAAGAGAGGATCTTCAACTACAGGCTGTCCAGGGCAAGACGGGTGGTGGAGAACACCTTTGGCATTGTGGCCAACAGATTCCAGGTACTTCTCACCACCATGCAGTATCACCCAGGGACTGTGAGGAGCATCGTGGAAGCTTGCTGCATCCTGCACAATCTCATGCGCACCCGCTACCCAGTGTTGCAGAACAGACTTGTGGACCATCAACAAGGGAATGGGGACATGGAGCCTGGTGAATGGAGGCAAAGACAAAACCTGATAGACACTATGGATGTACAAGGCCCCAACAGAGCTTCACGTGAAGGGAAGAAGCAGCGCAACCTTCTGAAACACTGGTGCATCTCCCCAGCTGGGGCAGTGGAGTGGCAAGACAGGATGGTAGATGGTTAATGGATGCTTCCTTGAGCCTGTCTCATAACACTGATGAGAATGTACCATGTATGTTGAGTGGTCCTACAATGAATGGGGCATTAATAAAGAGCGTTGTTTATTTTGAAATGTGTTGATCAATGAATAAATTGTTATTGACAAAAAGGTCACATGTGTGGCAGCTGGGAGGGTGGACCATACAGTCCCACTATGCTTGCACTGGAGGTTTATCTATCCCACAGCTATCCTTACCTGTCCCACAACTATCCTTACCCATCCCAAAACTATCCTTGCACATCCCACAAGCATGCAAAGGATTAACCATTTTTTCAAAGTTTTCACCAACACTTTATTAAGTAAAAAAATGAATCAAGTGTGTAAAGCAAAGATAACCTTTATTAATAACTGTTTTTAGTAAACTGTATGATTTTATTAAAAAAGCAAAGTGAACCAAGTAAAATGTCTTCAGCAAAGATAAAGTGAACAGGTAACAACTCAGTCTCTAGCACTATTCTCAGTTTCTCTGAGGCATGTCCATGGTCTCAGCTGTCAAACGGCCAGGGACTGTGGAGGTGGCTGTGGCTGGAGTGCTGGTCTGAGGCGCCATTGGGGTGCTTGGCCCCAAGAGTACAACAGGGGATGGTGTGTTCAGGAAGCTTTCAGAGAGCTGACTCAGTCCCATGAGGTTGAGAGGCCCTTCATCAAGGACCTGGGATGTCAGGCCCAAGACTGATGACAGATTGTCCGTTGAGGGGCTTGGCTGTGGGGTGGAGGAAGGAGGAGTGTAGTGGGGCTGTCTGGTCTGTAGCTGGGCGAGGTGAGGCATCTGTGGTGTGCGATGAACCTGGGCCTGGACTGGGAAGGGCTGCCTCTGCTGTGGGAAGTCCTGGTACTCATAGCCTTGGTAGGTGAGGGGCTTTTGAAAGCCGTGGAAGGGCTGTGACATCGCCTGGGATGGAGGAGCAGACCTGGACTGGGTCGGAGCAGGTTCAGCTGGGCCTGGAGGGTTGTGCAGAAGTGCTGTGATCTTCTGCTTGATCACCTGGTACTGGGCCTCGGGCAGGTCCATGAGGGTCTGACTCACATAGGTGATGAAAGGCTTCCAGTTTGAGGATGGTATGTCGCTGTGGACCAGCTGAGAGAGAAGATCTGTGCTGATTTTGATTGTGTCCCTGATCTCCAACAGGACAGTGTGGCTCAGGCCCTCCTGTCTGCCTCTCTGCCTGCTTTCTGTGGAGATGGAGCTTGGGGTGGGTGTGGGTTGGTCTCTGGTGGCTGCCGCTTCTTCCTCCATTTGTGACAGGGATCCTCCACATCCTCTGGCATGGGGAGTGCAGATGTTGGGGGGGGTTCTGCCATGGGGCCCTCCGAAGACACCTGCCTGGACACAGTAGCTGTCTCCTGGCTGGAAGAGGACTGGCTATCTATGGGCTGTCTGAGGGAGAGGGTTGTCAGAGGGGCTGCTCCTCAGTGGCGGACCTCACCCTCCAGGAAGCTGCACTTGGCCATGACGTACATCTCCTGGTCAATGAGCTTGACAGCAGCCTGGCCAGATTTCTTGAAGTGTAGCTTGCCATACCAGGTGTGCATGTGCTTCCACCATACCAGAAGTACATCTGCAGTGTAGCCCAGGCTCTCTGCCTTGTCTCTCCAAGCTGCCTGCTTCCTCTTGGTGTCGCGATAGAGTTTGTGGCCTTTTCTCCACAGGTACTCATTCTCCCTCAGCCATTCCAGCACCTCCTCCTCATGGTCCTCGCAAAGCATGTACTGTTTCCTCTCTCCCTTCTCCTTCGCTTGCCTCTTTCTCCCTCTGGCAGGGGTTTGAGCAGCAGGGCCTTCAAGGGCTTGAGCAGCAGGGCTTTGAGGGCCCTGGGGCTGGTCCACCACAGCAGCAGCAGCAGCAGGAGAAGCACCAGCAGCACCACCAGCAGCACCACCAGGAGAAGCACCAGCAGCACCAGCAGGAGAAGCACCAGCAGCAGCAACACCAGCAGCACCAGCACCAGCACCAGCAGCTTCAGAGTCAGTGCCAGGGGGTGGGATGGTAGTTCTGTCCTTCTTGCCAGGGCTGGCACGAGTAGGCACAGGCTTTCTCTTCTTCCCTGACTGACGAACCATGGTGTTATTCAAAGATGTCTGTGGCAGCACGTCTTTCCTCTGAATGCTGACTGCTTGCGAGCTGCATCCTTTTATATCAGCGGAGCTGACGCACTTCATACTTCCCGCATGCGCCCTGAAGCTTTGCATCCGCTATGCATCCGCTATGCATCCTATAGGCATCCGTGATTCATCCGCGTCATCCACTATGCATCCTATAGGCATCCATGATTCATCCGCGTCATCCGCTATGCATCCACTCCTTCCGCTATGCGTCTGCTTCCCAATTCTCCCCCAGAAGCCCTTCGGATGGGTCATCTGCTGTCATCCGCTAGGCTTCCTACGAACATCCGCTTAACATCCTCACTACGTACTACCCCCGTCCATTCCTTTCCGTTCTTTTCCGTTCTGTTTATGTAGATTTGGGGCACTTTTTGGAGCAGATAACAACAGATGGAGCCACCCCCGAAATTTTGCTCATCTGCTGTGTCCTTTTTGCATACGTTTTGTGTTAGGGATAACATTGTTTACCCTAACTGGTTTAGGTGAAATAATAACTATGAATCATAGTTGTGTATGTTAAAGTGTCTGCAGCTTTAACTGTGGGATAGTAATTAAGGGAGTGGTTATGAAAACACTATAAAAGTAGCAAGTCTACAGCTTGCTCTCTCTGGCTTTGATGATCCCTGATTACTGCTTGGAATCAAGACTGCATTGCTCGAATGGGAGAGACAACAAAGGACTGATTTGTAAGTGAACTGACATAGGATATTTTACATGGACTTTGCTAACTGAATATCCCTGAATGGACTGACTACTTGATACATGACTATTGGACTGTTATTTGACTATGCTATGAACTTATAATGGAATAAATTATATTCTTGATAGCACAAGCATATCTGTTATTTTTACTGTATGTTAATAAACATACAAGCTTAGCTCACTCATTTATCTGTGTGCCTATCTGACTAACGCTGCACATTCTGTTTAGCTTGTCTCCCTAACCCTGGTTGGGGAACCCAGGATTAACACTGGTTATGGGCCCAGAGGCTGCAAAGTCAGTTTAACTAGGATACAACAGATTTATGTAAAAAGTGAGAGTTTGTGTTGTTGTTATACATTACAGTAAACAGACAGCTGTGTTTTATTAATTATATTTTTATATCCATATAAGAAAACATGGCACAAGTCAATCTACAAAGTTTGTCCCTTATATCCAAGCTGGATGGAACAAACTATGTATCATGGTCTACAAAATGTAGTCTACTTCTACGAGGAGAAGGTCTGTGGAACATAATTGAAAATCCACCAAACGTAGAAGAATAGGATCCAGAGGATGAGGAAGACAGACTAAAGATAGAAGAATTTATGCATAAAAATCAACAAGCCATGTGCATAATAGGGTTAACCTTAACTGATCAACAGCTTGTTTATATCCACGGAGAGAAAACGGCTGTTGGGTGTTGGCAGAAGCTGAAGAGGATTGCATCCGTTAGCCAGTGGGACCTAGCCTTTAAGGTGGTGCAACAAATTACTGAATCCAAAGTGGTAATTATTTTTCATATTGGACCACCACAAGGTGGATGACTTTATTATGAAAGTTCAGTCAGATCTTCATTGTATAATATTCATGATTATGGTTTATAGGAGCTGATTCTTGACCAGAGAGCTGATGTCTAAAGCAGATAACTTATTGGTCTAACCAGGGCTGTCAATGTAATTAAGAATTACTGTCCTGAACAAGATCAAGCCTTCCTTTTAAGGGATTAACATTGATGGAACAAGATTCTGCAGAGCTTTGTACAATAATAACCTCTTTTTATTGTAGTTGAAGTACACAATGCTTTCTGCAAGCCAGAATGCTATTACAATTGCTAATAGCAGATTATGGGATGTTACATGTCAATTTCCACAAAACAGAATAAAATATTTCTGGGAACTTTATCAAGACCATTAAAAAAGTTATTACATTGCATCTTGTGAAATAGGAAAGAAACAATTTCATGTTTCCTTCCTCTCATGCCCTGAGGATGATTTCTGGCCTTTTTTAGAGCAGCTGGAATCAAAACAAGTTCCTTTTTTGTTTAATTTGTTTTCAATACACCAGTGCTATATTTAGTGTTTTGGCTTAGTTTCTGAAATATATTCTTCCCTCCTTTGAGTTAGTTGATACTTTATCAAATTTGGATCAGTAGAAGGGGGAGGCGGGAAATCCATTGTGTTTCTTTTTCAGAGAAATGGGAGACAGTTTACTCCTTTTCTTACCAGGCAACTAGGCCTTAGTGGGCCTTCTGATTAACTCTTTTTTTTCCAAAGAGCCCCAGTTTTTATTCAAGCAAGATTAACTTTTGAAAATTGTTTAAATGAAGTCATCAGAATCTGAAACTGAATGCAAAAAACCCGAAACCATGGCTACAAGTATGTTCTTCTTTCCCCTTATTTTGAGTGTTGAAAATCTAGTCCCAAAGATTCATAGAAATAGATAGATAGATAGATAGATAGATGATAGATAGATAGATAGATAGATAGATAGATAGATAATCTTCCTATGAAGTAGTTAATACATATTGGATAGTAATGGTAAAAGTAGTGGTAAAAGTTGACTTCTCTGGAGTACTCTAGGATAGGTAAATGAGAACTCATTTCTGCTGTTCAGGAATATTACGTTTGGGTGAAATAACAAACAAACAGATATTCTGAAGATCTGTATATATCCAAGATAAAAGTAGATCCATGTGGAGAAGTGAAAAGTTTTTTCCTGGGAGAATGCATGATATACATCTCCAGCACTGAAGTGAATGGTTCCAAGGCTTAAATGAGAGCTTATTTCACATGGGATAGGGGTTCGCCAACCTTTCCAGCTCCCTGGACCAGCAGTAATGGGGAGGAGATAGCTTTGTGCACGCAACCTAACTCCTCACATGTGCAAATGGAATTTTGAGTGCTCACCTGCCACTTTCATGGTCCAATTCCCAACAGGCTACAGCCCAGTAATGGTCCATGGACCGGAGGTTGGGGACCCCTGATACAGAGATACCACTAAACAATTACAGTTCAATATCTCTGTTTTACTATGAAGTGCAGACATATATTTCATATGGATAGAATAATTGAGAGGTACAAGATAGGACAGATGTTGATCTTGGAAAAAGGGTAAGCATGGTAGGACTCCTAAGTAGTTAATAAGAGACCACTAAGAAATTCCAGGATTTCAAACTAGATTGGAAAGATAAAAATCCAAGAGAGGACAAGAGCAAAGCCATGTTATTGCCAAGGAAATAACAGATGTCCACAATATATAGTCACTAGGGCCAGACTTGATTTAAAAGAGTCTAGCTCTGTCTCAGATACATGTTTCCCAGTTATTTTGTCTGTTCTCTGGCCAGCTTTACAGTGTTTCTTAATCCATGTCACGCCTGAAAGTTCAGAAGTGAAAGATTCTTCTGGATTATATGAGTAGGATGCCCTTCCCTTCTCCTACACATAGAATAGAGAGTACCACTACTTTGGAGTACAAAGTAATGGATAGAAAATGAAGATGTCTCATCAAATCAGGCAGGGAAAAGCCTTTTTTTCAGTGGTGGGATTCATATTTCTTAATCGGTTCTGTGGGTGTGGCCTAATTTGTTGGTTTGGCTTGGTCTTGTGACTGGATGGGTGAGATTTGCTGACAGGGCATGGCTTGGTGGTCATGTGACTGGGTGGGCATGGCTTGTATGTAAATATAAATATTTATGTAAATATTGTTTTTTTTTAATAAAAAAAGCAACTTTTACCCACAAGCAGGCAAAGCAGTCAGTCAGATTGAGTTGCTCACAAATTACAGATTCACTTAGAGATCTATCTATCTGCAATCTGACAAAACCTGAGTCTACATTTCAGTCCTAAGGAAGGTTTGGCTCTGCTTTTATATAAACTAGAAAGCAAGAAATCCAAAGATTTCCTGCTTTCTAGCTAATCTAAATCTCCCAGCAGAGCAGAACAGCTGATGGTCGGGGGGGGGGGGGAATAGCAACTTATCAAACTAGGCAAGTTGGATGGCTCGCATGCCAGGTAAGGAGTGAGTGGGTGGGGCGGGGCCAGCCAGTGGAGCAACTTGCCCGTTCTCCGAACTGCAGACAATCATAACATGCGTATGTGCAACATTTGCAAGAAATCATCAGTTGTGCCGCTTGGACAGCTGACAAGCGCTGCACTCAGCGTTTGAAAATCCTTTCAGCATTTGAAATGAAATACAATTTGGCCTGCAAAATGTCAGATGACTATTAGATGGCAATTCGTAGTTATCTGTATTTGTTATTTAATGGTTGTCCAAATTTTGCAACCCAGAACTGGAAGCCCTTGTGGAAGGCAACTGATGTCCTTAAGGAGAAAAAAAGTAATAATATTTCCTTTGGGCTAGATTAAAGCTGGATATGTAGCACTCAGCTGAATTATATAAACTACATTAAACTCATAATGGCATTTATGCATGACAGTTATCTTATAAAGCAGCAGGTAGATGTTCACTTACACTGTGTGATACTTCACATCTCACCTCTGCAGAAAACAATTTAAGTAAAACATGTTAAAGATAATTAGGTTTGATTTGGCTATCCTGCTGCTATGGTAGCTATTTGGCATGCTTTATCTTTTTATTTCCTTTTTTCCCTTCATCCAATTTGGAGTTGAGTAACTTGCAATAGATATTGTCCAGAATGTATAAGAAAATCTACTTATAGCAAATATTTGCAGCATGTTCCTTAGGGCAGCGGTCCCCAACCTTCCCAACTCTGCGAATTGGCAGTGGAAGGGAAGGGGAACAGGGGATTGTTTTGCATGCTCATACAGCATTTGTGCAAATGCACACTCACCTGCTGCTTGCATGGCCCAGTTCCCAATGGGCTGTGGCCCAACACCGGGCAGTGAACTGGGGATTGGGGACCTCTACCATAGAGTTTTATTAAATATTTAGCTGATTTTTAAAAATCAGTTAAACTCACAATATATTAGGAATCATAGCATTATTTAAATGTTCTCACCTCAATGCAGATAAAGTTTTCAAACAGAGGGATAATTTTTACATTGGACTTCCCCTCCTGTAAGCTTCTCAACTACTTTTTTTCTGAGATCCAAAACCAAACATCAAATAGAGGGGAAAGGATGCAAATTGACAAGATGGGGAGAATGTTAGCAGAACCATGGGTCCGTACCATGTTGCTTCTGTAGGCTAACCCTACTTGGGCTACTTATGCAAAATACACCATTCCTAAAATAGGCATCAGTATGCCTTTTTTGATACCATCCTGATAAATTGTCATCCAAGAAGGATCAGCAATAGGACAAAGAGCTTTGCTGACCAGGTCACACACAGCCAGATTTGGCTGCTAAGAAAAATTACATTGTCAATTTCTACAAATAACCAAAGAAGAGATAGATGAAGATAAAACCTGGCAATAGCTTACAACTGGTACATTAATAAAAACAATGAAAGGATTAATTTTGAGTATTCAAGAGCAAGCTATTGAACTAATGCAATAAAGGCCAAAATTGAAAAATCATCAAATGATTCAAATGCACTTTGTGCAAAGAAGCAGAAGAAACAGCAGATCATATATTCAGAACATGCAAGAAGCTTACACAAAGAGTGATATAATACAGTCACCAAAATGATTCATTGGAACATCTGCAAAAATTATCATGTCCCAGTAATGAAAAATAGATGAGTACATGTAATTGGAAAAAAAGTCAAAAATGAGCAGGTTAAAATATTGTGAAATTTATAATACAAACTGATAAAGTCTTGGATCATAACACACCAGATTTAATAGTAATTGAAAATAAGAAAGTGTGGGCAGTTGATGGGACAATACCAGAAAAAAAATGGTAGAATGGAAGAAAAAGAATTTAAGTAGTTTACATGGTATTAAGATTTGAAAATCGAAAGATGATGGCATAAACTAGCCCTAGTAGTCCCAGTGATTACTGGCACTGGAAAGAACTTGATGCACATGAAGGCCTACAGCAGCTAAAGAACTGGCAGCTGTGATTTCATATTATTATGAGCATAATAACAAAATCAGCATCAGTCAATTGCAAAAGGCAACATTACTCGAAACAGCTTACATCCTGAAACATTACTTGCAGTCTTGACTCTGCCACTTTGCCAGGGATGGGGGCAATGTGTTAGTTTCACACTGGTGGTGGCTACTAGATTGATAGCAAACTACATCTGCTGCCCATACACACACACCCTGGCACTCCTTGCTACCTCCTGCCTATTTTTAATTTCATATACTTTACCTTCATTGTTCATTCCATTGTTTATCTTTACTGTTTCATTACTTTGATACTGTTGTGTTTACACTTCTTTTCATTTCTCTCTATTAACAGTTGTAAGCCACCCAGAGTATCCCCTCAGCAAGATGGGCCACAAATTTACTTAACAAACAAACAAATAAATAATGCTTTTATTCCCATCAAAGAACAACATCTGTCTATTCCAAATTATTGGAAAGGATTCAATTGGTTGATAAAAATGCCAAAACCAGTCTAAACATCTGGCTGACTGTGCGACCAACCATACTGGTAATACTTTGTTAAATTTATAAGCTGCCTGTCAACACTCAGGTTAACTCAAAAGTCCTAGTGGATTTGAATTAGTGTTCTCCTGTGTACACAAAATGTTTAACTACTATGCTGTTTTAACTCTAACTCTTTGGTTCCAGATCACACCTCTAAAAATTCTATTTTTATATGGGAATCAACTTCTTACCATACACTTTACCTAAACTTTATATCATGTGTATTTATTGAAAATATTTGTATAACTGCCCATCTTAAAGCCAACTCATATACATTTTTGCCTTTCTTTCTACCAATCATTGCATTAAAACCCATGTTTGCTCATGGATCAAAATATTAAGGCTGATGAAACAACCCAGACAACCCTGGACTGTAAAAGTATCTCATATTTTTACTTCTCTAGCAACTGTTCTCTTGTTTATGTGGATTTAATTAAATACTGCCATTTTGGTGTTCAAAATATCAGAAGCTGAAGGCACATTTATTAAAGAATTATATTGAGATTAAAGGAATACAGTTCAAAAGCTTGGGCATTCTAATTACAAATGAGATCCAAAAATGGTTATAGTAGTTTTATATAATAGTACATATTGCAAATTTAAACAGATGACAGAGTGCATGCAGGAAATCCAATTAATGATCCCCTCTTGAGGAGTAAGGGGGGTGTTGAGGTAATTCCCCATTAAGAGAATGACCGCATACAGGGAGACGTATAGAGAGTAGTGTTGGAATAATACACACACAGTACACAGATACACTGTACAGTAAATGTAGTGTCAAAAAACAGTTCAGCATCAGACTTACATTAAATTCCAGTCATATCAGTCAATTAGAAGAAATGGAGCAACGGCAATACTTTCCAACAGAAGGAAACAAAGATACACTCTCACTCTCTTCTGAGACTCAGACTAAAACAAAATAATCCAGGTTTCTGGCTCCATCTTATGGTCATTTGAGAAACCACACCCAATTGCATGCTCTTGCATTCCCTTAAAGAGACAGTATTAAAATGTTTGTCTTGGCTTATATATTTTAATCCAAATACCTGTTAGGTGAGTTATATTCCTAACATTCTCCCCTTTGGGGTAAGACAATATATACAACCTTACATTCTAAGTCCATAATCTTCACAGCATGCCTTATGCTTCATAGAGCTTTGGGCCTTTGTAAAATGATCTGCTATATTGTTTTCTGATATACAGTATTCTAGCTTAATCATTTTACTTTGCACACATTGTCTGACATTTAAATATCTTAAATCTGTGTGTTTAGTTCTTGTTTTTAACAGCAATATTTGAAGCCATCTGTATTGCTGATTAGTTATCTTCATAAACAACAATAGGATCTGTTACATTAATTCCCATATCAATTAATAATTGTTTATACAAAACTAAATCTGTACATAATAAAGACAAACATGAGAATTCAGCCTCCATTGTTGACAAACTTAGAATTTTCTGTCTAATAGATCTCCATCCAATCAATACTTTTCCCAATAATACGCAGTACCCGATGTAGATTTTTGTGTATTTATGTCTGTAGCAAAACTGGCATCAGCATATGCAGTCAAATTCAGATCATCTTTGGGCCCCAAATACAATGCATAATGCATTGTCTGTTTCAGATATCTTAACACACGTTTAGCAGCTTGCCAGTGTCTTTCAGTGGGCTCAGTGTTAAATCTCGCTAATTGATTAACACTGTATGCAATGTCTGGCCTTGACCAATTACTGAGATAAGATAAACTACCAATCAAGGACTGATAAATGTTATTATCAAAAATAGGACTTTGAACATCAGTATGGCTAAACTCCTGGCTCATTGGTGTTTTAGCCAGCTTACAAAGTTCCATTTTAAAACTTTTTAGTAATTGGTTAATTTTTTCTGCCTGTGAGAGTTTGTATCCTCCCCTAGTTCTATCTATCTTCAAACCAAGATATTGTTTGATTTCTCCTAATTGTTTTATTTTAAATTTATTTTCCAATAGTGAAATTATCTCAGTAGCTTCTTGTTCAGTTTTGGAGATTAATGCTATATCATCAGTAAACAATAGCAATAATGAAATCATACCATTACTTTCTCTTTTAAACAAATATGGATCAGCCATGCCAGCTACAAAGCCTATCTTAGTTAATTCTTTAACTATACATTGGTTCCACTCATATCCTGATTACTTCAAACCATAAAGACTCTTTTTCAATTTCCAGCAATCATTATTTTCAGTATTATCATTTCTGAGACCTAAAGGTTTCTTTAAATATATAGTGTGTTGCAATGGTGCATGCAGATAAGCTGTCTCTACAGCCAAATGATTTGCAATGTATTTCTCCTTAGCTTCCCACACAAATGCTGCCCTTAATGTAGTAGCCTTCAGACAAGGTGCAGACACCTCATCATAGTCATTTGCTGTCTGATTGAATCCTTGTGCTACTAACCTGGCTTTATGGGTAACAGTCCCATCTACACCTGTCTTCAGTTTATATATCCATTTGCATCCTATGGCATGTTTACCTGGTGGTAACTTAACATTTTTGTATACTTCCAGTCTTTTTAATGATTCCAGTTCCTTATCCATTGATTTCTGCTAAGCAGCCTGATCCTTAACAGGATACAGTTCTAGTTCACTACAATTACTTGGAACTGTATTCACTTGGCATACAACACTAGCCTGATATCTATCCGGTGGTTGTGCTACTCGGGTTGAACGTATTGGTAATACAGGACTTACTGGTGGACTTTCCTGTGCCGTCTGCTCCTATTCTTCTACCTCTTCCTGTCCCTGTTCTCCTATTTCCTCCTGTCCTTCCTCTTTAATGGCTGTTTGGGGTTTACTGATTTTATCTTTAGGGACTATTTGGGTGTCAATAATAATAACATTGCTGGATTCCTGTTCCAGTCTATCCCATCCAATGTGCTCAAGAAATTTTGCACTGGCACTACAATAAACATGAGCTGTGCCTTGATCCCAGAATCTAAATGATCTATAGTTGGCCTCATAACCCACAAAAAATAACTTCTTAGTTCTATGTTGCCCTTTCAGTCTTACTTGTGAGGGAATATGCACCCATGCTGGAGCTCCAAATGTCTGTAGGTAACTTAAATTTGGTTTTCTGCCATGCCAACGAGTGAATGGCAATTCTCCAGTTGTTGTATTTACTACATTGTTCAAAACATGGTTACTACACATTATAGCTTCACCCCACAGTGTTTCAGGTAAACCTGAATCAGATAACATAGTGAAAGCCATGGCTTGTAATGATTGTCCTATTCGTTCTATAAACGAGTTACATTGTGGTCTGTAAGGTGCAGAACGTTTATGCTCCACACCAGCCAATTTCAGCATATTTTGGAATCTTTTGTTAACAAATTCAGTCTCATTATCAGTTACTAAAGTAATTACTTTACTTTTCATTTTTCTCTCAGCAAACCTTAGCCAGTTAAAGAAATGTTGGAATGTTTCTGTTTTGTTCTTCATAAGATAGTAGAAACCGTATCTTGAGTAATGGTCCATAATACTCAAAATATAACAGGCACCTCCTAAACTTGGTTTCTTAGGACCAATTATGTCAGCAAACACAACCTCTAAAGGTTCTTTGGTCTTAAACCCATTTAGTCTGTTTGCAGGAGTAACTTTACTCTTTTCTTGACTACAAGCATTACAGTGTAAATATTTGTTACAGGGTTTCAGTTTTACTCCCTCTGCCAATTGAACAAATATTTTGTTTGAGCATTTTGAAATTAATATGCCCTAGACGTCTATGTAGTAAATGTATACATTCATCATGTGGCTTAACATTGTTATAAACTGAGTTAGACATCTTCAACTGATAATCATGTATTACATATAAATCATTTCTTAAAGTAGCAGTAACACTTTTAACCTCTTTCTCTATTATACAGTTATCTCCCCTAAAGGTTACTACATAACCAAGATTAACTAACGCCCTTACTGATTGCAAATTAAATTTCAGTTTAAGTACATATAACATGGTTAATGTTCATTTATACAAGAACAATATGCAGTACCTTCACCTGATGCTTTCATCTTCCATCCATTTGCCAATGAAACAAGACATCTTTACAAACCTTTTTCTATCTTTAGTAATGCACTGTGATGCTCCACTATCAACAACTCACAAATCATTGTTTACAGTTGAATTGTTAGACATAGCTAAACTAACATTCTTCTTGGCCTTTTGGTGCTTATCAGTATTCTGTTGTTTCCCCTTCTTACAGAATTTAGCTATATGTCCTCTAGCCCCACAAGAAAAACATTTCCCAACAGTATAGGCAATTGAAGATAAATCCTCTTCTTGTGGTTGTTACTTTCTCAATTGGTCCCTATCTAGCCGTCTTCTTGCTTCTTCTAGCAATCTTCCAGTTATGTCAGTCAATGTCAGTTTATCTCTGGGCAGTACTTCCAGTGAGGATACATAGTCATCATAACTTTCATCCAATGAGGAAAGAATTATATAAACTTGATGCAGCTCTGAAAATATCAGTTCTTTTTCATGTAGCTCTTGAAAAGTTCTTTTCATGAAGTTTAAATGAGCTAACATATCTCCATCTTTCAGAAGACGTGCTCTAAACAATTTACGTGTAAGATGTATGTGTGCACCTACACTGTCACGAACATAAATCCTCTTCAAATTCTCTCAACACTTAGCAGCAGACTCTTCTCCACGAATATGAACTAGCTGCTGGTCGCTCAGTGTTAGTCCAATTATACAAAGAGCTTGTTCGTTGTTCTGTTTAAAGTCAGCAAGCTTCTTGGCATCATCCTCATTTTCTGGATACCAAGCATTTACATCTGGTGGATTTTGAACTACATTCCATCAACCTTCTCTACGTAGAAGTAGACTGCACTTCATAGACCAGGAAACATAGTTTGTTCCATCCAACTGGGTTATCAGTGATAGACTTGTTGAAGTGATTTGTGCCATCTTTACCAGGATAGTAAACCACAATTAAACAGTAAACAGCTGTCTGTATACAGTGCTGTGCATTAACACTAACTCTCAGTTATTTGAGCCTGGTGTGGCCTGGGCCCATAACCAATGTTGAGGTCATTCCCCGTTAGGAGAATGAGCGCATACAGGGAGATGTATGGAGAGTAGTATTTGAATAATACACACAGAGCACACAGATACACTGTACAGTAAATGTAGGTTTTTAGTTCCAGAAAGGTTTAAGCCAAATCCAAAATAAGCAGTCCAAGGTCATTCACAAGTTAAATCAGTCAGTTTTCAATCCAGGGATAATCCAGTAATATCAAAGTCCGGTGTCAAAAAACAGTTCAGTATCAGACTTACATGAAATTCCAGTCATATCAGTCAATTAGAAGAAATGGAGCAACGGCAATATTTTCCAACAGAAGGAAACAAAGATACACTCACACTCAGACTAAAGACTCAGACTAAAACCAAACAATCCAGGTTTCTAGCTCCATCTTATGGCCCTTTGAGAAACCACACCCAATTGCATGCTCTTGCATTCCCTAAAGGCCCGGTCCCACTGGCCGACAGATGCAAAATGTATGCATAAAGGACACAGCGGACGAGCAAAATTTCGGGGGTGGATCCATCCATTGTCATCCGCTCCAAAAAGTGGTGAAAATTTGCATAAACAGAATGGAAAAGAATGGACGTGGGTAGTATGTAGCGGGGATGTTAAATGGATGTTCATAGGAAGCCTAGCGGATGAAAGCGGATAGAAGCAGATGATACCTCCAAAGGGGTTCCGGGGGAGAATTTCAAAGCAGATGCATAGTGGAAGAGGTGGATGCATAGCGGATGAAGCAGATGCATCACGGACACCTATAGGAAACAAAGGGGATGCCGCACGGATGTATATCAGATGCAAAGTGTTCATTGCGCATGCGGGGAGTATGAATTGCATCAGCTCCATGGATATAAAAAGATGCAGCACGCATGCAGTCAGCATACAGGGGAAAGATGTGCTGCCCCATACATCTTGCAGGAACACCATGGTTCGTCAGTCAGGCAAGAAGAGGAAGTCCGTGCCTACTCATTCAAGCCTTGGCAAGGTGAAGAAGGGAAGAACTAGCATCCCACCCCCTGACACTGACTCTGAAGCTGCTGCTGCTGCTGCTGTGGTGGACCAGCCCCAAGCCCCTCAAATCCCTGCTGCTGAAGGCCCTGCTGCTCAAGCCCCTGAAGGCCCTGAACAATCTCCAGAAGGCCCTGATGCTGAAGCCCCTGAAGGCTCTTCTGAAGCCCCTGCCAGAGGGAGGAAGAGGCAAGGGAAGGAGAAGGGAGAGAGGAAACAGTACTCCATTTCCGAAGACCATGAGGAGGAGGTGCTGGAATGGCTGAGGGAGAACGAGTACCTGTGGAGGAAGGGCCACAGACTGTATTGCGACACCAAGTAGAAGCAGGAAGCTTGGAGAGACAAGTTAGAGAGCCTGGGCTACACTGCAGAAGTACTCCTGGGATGACGGAAGCACATGCACACCTGGTATGGCAAGCTACACCTCAAAAAATCTGGGCAGGCAGCTGTCAAGCTCACTGACTGGGAGATGTACGTCATGGCCAAGTGCAGTTTCCTGGAGGGTGAGATCTGCCACCGAGGAGCAGCTGCTCTGACACCCCTCTCCCTCAGACAGCCCACAGACAGCCAGTCCTCTTCCAGCTAGGAGCCAGCGAGCATGTCCAGGCAGGTGTCTTCAGAGGGCCCCATGGCAGAGATCCCCCCGACAGCTGCACTCCTCATGCCGGTGGACTTGGAGGATCCCCTGTCACAAATGGAGGAAGAAGCAGCAGCCACCAGAGGCCAACCCACACCCATACCCACACCCAGCTACAGAGGATGCAGGCAGAGAGGCAGACTGGAGGGCCAGAACCACAGTGTGCTGTTGGAGATCAGGGACACAATGAAGACCAGCACAGAACATCTCTCTCAGCTGGTCCACTTGGACAGAGGATCCTCGGGCCACAACACCTTCATCACCTACGTGAGCCACACCCTGAGGGACCTGCCCGAGGCCCAGTACCAGGTGATGGAGAAGATCACAGCACTTCTGCACAACCCTCAAGGCCCAGCTGAAGCTGCTCCTACCCAGTCCAGGTCTGCTCCTCCACCCCAGGCGACATCACAGCCCTTCCACGGCTTTCAACAGCCCCTCACCTACCAAGACTACGACTACCAGGACTTCCCACAGCAGAAGCAGACCTTCCCAGTCCAGGCCCAGGTTCATCGCACACCACAGACGCCTCACCTCGCCCAGCTACAGGCCAGACAGCCCCACTACACTCCTCCTTCCTCCATCCCACAGCCAAGCCCCTCAATGGACAATCTGTCATCAGTCTTGGGCCTGACATCTCAAGTCCTTGATGAAGGGCCTCTCAACCTCACGGGACTGAGTCAGCTCTCAGATAGCTTCCTGAACACACTACCACCTGTTATACCCTCGGGGCCAAGCACACCAATGGCACCTCAGACCAGCACTCAAGCCACAGCTACCTCCACAGTCCCTGCCCGCTTAACAACTGAGACCATCGACATGACTCAGAGTGACTGAGGATAGTGTCAGAGACTGAGTTGTTTACTTGTTAAGTTTGTCTTTGCTTAAGACATTTTACTTGGTTCATTTTGCTTATTTAATACAGTCATAAAGTTTACGTAAGAAAGTTAATAAAGGTTATCTTTGCTTAAGACACTTAGTTTACTTGGTTCATTTTGTTTACTTAATAAAGTGTTGGTGAAAACTTTGAAAAAATGATTAAGCCTTTGCATGCTTGTGGAATAGATAAGGATAGTTGTGGGATAGATAAACCTGCAGTGCAACCATAGTGGGACTGTATGGTCCACCATCCCAGCAATCCAGATGATTTTCTCCCCCTTTTTGTAGAAAATATTGGTTGTCCTCTATGGGGCCTTCTACATACTCTAGACATACTGCAGACATCCTAAATATACGAGATACATCCCAGATAAAAATGTTTTGTCTGTTTTGAATACTTTATATATGAGATGCATCGTTTACATCCTTTCTATTTCCGTGCTACTAGCGCTGTGTAGACATTCTGTGTACCTTTTGTTTTCTCCCTCTTTCCGTTTTCAGCTGCAGTGGATGTGAGTTGAGGGGATGGCCAGAGGATGCAGAGAGGATACAGTGGACGTTTAACAGATGATAACGGACATAGAATGTTTGTTGCCCATATATGTCGCGGATGTACATCGTACATGGCGGAAAGTTCATCCATTCACATAGTTTTATGCAGCTCAAAACTTCTTGCACAGATGAAATCGCAGTGGACGGATGCTTGACGGATAGAGCATATGAAACATGCATGCAGTGAGTACACAACGGATGCATAGCATTTTCCAATGGATGGCAAGCTTTTTTTAATGTTTTACATCCTCTTTGCATCCGTACGTGCAGTGGGACCAGACCTTAGACAGTTTTAAAATGTTTGTCCTGGCTTATATATTTCTAACCCAAATACTGTTTGGTGACTTATATTTCTAACAGGGGCCACAATTTGTATTCCCCAAGTTGCACTTTTTATAATGCAGTACATATATGCAATATTTTAATGAGCTGCTCTAGGAAGACTGCACACAACATATTCTGCATTACAGCTGCCTATCAAAAAAGATGGAATGGAACTATCTCATTTATGTAATTATCACAGATCATTTGTCTCAGTATAAGGTTAATTAAATGGAAGGAAGATCATAATACAGTAATCTTCTGCATGAGATTTAGTTATAAAGCCTGCTACTGTTAATGCTTAAATAATTATCTACTTTATTCAGCTAACCTTACCCATGATTAATTCCAAAAGAAAATAATGGGTGAAAGTTGTATTAACATTTCTATTGACTACAATACCATAAATGACTAACTGTAATTAGTTAGGGACCATGACGTCACTGCTCCATATTTCATAAATAATTAAACTCCTGTTCTTATCTTGGATTTAACTTTTATAAATGTTGTTAATTTACATAGTACATTGGTTCATATGAACCATATGAACATTTTTATTGTTCCCTAAATTTATGTCTAAAATCTAGCTCCACATATAAGGGTCTGATAAATAATTATATACCTTGGTTTTAATAATTCATTTTTCAAAAAGATGCAGAACACCTAGAAAAGACCTCTGGTTTTGGCTCCAAACAGCCCACTTGATGAATCCTGATCTGGCCTATAGATCACAAAAATAAAAATATGAACTCATTTGAGTGGAAATTAAGATCTGTTTATTTCATTTTTTTAGCATTTGACCTGCCGTTGCCAACTTCTGGAATATTTTTTGACCTTCTCATCCAGGAGTGTCAAACTCATGGCCCACGGCCCCGATATGTCACATGTGGACCCTGTATCCGCCAGGTTTAGCAAAGGGGGGAAAGTCCCGATACATCATGGTGTCGTCACGTGTTTGACACCCCTGTTCTAGTCCATATTACAAACCATGATTTCCTAGGAGGTTTCTAACCAAATATTTGCTTGTTCCTACTTAGCTTTTCAAAAGCAGCCAAGGTTGGCAAGGTTGTGTTTTCACCTATTTGAGTATGTATCATATTTACAATATTCTTAGAATAATTTATTTTTGAAATGGGAAGGAAGTTATATTAATGCTTATACAGTTAGTCTGTGATTTATGAGCACAAAATTTCTATTGTTAAGTGAAACATTTTTAAAGTGAGTTTTGCCATATTATAATGACTTTTCTTGCTACAGTTGTTAAGTGAATCATTGCAGTTAAGTTAATAACATGGTTGTTAAATGAATCTGGCTTTCCCATTGACTTTGCTTGCCAGAAGGCGCAAAAAGTTGATCACATGATCCCAGGATGCTATGACGATCATAAATATGAGTCAATTGCCAAGTGCCTGAATTTTGATCATGTGATCATAGAGATACTTCAATGGCTGTAAGTGTGAAAAATGGTCATAAGTCACTTTTTTAGTGTCATTGTAACTTTGAATGGTCCCTAAATCTGCTGTTATAAGTTGAGGATTATCTGTATAACTGTATGCTAATCACATTGATGTCTGAGAGTTTAAATTATTTCTATTTCTAGTCTTTGTATGTTTCTATTAACCTCTTATGATATTTGCAGTTTTATTTATGGTGTTTTCCTGAGGAAAACTGACAGCACTTCCCTGTATGTGAAAACTGTTACCAAAAATGAATAAGTGTTCAAAATTTGTTTGAATTAAGAAAGGAAATCTGGATGAAGTTTTGTACCTGTACATCTGGGGAAGAATTCTCTGATCCTAGGCTTGAATTGGCAATATTGAGAAGTTAAGCTGAGAAAATTTAACGGGATGGGGGAAATGCATTTGGAATAACAGGTACGAAGGCGTGTACGAAGATCCTCAGAATGGAAAAGCAAATGTGTGATTCACATCAACTAGGACAGGGGTCCCCAACCTTGGCAACTTTAAGACTTGTGGACTTCAGCTCCCAGAGTTCCACAGCCAGCAAAGTAAAACTGCTGGGGAACTCTGGGAATTGAAGTCCACAAGTCTTAAAGTTGCCAAAGTTGGAAAACCCAGAACTAGGCCATCTTTAGGATGGAGCTGGCACTCAAATGGGATTGGTGAATGTAGGTTGCTTACTGTTCTCTTACCTGCCCTTTATATTATGTTAGGCAGGTATTGCCTGAACCTCTTGATGGAGATGTGATCATAATTGCAAATGTAAGAATAGAGTGAGAGAGAGAAAAGGACAAGTTCAGGCCTGTAAGGATCAGGCAGAGGACAAAAGAGGAAATGGTTTGGGTACCAAGGCAACATGGCTTGGGGAAAAAAATTTGAGAATTCAGGAATCAAATTAGCCTGAAGTCCTCCCCTTAGTCTTTCATCAAGCCTTGAGGAGTGATCTGTTCAGGTAGAATTATTCTCTGAACCAGGTATTTCAACAATAACCCCAGCATATTTTACAACTGCATATGTTTCCCATCTTATTTTCAGCTATAGTTATGGCTGTGGGCTACACCAAAGAGGATTGAGAAACTTAATAAAGTCCAATGGCATTGGCTACTCCCTTTCTTGTTTACTGAGTAAATCACAGTGGAATGGGTTCATAAAGCACATCATGATATAATCCATGATGCAGAAACTAACCATAGCTAGGTTTGTACAATACTCTAAGCCAAAATTGTATCATTTTCAGTTGTCTGCTTACAAATGAACACTCTATGTTGTGTTCCTGTAATGTAGTATGTTTTAAATAACTGAAACCAAATTAAGTTACAATGGTTTATTTTTCCTTAGAACGTAACTGTTATGCAATTCAGAAGGAATATAATTTTCATTTTGGAAAAAATAAATGAGAGTTGGCAGATTGCTGGAACAAATACATTTTATTTTCAGTTGGTTAGAGATCATTCCTTTAGCATCAGGATTTTGGGTTGGAACAGTTTTGTGTTGTCATATTCTGGGATGAAGAAACAAGTTTATAAATTGCCTTCTCTTCATGCAAGAACATTTTGAGCTTTTGAAAGGTTATGATTGTCTCATCACATAAATATAAAATTAGTAATGGAGCAAGTCATATTTTTGAGAATGTTAAAGAAGTGGGATATTTTATATTGTTTGGTTGATCAGTTTTCTAGTACAAAACAAAATAAAAAATCATCACAACTAGATAATATTATCTTCTATAATAATATAGAAGAAAAGGGTGCTGTTATTTTCTAGTTGTTCATAATTAATTCAGGGCTGAGCCAAAATGTCCAATTATTCTTTGTCAAAAGCGCACACGATTTTGAGCAGTGCCAAATCTTCTGTATTTTTATTGTATGTTACCTCTACTTGTTCTCACTGATGTTATCAAAGTGCTAGATCTGACTGAACATATTGCATTGTGACATCATTCTATTTGGGGCACGATGAGCAGTGGTGGTGCAGTCAGTGGTTAAAATTCAATACTGCAGGCTAATTCTGCTGACTGCTAGCAGTTCAATAGTTCTAGTCTCACTGGCTTAAGGTTGACTCAGCCTTCCATCTTTCCAAGGTCAGTAAAATGAGGACCCAGATTTTGGGGGGCAATATGCTAACTCTGTAAACCACTTGGAGAGGGCTGCAAGGCACTGTAAAGCGATATGTAAGTTTAAGTGCTGTTTCTCTGATGTTAATTAGATGGGGGTCACTCATGTAATAATTATTTTCCTCCATTATCATTATGACTGTAGGCAATATGCAATAACCTCCAATTTACAAATACAAATACAATGCAAAGGCTTTCCTAAAAAGTGACAGGGAAATCATTGTGTAATATATAGAATCCAGATAATGCCTTTTAACTTCTTCAAAGTTTAAGGAAACATCCTCTCCTGAAAGGAAGTATTGATCACCTCCTAGACACAGTAACACATTAATTTCTGATCTCTGCAGAACTTCAGAGAAGCAGAGAACATACTAAAAAACAGATATTTACTTCATTGGAATCCACATACCAAAGAAGTGCCAGGAAACATGGCAAGACCACAGGACTCCAGGACTCATACATTCTAAAAATCAAGCTTTGCTGAATCTGAGAGATTTTTGTGCAGCAGAGCTGCCAGGAAAGAGATTTAAAAGCCAGTCCAAGAGGGGTTACCTTCTGCTTTCCATTCCCCTCAAAATAAACTTCTGGCTAACAACTTGTGTAAAGAAGAAAGAAAAGAATACTTCATTTACTGCCACAGTATAGACTTGAACTTTAACTCGTGCCTATGCTTAATCTGATTCACTTCTAGCCATCTTCCATTGGTGGTCCTGGTGTTGTTTCTGTCACTTCATTTCCTACTCTGCTCAGTAAACCAAGGAACCAGCTGGAGTTGGAAAACAGACTTGGGAGTTCTTGATTCAAGAGTGTATCCTGTGGCCTGTAGCTAACCAGGCAATCTGTAGAACCATCTACCAGATTGTTGGTGTTTTCTCTGAGGTCAAGCATGTGTGCATATGGTGGGTAACTGAGATTTACTACAGAGAGGCAAATATACAGTAGATACTGGCAGACAAAGTGTTGCATTGTGGGAAAAAAAGACCCTAGATCCAGTTGATCTTCTATTCTTTTTATTTTTTCCCTAGAAACTCTTTGCCGGCGAAACCGCGGCAGCCTTTTTATAGCAGGCTGCTCATGGCCAATGACGGCTCTTCAAATTTCCCGCCATCTGGACCGACCTTTCTTAGGTGAGTATGCAAATATATAACACCCCTTCCATGTGGTCCAGTCCAACCAATCAGGCCTCCCCTGTGTTATGTAGTCACGTAAATAGGTGGGGCTCTTATGGTTTCGACTGGACCTGCGCAATTCAGTCATGGGTTTGTGTCCGGATGGGGTTGTTGTTTCTCCCGTTCTCTTTCGTGGAGCCTCCTGAAAGGTAGAGTCAGCTATGCTGCTCCCGCCAGGCCTTTCCTGGCTGATTGAGTCAGCTCGGCCGCTCCCTCCAGGAGTGGCTTCTTGATGGTTCTCCAAAGCCTGCTCCAGTCTCCCCAAGTTGTCTTCTTCTTTTATGGCTTCAGGTACGTGTTTACGATTTCCGATCGGGGCTAATGTTAGTATTGGTTGTTGTATCATTTAGGGTTTGTTTTGTTACTTCTTTTACTTGTGGAGGGTCTCCCCCTCCCCTCTCATTTGTGTTTGAGGGGTTTCCCCCCCTCTGGTTTGGCTATTTTTGTTTAATGTTCGAGAAGATTCCTTTGTTTGTGTAAGTTCTTCCCATTCCTCATCCTGATTGTTAGTGTTTCTCAGTGTGGTGCTCGATCTGATTTAGTCTATGTGTCTCCTCCAGCTCTTTCCATCCTCTATCTCTCTCTGTATGACTGGGGTCCTGTTATTTGCATTATTGTTGCAGGTATCCACAATGGTTCCCCCATGAGGTTTTTTGCATAGATTAGGTCCCCTGTTTTGAATGTGCGGCACTTACTGGAGGAGTCCGTTGGCTTTTCTGGCCTAGTCTGTCTAGGTTTGATCTTAGTTTTCTTCCCATTAATAGTTCTTCTGGGCTTTTATTTGTTGTGGTGTTTGGTGTAATGTGTTGTACACTTAGTACCTTGTATATCTTTTCCTGTATATCCCCAGCTCCCAATTTGTGTAGTGTTTCCTTAGTGTAACGGACCATGCGTTCCACCCATCCATTCGTAGCCGGCCGACCCAGTGCTGTTAGCGCGTGCCTTATCCCTTGTTCTGCTGGGAACCTCTCAAATGTTATTGCCGTGAATTGCAGTCCGTTGTCAGATACAACTAAATCCGGCAATCCATGTGTCATAAAAAGCTTCCTTAGTTGTGTAATAACAGCTTCTGTTGTAGTTGAATGCATAATGCTTACTTCTAGCCAATTTGAGTAAGCGTCTACCACTATTAAGAACATGTGTCCTTTAGTTGGTCCTGCAAAATCAATGTGTATTCTAGACCATGGACCCCTAGATGTTCCCCAATCGAGTACAGGTGCAGAAGGGGGTGCAGGTCTAGTTTCTTGGCATTGTTTGCACGTTGCTACCCATTCCCCAATATGCTTATCCATCCCTGGCCACCATACATAACTGAGCCAGGAACTTCATTCTGGCGATACCCGGGTGACCCTCATGCAATAACTCAAGTATTCGTTCTCTCAATATGTTCGGTATGATCACCCTATCCCCCCATAGTATACATCCTTTTAAGATTGACAGTTCCGTTTGTCTATTCTGAAACAGTTTAACAGTCTCGTCACAAGCAGTCTCTGGCTACCCTTTACCTACCCAATTTAAGATCTGGGCCAGGTTTCTGTCTCTCGCGGTTTCCCTGGCAATGTCTGTTGCTGTTCTGGGTAGGTTTACCAACGTCTTGATTTGCAGATTTGATGTGGTCGGTGCAGGGTCATCTTCTAAATCAGGTGGGGGAAATGGCTCAGGGCATCAGCGTGTTCTTTCCTGGTCAGTAGATCAAGTTGTAGTTATAGACAGTGACGAATTCGGACCACCTTGTCATCCGCGGTGACAGTATGTTAGGTGTACCTTTGTTTCCTGCAACAATTCCTAGAAGAGGTTTATGATCTATGACAAGTGAAAAATTTCTGCCATAGATATACTCGTGGAACTGTTTTACTCCTGTTATTGCGGCCAATGCCTCTCTATCTAGTTGGCTGTAATTCCGCTCCATTTTTGATAAAGTTTTTGAATAGAACGCGATAGGTGCTTCTTTTCCATTGGGTAATATGTGGCTGAGTATGGCACCGATGCCGAATGGTGACGCATTGCATGTTAATGTAAGTGGAAGGGTTTCGCTGTACTGTATTAGCACACAGTCTGATGTAAGTAAGTCTTTTATTCCCTGGAATACTGTTTCTTCTCATCGCCCCCAGGACCAGGTAGCATTCTTATCAAGCAACCTGTGCAGTGGTTCCGCTATCGTTGCTTTCTGTGGCAAAGATATATTGTAAAAATTAATAAGTCCCCAAAAGGCTTGTAAATCTGTTTTATTTTCAGGTCTGGAAGCTTCCTTTCTTGCTCTGATTTTGTTTTCCATGGGATGTATCCCTTCTTTGCCTATGAGGTATCCCAGGAATTCAACTTTGTCGGTGGCTAATTGGCGCTTCTCTTTTTTAACTTTAAGTCCCGCCTCTTTAAATTTTTTTCAGACCTCCCTTAGGCGGTCTTTCAGTTGTTCTTTGTCCTTGGCTGATGCTAATACGTCATCAAAGTATGGTACCACCCCCTTTATTCCTTGCAATAGGCATTTCATTAAGCTCTGGAATACCCCTGGGGCCACGCTAACTCCAAATTGCAGTCTGTTGCATTTGAATGCTCCCCTGTGAATCACAATTGTTTGTGCTTCTGCTATATCTGGGTCAACTGGTAATTGTTTGTAGGCTTGCGCAAGGTCCAATTTCGCAAAGATTATACTTCCCTCCAAAGACTGTAATAGGTGCTGTACCACCGTAACTGGGTATGCGCTTTGTTGTAGCACATGGTTAAGGGTTGCCTTGTAGTCTCCACAGATACGTACGGACCCATCTGGTTTAATAGGAATAACAATTGTGGTTCCCACCTTGCTGGTCAATTGGTTCTAATACCCCCTGTGCGATAAGTTTATCTAATTGTTCATCAATTTTTGGTTTTAACGCGAAAGGAACTCGCCTCGCCTTTCGCCTTATTGGGGCTATATTTGGATTTAAATTAAATGAGATAGAGTGCCCTTGGTACTTTCCCAGTTCTCTGCTGAAGACGTCCTGGAATTCTTTCATCAGGTTCTCTTCCCAGTCTGTCTCAGTGATGTTGTTTATTCCGGTTACTCCGATTCCTAATGGTGCAAACCATTTGAGTCCCAGTAGGCTGGGGCGATCCCGGTCGACTATGGTTAACGGAAGGACTTTAGTGTGTTTTTTGAATTCAACTTTGAAATGTCCGGTTCCTACTACAGGAATTATGTTTCCCTGGTAGTCTTTTAGTGTGAGTTTTCGTATTTCTAGCTCTCTTTTTTTTATATCAGGTATTAGTCTTTTTAGGGTATACCACGATACCATTGATAAATACAAGCCTGAATCTACCTCCATCTCGCATGGCTGACCTTCTATGGTGACTTCCACATGTACCTTTTTCACATTGATTGAGTTTGAGTGTCCAATAGTTATTGTTTGATGTGTTTCCTCTTTTCTACTGGCTTCTTTCCACCACTTGTTTCTGTTTTCTTGACTCTAACAGCTCCTTATTTGCTTTTCCTTCTCACTGGGACGTGTATTCCATTTTTGTCTAGGGCTATAGTTATTTTTGTTCAGCATGCCCTAGCTATGTGTCCCCGCCATTCACAATACCTGCCAATAGCATCGAAAAAATGGCATTCGGAACATGGATGGTCTCCTCTGCACCCGGCACAACGGAATTCTGACTTCCTTTCCTTTCGCTCCCGTCTACATTTTTCCGGCCGGAGTTGATTTACCTCTTCTTCTTCCTCTTTGTCTTCTGATAGGGATTCGATGTCCTTGTGGTGTTTTGTGGTGGTGAGTTTTTGAGTTTCCTCTGGTTTCTTATTGTGTGTTTGACTAGTGTCTTTTGGGGTTTCCTTTATTAATTTATTCATTTGTTTCATGGTGGCTGTCGATTTTTGTGTTGCTTCCGCTGCGGTGGCTTCTTCTATTGCCTCCATAAATGTTATTTTAGGTCTTGTTAGTAGCCAACCCTGTAGTGTAAGGTCCTTTAATCCGAGGACCACGCGACCCCTCATGGCCTCATCCATGTTTAGGAATTCGCATGTTCCACCAATGTCTCTTAGTGCTGTAACAAAATCTCCGATGCTTTTGTCTTCCTTTTGGTCGTGCCGATAAAATTCTTGTATTTTGATGAGGCATGAAACGGTTGGCACATAATGGGCTCACAGTAATTTCTCTAAGTCCATCCACACCATTTTCTTTACATCGTGGGGTGAAGCCAATGCCTTTGCCATTCTGAATACTGTGGGACCGCAGTGGGTGAGGAAGACGGCTCTCTTCCTATGTTCGGATATTCCTTGGAGATCACTCCCTTCTAGAAACATGAGGAATCAGTCGATGTAGGATTCCCAATCTTCAGTTGCTGGGTTGAATGATGCAGGTGGCGAGTTGTTCCCAGCCATTTCATCTCGCTTGGTCCTTGTTGCCATGTGCACAACTGGGCTCCTTTGTCTCAGTATCCCACCCTCGTCACCAGTGTTGCGTTGTGGGAAAAAAAAGACCCAAGACCCAGTTGATCTTCTATTCTTTTTATTTTCTTTCTAGAAGCTGTTTGCCGGCAAAACTGCGGCAGCCTTTTTATAGTGGGCTGCTCGCGGCTCGTGGCCAATGATGGCTCTTCAAATTTCCCACCATCCAGACCAACCTATCTTAGGTAAGTATGCAAATATATAACACAAAGCTTGAAGTGCAGGGAGATGTAATTCCCAAGCAATTCCCAAGTCCTTAAGAGCTTGCTTGGATGAGCTTCTTGATAATCAGACTCTGAAGGAGCAAACAAAGGAATAGTCTCAGTTGCAGTCTTGAGAGGCAGTGTATGATTGTCAGCCAATCTGAGTCACAAAAAAGCAGAGTTTCCACTAGCAAGATTTACAGGAAGCAAATGCATAGAATGTTGCATTTCCCAAAAAAAAATGATGGGTAGTGATGGTTTTTAAATGGAGCTAGTGACCTGTGCAGCTAATCAAAGATGTGGATTC
This sequence comes from Laticauda colubrina, assembly GCA_015471245.1. Classification (NCBI taxonomy): domain Eukaryota; kingdom Metazoa; phylum Chordata; class Lepidosauria; order Squamata; family Elapidae; genus Laticauda; species Laticauda colubrina. Next base: position 46,078,047 of record BLBF01000016.1, read on the forward strand.
CCTTAAGAAGCTGCACAGGATGCCTTTATCCTACTTAGCAAACTTGATAACATACTATTGGGGTGATCTTGGATATGAAGGCCAGATAAGAAATAATGGATGGAAACTGATCAAGGAGAGGTTCAACCTAGAAATAAGGAGAAATTTTTTGATAGTGAGAACAATCAACCCATGGAACAGCTTGCCTTCAGAAGTTGTTGTAACTTCATCACTGGAAACTTTCAAGAACAGGCTGGACAGTCATTTCTCAGGAATAACATAGAGTTTCCTACTTGAGCTGGGGGTTGGACTAGATGACCTACAAAGTACCTTCCAACTCTGTGATACTATTTTATCACCTTATGCTCCTAGCTCCTCAGCATGTTCCTCTAATTAGAGCAATGCCTTCTGGTGTTTGTAGCATCAATGGCATCATCTTTTAGTTCAGCTCCTTCCAAAATTGAGCTCTTTGTGAGAATTGGGAAATTCCACAAGCAGTTGCTGCAATCCTTCGCAATCCATAAAACATGTGTAGTGAGTCTTTTTACTTAGCTTGCTTTCTCCTAAGGTAACAAGGGCAGATAATTTCATTTAAACCAGAAATGATTTGGTAAAGTGCTACATTTTACCCTCCATATCCAGATTACTAAACAATTGTTCTGAGGTAAACACAAGATGCTTATGGTTCCTTACATATTTGAGGTCCGAGATTACCAAGTGTTAACTCATGGTTGATATGGAGACCATGAACTCCTGACTCTTCAACACCTGAAACAAGGTGATTTAAGCCACCCAATCAATGGTGGGATTCAATTTTTTTTACTACTGGTTTTACTGGTTCTGTGGGCGTAGCTTGGCAGGCATGGCAGAGGAAGGATACTGTAAAATCTCAAGTCAGAGGTGGTATTTGCTGGTTCTCTGAACTACTCAAAAGTTCCATGACCGGTTCCCCAGAATTGGTCAGAACCTGCTGAATACCACCTCTGCACCTGATCCCTGTTGTCCGAATCACTGATTCCCCGCCTCTCCCTGGGCAATAGGGAATATTGTCTGCAATCTTATTTTCTGTGTTAATAGAGAACTTTTCCCTTGTCTAACATTCTCCTCCCAGCAAGAACTATTTGAAGCATTTGAAATGGAATCTTTACAATAAATGCATAAAACAGCAAACTAGCTGAGCCCTTCTGGATTTGTGATGCAAGGGCTGAAATGACAGATCGAGGTAGGCAAGCTTGAATGAAAACAAATGGATGCCAATTCATTCCTCCAGAACACAGGTGGTGTGCGTTATGCAGGGAAAGGGAGCCAACTCATTTTGTTCAGGCAGGAGTGTTGCTGAGCCAAGTTTCTGACAGGCAGCTAGCTTGCCTTGTAGAGTGGAAATCTAAATGAGAAACTCAGCAGGCTGGTTTTTATAGATGCTGATTTAAATGAAGTGTCAATACAAACAGAATAATATAACCATTCTCATGCCGGAGAGAAATTTGGAGAAATCAAGTCATACAATAAAGATATGAAAGAGTATGGGCAATAAATAAATAAATAAATAAATAAATAAATACAGAATTTTATTTTATTGTTGCATATAACTAAAATGTCTGTTTACATGAATACGGTAACAATGTATGTACCATCTAGTTTATGGGAGGTAAGCAACAGTACACTAGCTTGTAAAATAACTGTTTTTATTAGAAATTATAGCATGTATAGAATAATTTGAACAAGCTTGCAGTTAATGTAGACTTTTGTTATGCTTCTGGCATCCTGGGCAATATATGTCAGAATGTTCACATTATTAGCTGGGAATACGAAAGAGAAAAACATGATTAAAGCTGCTGAATTAGCCTGTGAAATGTTTCTAAAAAGTATTATATCAAAACCTTGATTGACCAAAGCAATGATGGATGGTTAAAATTATTATTGAAAGACTAATTTGGTAAAGACCACACACAGCAAGTGGAAGATTGTGACTTAAAATATACAAATGGTAAAAAGCAAATTTCAGAAGTTAACTAAGAAAAACAGGTATGTTGTATGTCTGTGAAATCAAAGAAAAGGAAAAGGATCTGTCTCATAGACTAAATGAAGATGATCTGATCTGGTGGAGTGGGGTATGTATAGGGAAATGAAAATGTAATTATGAATTAAAGAACTGAAATGTATGTCAGAAAGTACAAATCAGTGCCATCTAGGTAGTTTTAACATGTTGTTTTTTGAAAGTAAAAATATTTTAGATTCAAATTTGCATGATTCTACATGCATTTTTCTGATCTGTTAAAGTAACCTGTGACAGGCTTTTCTTATCCATTAAAGTAAATCTGACCATCACCTTCTTGTTTTTATTCTTTGAAATAATTGTAAGATGGCAGTTATTCAATTAAATTCTTATTAGGATGATGAGTCATGCTTTCAAGATGTCTGGAACTATCTAAAGGCCCTGTCACACTGGCTGACGGATGCAAAACGTTTGTAAAAAGGACACAGCGGACGAGAAAAATGTTCCATCTGTTGTTATCTGCTCTCAAAAGGGGCAAAAATTTGCATAACCAGAGCGGACAACACGGAAAGGAGCGGACGGGAGGAGGACGTAGGGCGGATGGAAAGCGGATGCTCCACGGAAGCCTAGAGGATGGAAGCGGATGGAAACGGGTGGCACATCCGCAAGACTTCCAGGGGAAGGCAGCAAAGTGGATGCGGAACGGAAAGAGCGGATGCAAAGCGGACGCCGAGTGGATGAAGTGGATGCCGAGCGGATGCTGAGCGGATGAAGCGGATGCAAAGCGGAAGCCTAGCGGATGCCTACCAGATGCCTAGCATTCACTGCGCATGCGGGGAGGATGCATTGCATCAGCCCCGCGGATATAAAGGGAAGCAGCTCCCAAGCAGGTCACCATTCAGAGGAAAGACCTGCTGCCAGACACAGCTCTCCAGCCTGCCTGCCAGCCTGCCAGCCTGCCTGCCAGCCAGCAACCCCACAACCATGGGGAAGAAGAGAAAACCTCAGCCATCTGCTGCCAGTCCTGGCAAGAGGGACAGGGCCACCCTCCCACCCCCTGGCCCTCACTCTGCTTCTGCTGGGGCTTCTGCAGCCCGGGCTCGCTCTTCTGGGTCTGGGGCTTCTGCTGATGCTACTTCTGGAAGAGCTGATGATGCTGCTTCTGGCGGTGGTGCTTCTGCTGGTGCTTACTCTGCTGAAGCTGCTTCTGGCGGTGGTGCTTCTGCTGGTGCTTACTCTGCTGATGCTGCTTCTGGCGGTGGTGCTTCTGCTGGTGCTTACTCTACTGGTGCTACTCCTGGTGCTGGTGCTTCTGCTGGTGCTTACTCTGCTGGCGCTGCTCCTCGTCCTGCTGGTGCTCCTGGTCCTGCTCATGCTCCTGGTCCTGCTGGTCCTGCTGGCGATCCTGGTCCTGCTCGTGCTCCTGGTCCTGCTAGTGCTCCTGGTGCTGCTGGTGCTGCTGGCACTGCTGGTGCTTACTCTGCTGCTGCTGATCCTGGTCCTGCTGGACCTGCTGGTGCTGCTGCTGCTGGTGGTGGTGGTGTGGAGGAACAGCCCCTACAACCTGGAAGCCCCTCTGATGAGGGCCCATGTGGTCCTGCCAAAGGGAGGAAGAGGCAGACGTGAGAATGGGAGAGGAGGCAATACACCATAGAAGAGGAACATGAGGATGAGGTGCTGGAGTGGCTGAGAGAGAACGAGTATCTATGGCGGAAGGGACACAGGCTCTATAGGGACACCAAAAGGAAGCAGGCTGCTTGGAGAGAGAAGGCGGAGAGCCTGGGCTACACTTCGGATGTCCTCCTGGGGTGGTGGAAGCACATGCACACCTGGTACGGTAAGCTGCACCTGAAGAAGTCTAGCCAGGCCGCGGTCAAGCTCACCGACCGGGAGACCTATGTCATGGCCATGGCCTGGAGGGTGAGATCCACCACCAAGGAGCAGCCCCTCTCACAACCCTCTCTCCCAGGCAGCCTGCTGAGAGCCAGTCCTCTTCTGGCAGAGAGTCAGCTCCTGTCTCCAGGCAGGTATCTGTGGAGCATGCCACGACGGAGACCCCCCCGACAGCTGTACTACCCGTGGCGGAGCGCGTGGAGGACCCCCTGACGCAGTGGGAGAAAGGAGACAGCACTTCCACCACAGCTCAACCCGCATCCACCCCCAGCTCCACCTCCACAGAAAGGCAGAGAGGCAAACCGGAGGGGCAGAGCCACACTGTCCTGCTGGAGATAAGAGACACCATCAGGAGCAGCGTAGATCTCCTCTCTCAGCTGGTACACCAACTCCTCATCCTCCAACCGTAAGCCCTTCCTCACCTATGTGAACCAGACCCTCATAGACATGGCGGAACCCCAGTACCAGGTGGTGAAGGACAGGATCACCGATCTGCTTCACAACCCTCCAGACCCAGATGAACCTGCTCCCACCCAGTCCATGTCTGCTCCTCCACCCGAGGTGATGTCTGTTAAGCCTGGGTTCCCCAACCAGGGTTAGGTAAACAAGCTAAGCAGAATGTGCAGCGTTAGTCAGATAGGCACACAGATAAATGAGTGAGCTAAGCTTGTATGTTTATTAACATACAGTAAA
>BLBF01000016.1:46082617-46108055 GCA_015471245.1 Laticauda colubrina
GTCTCTCCCGTTCGAGCAATGCAGTCTTGCTTCCAAGCAGTAATCAGGGATCATCAAAGCCAGAGAGAGGGGGGTGAGCAAGCTGTAGGCTTGCTACTTTTATAGTATTTACATGACCACTCCCACAGTTGCTATTTTGCAGTTAAAGCTGCATACACTAACTATGATTCATAGTTATTATTTCACCTAAAACAGTTAGGGTGAACAATGTTATCCCTAACAGTACTTTATTAACCAATCCTATTGCTGCCTGCTCAACCAATCAGGTTTAAGTATTTGGAGTATTCTAATTCTTATACACAACACCCCTCCCCTCTTGGTTACGTCCAACATGCATAACATAGTCACGAAGGTAGGTGGGGCTTTTGCGGGTCCTACTTGACCTGGGTAGCTCAGTCTCAGCATGGTCTTCCATTGGTTCGGTCAGGATCGCCTTTTTGGTTCGATCAGGATCGCCTTTTCTCTGTGTCTTCTCCATGGAACTCCTGAAGGGTGAGTCAACCTTGCCGCTTCCGCCTGGGTCTCTGGGGCTGGTTGAGTTGGCTCTGCCGCTCCCTCCTGGTCTGTCCAGGTTGGTCGAGCTGCCCTGGCTGCCTCCTTCCTGGAAGGTCTCGCCTCACGTCCCTGCTACCGGTTCTCTTCTCCAGAGGTCGTCTATGGGTAAGTGCTCTTTTTGTCTTACTGGGGTTCTGAATTGGGTTTGTGTTGTGCCTTTTATTGTGTTATTGGTGGTTCTTCTCTCCCTTTTTTATTATTTTGTGCCCCCTCCTTGGTTGTTTTTAGATTGTTTGTTGGGGGTGGTATTTGTGGTGGTGCTTCGGAGCTAGGCAGGTTAGTGTTGAATTCCAGTGTCCTAGAGCGAAGCTGGTTGATGTGTCGTTTCCATGTTCTGCCGTTGTCCAGTTGAAGTTGGTATGACCGGGGCCCTGTAATTTGTGTAATTGTGGCTGGAAGCCATAATCGGTCCCCGGTAAGATTTTTGGCGTAGACTAGGTCTCCAGTGGTAAAGGAGTGGTATTTACTTGAGGAGTCAGGGGTTTTTTCAGAGGTGTAGGTGGGGTGTAATCTATCTTGGTAGGAACGCAATTTTCTGCCCATGAGGAGTTCTGCTGGGCTTTTGTTAGTGGTTGTGCTAGGGGTGATATGCTGAATTGTTCACAGTTTGTTTAGTCTATCTTGGATGTCCCCAGTGTCCAGTTTGTCTAGGGCTTCTTTTGTATAACGAACCATGTGTTCAGCTCGTCCATTTGAAGCCGGATGAGCCGGCGCTGTTAGGACATGTCGGATGCCTTGTGCAGCTAAGTATTGCTCGGTAGTTTAGGCAGTAAATTGGGGGCCATTGTCATATACTACTACTTCTGGCAGTCCATGTGTAGCAAAGAGTTTGTTCAATTGTTTTATAACTGCCTCAGAAGTTGTGGACGCCATAAGAATAACCTCTAGCCAGTTTGAATAAGCATCAACAATTATCAAATATGTATTCCCTTTCGTTGGCCCAGCAAAATCAGTATGGAGTCTCGACCAGGGCCTTCTGGGAATTTCCCATTCTAGGACTGGTGCAAGAGGGGGGGTAGGCCTTGATTTCTGGCAGTCATGGCATGTTGCCAACATTTTTCAATGTCTTTGTCCAGCCCTGGCCACCAGACATAACTCCTGGCCAGGGCTTTCATTTTTACTATGCCTGGGTATCCCTCGTGCAACATGCACAATACTTCCTCCTGCAATTTGTTGGGAATTGCCACCCTGTCCCCCCACAGTATACAATCCTTTTCAAGGGACAGTTCAGTCTGCCGGGTGCGAAAAAGTTGAAAAGTCTCGCCTCTATCCTCATCTGGCCAGCCCTTACCTACCCAATGCAGAATCCGGGCTGTCAGCGGGTCTTTCGCGGTAGCTTTAGTGACGTCTGCTGCAGTTAGTGGCAGATTCGGCCATGTCTCGATCTGAAGAGTGGAGATGGTAGATCTGGGTCATCATCCTTGTCGTACAGAGGGGAACGGCTTAAGGCATCCGCATGGGTGATGGTTTTTCCTGGGCGATGTATGAGTGTGTAATTTTATGCAGCGAGAAATTCCAACCATCTCATCATTCTTGGCGATAGGATGTTCGGGGTTGGTTTGTTCTCTGCCAGAATTCCTAGCAGGGGTTTGTGGTCTGTGATTATAGAAAATGTCCTACCATATTGGTATTCATGGAATCTCTTGACACCTGCTATGATGGCGAGGGCTTCTCGGTCAAGTTGGCTGTAGTTCCTTTCAGATTTTGACAGCATTTTGGAATAGAAGGTGATTGGTGCTTCTCTGCCATCTGGTAGCTTGTGGCTCAGTATGGCACCGATTCCAAAAGGCGATGCATCACAGGTGACCGTCAGTGGCAAGGTGTTGCTGTACTGTATTAAAACGGTGTTGGATGTTAATAAGTCCTTAATGTTTTGGAATGCTACTTGCTCTCGGTGGCCCCAATTCCAGACAGTTCTTTTGTCTAATAGCCGATGTAATGGCTCTGCTACGGTTGCCTTTTGGGGCAGGAAAAGAAGTTAATGAGACCTAAGAACGCCTGTAAGTCTGTTTTGTTCTTAGGTCTGGGTGCGTCTTTTATTGCTTTTACTTTCTTTTCAGTTGGGTATATCCCTTTCTCATCTATAAGGTAGCCTAAGAATTCGACTTGATTGGTGGCTAGTTGACATTTTTCTCTTTTGACTTTAAGCCCTGCTTTCCTGAATCTTTGCAAGACTCCTCTCAGTCTCTCTTCTAATTGATGTTTGTTTTTCGCGAATACAAATACATCGTTAAAATAGGGAACGACCGCTTTTAGTCCATTTTGAAGGCGCTCCATTAGGCTTTGGAAAACACCTGGGGCAACGCTAATGCCAAATTGAAGTCTGTTGCATTTGAATGCCCCTCTGTGCATGACTATAGTCTGTGCTTCTGCAGTTTCGGGGTCAACCGGCAGCTGTTGGTATGCTTGCGCGAGATCAAGTTCCGTTAAAATTTTTCGTCCCCCTATTGAATGCAACAGATGTTGAACTACTGGAACAGGGTACATGCTTTGCTGGAGTGCAGATTGAGGGTGGTCTTATAGTCACCACAGATGCGTACTGACTCATCTGGTTTGACAGGAGTCACGATGGGAGTTTCCTATCTGGCATGGTCGATTGGCTCTAACACCCCTTGTGTGATGAGTTTGTTAAGCTGCTCATCTATTTTCGGCTTTAAGGCAAAGGGAATGCGTCTAGCTTTGAGCCTGATTGGAGCTATCTTTGGGTCTAGGCTGAATGTTATAGGGGTCCCCTTGTATTTGCCTAGGGTCCCGTCGAATATGTCCCGGAACTCTTTCAGCAGGCTTTCCTCCCAATCAGTCTCAGCGACGCTGTTGATTCCTGTCACTCCGATTCCCAGGGGTGTGAACCATTCGATTCCTAGCAGGCTAGGGTGATCATGGTGGACGATTGTCAGAGGAAGTACTTCAGTGTGGTTTTTGAATTCTATTAGGAAATGTCCAAGATCCACTACCGGGATTCGGTTTCCCTAGTAATCTTTGAGTATTAGGCTTTGCTGTTCCAGTTCTCTTCACTTAATGTCTGGTATCAGATTTCTAATGGTGTTCCATGATACCATTGGCAGGTATGATCCGGAGTCTACTTCCATTTCACAGGGCTTTCCTTCGATTTTTAAGTTTATTTGGACCTTTTTTACATTTGCTGCCCTGGCATTTCCTATGATTATTGTTTGGTGTGTTTCTTCTTTGTCGTTCATTCGCCGGCTTCTGTTCTCTCGGCTCCATCGGCTTCCAGCTTGTCTATCTCTGTTGGGGAGAGGGGTGCTGCTGCGTCTTTTTGGACTTTTGCTCTTTTTGTTCCGGTAGACCCTTGCAATGTGCCCCCATTTCTCACAAAATCTCAAATGGCATCCAGGAATCTGCATTTGGAACACGGGTGTCCCTCCCCCCACATCCAGCATACTGGAATTCTTGCCTCCTTCCTCTTTTTTCCCACCATTTTCTTTCCGACTGAAGCCTATGTATGTCTTCATTGTCGTCATTGGTGTCGCTCAGGGAGTCAAGGTCTTCATGGTGGGCAGTTGCGGTGGTTTGTTTTTGTGTTCCTTCCACCTTCTCTCGAGCTTGGTTTTGTGATTCTGGATTTGTTGAGTTCATTTGGCGCATTTCTTGGCTGCTTCAGCGGCAGTGGCTTCTGTGATGGCCTCAGCCACTATGATATTCGGTCTGTTTAGTAGCTTGCTTTGGAGTATAGCATCCTTCAATCCGAGGACCACGCGGTCTCTCATGGCTTCATCCATGTTGAGAAACTCGCAGGCTCCTCTGATATCTCTTAGGGCTGCTACGAAATCTCCGATGCTCTTGTCTTCTCGTTGATCTCGCTTATAGAATTCATGTCTTTTAATAAGATTGGAGACACATGCGCATAATGGGCTCGTAGCATTCAGTTTAATTCTGGCCATGCCATTTGTTTTACGTCCCACAGTTTGGTGAATGCCTTGGCCATCTTGAAGACAGTAGGGCCACAATGCGTGAGGAATACGGCTCTCTTCCTCTAGTCGGTTATTCCTTGTAGCTCATTGCTTTCTAAAAACATCAGGAAGCGGTCAGTGTATGACTCCCAATTTTCTTTGGCTGGGTTGAACGGTGTGGGCGGTGCATTGTTACTGGCCATTTTGGTTGCTCGGTTCTTATCGCCACGTGCTTCGGTCTCACTCTTCTGAGACAATCCCACCTCCTTTGCCAGTGTTCTGTCCTGGGAATAGAAGTACTCGAGACCGGTGTTCATCAAACAACTCTTTATTATAAACTCAGTGACTTCGTAACAGAACATTGCCGGAGCCACGGCAGCCCTTTTTATAGCAGCTGCTTGCGGCTTGCAGCCGATGACAGCTCTTTAAGATTTCCCGCCATCAGGTGGGCCAATTGTAACGGTGCTTTATTAACCAATCCTATTGTGGCCTGCTCGGCCAATCAGATTTAAGTATTTGGAGTATTCTAATTCTTATACACAACAATTTCCATTAAAGTATTGGAAATTTGGCTGATTCCAAATACACTGAACTACATCATAACAACAAACCTCATTGCTCCTAATCAAACCTGGTTCTTCCCATCAGCTTTCTATTTTCTTGCTGAACTATTATAGCAACAGCACTTAGACTTATATGCCACTTTATAGTGCTTTACAACTCTCTCTAAGCAGTTGTAAATGAGTCAGCATATTGCCCCCAACAAACTGGGTCCTCATTTTACCCACCTTGAAAGGATGGAAGGCTGGGTCAACCTAGCCTGGTGGGATTTAAACTAGCAAATTGCAGGCTGCGGGTAGTTAGCAGAAGTAGCCTGCAGGACAGCACTCTATCCACTGCACCACTGAGGCTTATGAGGAGAATTTCTAAATTCAGGATTTTGAGTAATACATATAATTATAATGACAGAATAGCAATCACAATAGCACTTATATACCGCTTCATGGTGCTTTACAGCCCTCTCTAAGCAGTTTACAGAGTCAGCATATTGCCCCCAAGATTTTGGGTCCTCATTTTACCCACCTCAGAAGGATGGAAGGCTGAGTCAACCTTGAGTCTGGTGAGATTCGATCTGCCAAATTGTGGGCAGCTGGCTTCTGCAGAACTAGCTTGCAGTACTGCACTCTAACCACTGTGCCATAAGCAATCTGTAATGGATAATAGTAGAAGCGCAGCAGCAAATATTCAATTAAAAGGGTTTACCCCTGAAAAAAAATAAATTGATAGGTTTCACTGGATGCTTTATAATAGCATAGTAATTAGCAAAATCGGATTAATAATGCATTAAAATGTATTGCATATTTGTGCTTTTACTGGCAGGAGGAAATGAAACCAGTCAGTTTAAATTAGGTTATTAAATGACTGCAGCACCTTAATGCCATTTCTTTTTCTCCTTGTTTTCTGGAGACACGTTTATCCTGGTAGCAATTCTTGAGGCAGCAGCACTACTCCTTGGGCTGCTTCTATCATTCTTACTTAAGTTTCTTTTTCCGACTATTTCTTATCTCTCTCTTTCTGCCATATGAAGAGATGACATTTTGATCAGCAAACGAAGCAGGAAGGGAAATGCACATGAAAAGGAATATCAGATTGAAAGGACTCCCCCGAGTGGACACATGTATAAATGTATAGAGAAAAACTCATCTTGGGGACTTGAATTATTTACATTCTTTTAATCCTCTTAACTTCAAATCAATATAACTCACATTGCTTTACAGCCTAGCTTTCAGCTGTACTTTGTGCTCAGGAACAATTCTGGGCAATCACTGAATTTAACAAATTCATAATCCACTTGCATTTTCTACAACTGTTTTGAGACCTTTGGCACCTCTTCTTCAGTCCTGTTTACTTTTATCAAAATCATATTTACAATTTCTCTGTGTGGTAGGCATATTAATAGGGATATTATGGTCCACAGAGAACAGGAAACAGAATTATCTGCTTCTACCCTATATAAACCTTTTTGAATGTGAGCAATCTCCAGGTTATAAAGTCACCTTGGTAGGCCCTTACATTTAGTCTGATACTCTTTACTATCTTAATGCTATTCGAGACTTATTTGAAAAGTCACTGGGTGAGTTTACCTTCCCTCTGAATAAAATAAAAAAATAATGAGAACTTAAAGAGTTTGAAATAAACAGCAGAAAACTAAGTAAGATTTAGTTATTAATAAGATCTAAGAAAGTTATAATGGATTAAATTTACAAAATTACAAACTATTAAATTTGAAATATTGACTGGTACTATAACTTTTTAAAAAATTAACTATAGAGAATAAGTACCTTCTCATGAGAACTAGAATTATTCTTGGCTATCTTGGCTTATAACAAAGATAGGTGACTTTATGATTTCAGAAACTGGACACTAGAGAGGACCAAGAATTCTATTAGAAGGGGAAAAATACAAGTCAGATTTTAGGGTTGATGAACTTTGACAAAGAAAATGATGAAAAACATCACAACACTAGAAAAGGGGCACTTTTATGAACGAAAGCCAGAAATTAGCAGTTGCAATATCAACAGCGTAATAATGATATCTGATTCTGTAGGTAGAATATGTCCATAGAACATAAGTCATCAATGAGCAGAGGTGGTATTCAGCAGGTTCTGAATACCACCTCTGCCCTATCACCATGGGGGGGGGGGAATAGGAAAAATGCTGTGGGATTAAATGTGTCAAAGAATGAGAGACTTCGGCTACTTGGGATGGGTTTTTCATGCAACATTGACCATGTAAAAGTCATAATTGGCTCCTTGTCAGAGGTGGTATTCAACAAGTTCTGAGAACCGGTAGTGGAAATTTTGAGAAGTTTGGAGAACCATCAAATACCACCTCTGACTGGAGATTTTACAGTATCTTTTCCCTGCTACGCCCACCAAGCCATGCCCACAGAACCGGTAGTAAAAAAAATAAATTGAATCCCACCACTGTCAATGAGGGAATGACAGATGTGGAACAAATTTTGTCTGACAAAGTAGTGAAAATAGAACCACAAATGACAGAAAGCACAAATAACAAATTACAAGAGAATCTTGGAGGACAGAATAATGTTGACAGGGTGTGAGTCCATGTTAGGCATTACCTCATGGAGATAAGAAAGGTGAGATGTTCATATTTCTCTGCCCTTATCACATCTCCTGATACCCATCCAGAAACTCTGTTTAGGCCTATTCCCTATTGAGTAGGGAGGCCCCCCCAACATCTGCTGGGCAAATGTGAAGATTATTCAGGCTATCTGGTAGATAAAGTCTCTCTTGAGCAAGCTGGTCAGGAGCATTCTCTATCCCTCCCCCCCAATATCAACATAAAATTGCTAGATGAGGTTATCTACTGATTTGTGGTCCAGCGTTATCTGTATGCTGATGATACCCAATAACTGTATATATCTTTAAAATTCAGGCCAGCCAAATGAGGCTGTTGAGATTCTGTCCCAGTGCCTGAAGGCTGTGTGGGTTTGCGTGGTGAAGAACAGTCTCTCATTCAATTCTACCAACACCAAATGGGTGTGGGTGTTTGGAGTGCCCAAATAAGAGAATATTCCAACTTTGAACTTGGATAGGGTTGCATTTATCCACTAAAGAACAGTGCAAAATTTGGGGTTCTTTCTGGACTCACAGCTTATACTCAATTATTAAGCAGACATTGTGGCTAGGAAGGCTTTTGCCGAGCTTCACCTGTGTGCCATTTGTGTCCTTTCCTAGATCAGGGAACCCTTCAGACAATCAAGCACACCCTTTCTTGGCATAACTGTTGTAATGTTCTCTACAGTGGGGATACTCTTGAAGATCATCCAGAAACTTCAGCTGGTCCAGGATGCAGTGACACAGACAGTCATAGACATGCCTTGGTATGCCCTTGTAATACCTCTGTTTTGCAAGCTATCTGTTTGTTTGTTAGTTTGCTTCCAGGTACAGTTAAAGGTACTGGTAGCTAATGTGAAATCCTACATGGCATAGGGCCTGTTACTTGAGATACTATCTTTCTCTCACAGTATCTGCCTGACCAGTTTGATCTGGCAACATTGGTACACTTCAAATTCCATGAATTAAACAATACCAACTATCGAGGCTTTAAAATCTCTATAGCTGCATCTGATCTCTGAAAAGAAGTTCCCCTGAAATTCAAATATCTCCCATCCTGCTGGTGTCTTGAAGGATCTTTTTTTTTAAAATTTAATTTTATTGATTTTTAAAAACAAACATAGACAAACACAACACAGAACATTAAAACATAAAACCTCTTTTCTGAAAGCAGCCTGATTCCGGGTTACATCTCTTTGTACAGACACCAATTCAAATTCGTGCTCATTTTTATAAACCATTCCATATCTTATTGCCACTGTACATTTTCTATATGGCTTCTCCCCTCTTTTAACTTTCTTAATTTTATTTTTATTTGTTTCATCTCAAATCAGATCATTATATTTATATTCTTTGTCTGTCCTATTTCAGCTATCTATTATCTTTTCTCCTTAAACAAAATTCCTCCTGTAGTCACTAATTGGAGTATGACGCCTTTATATCTTTCCCCTAAAATTATAACACTTAATATAGAACATAACTTCCATTCAGATTCTGCATTGTACATTAAAGCTAGACACTACATTTTAAAAAGAAAAAGTATAAATATATAATATAATTAAAACAATGATCCATACCAATTCAATTCTATCATTAATGTTAATATTCATTTAAATTTTAAAGATTTAACACATTACTTTTCAAATAGGTATCATGCTTCTATGGGAACGCTTGTAAACTTTCCATGATTACTTTCCCCTCAATTCACTTGCATTTTAAAACATTATGTCATTAAAATGTTCCCATTCCTTTCTAAATTAATTCTCTCATTTAATTCATTCCATTTATTTTATTCAGAAATGTTTCACTAAATCATACGTTGTTTCCAATTTTCTAATATTATTTCTAAATACAAATATAACAATACAATCATATGTACCTTTGCAGAATCCCTTTTTCAATTATATATTTAGCCATTATCTCTAAATAAGTCCCGTTTCAATAAATCTTGCTTCACACCCTTGTAGCTTCTCTTCTCTTCCCTCCTTCTTTGCTTCTTCTCTGTCTTTTTTAACCCCTTGTCTATCCACCTCAATTTCCCTTTTCTGTATTCCCTTTTTCTGTTGCTTTCTCACATGTCTACTTTTCACCTTATTTTTCCCTTTTTTGGTTGGTTTTTTTGGTCTCAAATTCTCCATTCTCTTTCCCCTCTTTCCCCTTTCTTCCCCAAGTAAAGTTACTTGTTCGTTAAAGATGGCTTCTTCTTTGTCCCAATCTTCTTGTTACATAGTCTTTTCTTGTAGTTTCTCGTAGGTAAAGATCGCCATTTCTAAGAATTGAAAAACGGAACCAAGAGAGCCCTTCCCTTCTTGTTCCTCTTCTTTATATTTTTTAAATTCTATGTTCAGTTCATCCACAAGTGGTGCCATTGTCGAGTTTTTCTTCTTCTCTTAAAACAACCACCCAAGTGTTTTTAATCCTTCCAATATAATTTCAAAAGTCCCAAAGTCATCAAACAATCCAAATACACACAAGCTGTTTCTTTCTTCCTTTTTTCACTTTCTCTTCTTGGAGTTAGTATTTAGTTACAAAGTTCCAGTTAAAATGTATCTTTTAGTCATCCTGTTAAAATTTAACTTTAGATTCTTTAGATTCCAGGCTATCTCCTTCCAAATCCTGTTCTTATTCTCTTCCTCTCCCTTCCCACTTACAGCAAAAGAAAATTTTCTTTCTCTTTTTTTTTTTTTTTTGCCTTTTATATTCAGAAATCTTTATTGTCCCCTTGGCATTAAATTTTCCAGTTTAAATACCTGTTGATGCCAAAGCAGATTTTTCCAAATTCTCATTCATCTCTGTTCACTGTCAACGTAAGGAAGGAGAGTGAAAAAAAAAAAAAACTTTCCCTTTTCACTTTCATTCGCTGCTTCCGAGTCTTCTTTGGGAGCAATGTATCTTTTTTAAAAAAAAGTTTAAGTTCCAGGATGCCTTAATTGTTTCTTCTTATCCCGGTCAGCCAAAACTTTCACTTTAGCACTTTCTTCCTCCTGCACATTCTTTTCCGGATGAGGGCTTTTTTGAGGCGGCCATTTCTGACCGCCGCTCTACCACTTTCGGGAAAGGCGTTTAGCCAGCTGGGGAGGAAAGATGCATCTTTCCTTGACCCTGTTGGAGTCTCCCCCATCTTCACCAACCTCTACAGGGTGGCTTAGCCCTGAAGCCAGCTGGCTCGGGGCATTCCGGCGGTGAACCCAGGCAGAAACCGTGCATGATCACGGATTCCTGCTTGCTGCCGAAGCCCTGCAAACCGGAAGTCCGTCTTGAAGGATCCTAAAGACCTGATTCTGATGCCCCTTTTCCTCCTCCTTTCTGGGTTTGTTTTCTTTGCTATCTTTCTTCTTCTGTCTGTGAATACACTGTGTGTATTCTAATTCCTTTGTTTTAATTTTTTTTTAACAACTGTAAGATGCCCAGAGTTGTTGGAAGTTGGGCAGCATATAAATTTAATAAATTATTATTATTATTTAAAATCATTCTCAACATATGTGCAATCCTGATAATTATTAAGGCTAGTAAGATTGCTTAAACAAATGAATTAATTCAAGTATGTAAGACAAGTCTGCAAGCAAGTTACATAGATTTTGTTAACGTGCAGCATTATGCACTGTTTTTGTCACATTCCTCTAAGAGGAGTATAGAATAGTATAAAGGTAAAGGTTCTTCTTGCACATACATGCTTGTAGTTTCCAGCTCTAGGGGGCAGTGCTCATTTCTGTTACAAAGGTGAAGAGCCAGCACTGTCCAAAAACATCTCTGTGATCATGTGGCTGGCATGACTAATTGCCGAAGGCGCACAGAATGTTGTTACCTTCCCACCAAAGTCGTCCTTATTTTTCTACTTGTATTTTTACACGCTCTTGAATTGCTATGTTGGCAGAAGCTGGGGCAAGTAACGGGAGCTCACTACATTATGTGGTGCTAGGGATTCGAACTGCTGAACTTCTGACCTTTCTGATCGACAAGCTCAGAGTCTTAGCCACTGTGTTCCTATATAGAATAGTATAGACATTCATAAATAGCACATCTCTTTTTTCTCCTGAAGGCAGAGAATCTGATTCCTGAGACTAAATAAATCATTTACTCTATTACCTAGTGGTTTTTCAGTGAATTAAATATGGTGAAATTCAACAAATTGTATTGATTAAAATATTCATTTGGCTTCAATGCATTTAAATTTCTGAATCGATTTTAATAATTGATTCAAATATTTGAATTTTTGCTTTACTTCCCAACTCTTTCATTAGTGTTGTAGAACCTTGTTTAATTAAGTAGTGGAGAACACTCTGCTTCAACCATCCCCTTTCAACAGTATTGACACATTAATAATCTATATTGGGTCTTAGTGTATGGTGAAAACTCAATCTTTCTTTCTCATTTCCTAACTTATTGGCTTTCGAGTTCCAGGGAGTGCTCATGATTCTCTCCATGTTTTTCCTGCCTCTCAATGGAGTGTTATCTCCCACAGGCATAAGATCCCTCCCAGATTGTATTTAATGTTGGAAATGGTGGATGGGAATGGAAACTATTCAAAGGGGATGGAAGTTCTCTAGAGGAAACAGAGACATTCAGGATCTCTGGGGAATAGAGAAGAAGTCAAGGAAGTCTTCATGTGCTTGAAAAAGCCCCTTTGTATAAAATAATGAGAGATCTTGAAAGTCCTGTTTTCAGACATATCAGAGCTAATAATTGCCTTACTTATTTGGGGTGTGTAACGCTGATAAACTATGCAGCACTTTTTTCTGTCATACTTTGAACATTTAGGAACTTAACGGCCACATCCAGAGATCATGAGACTTTATTAAATTAGGTTGCATGAGGTCGATTTATAGGTTATGCACATTCTAGACTGTTAACCAGAAAAAAAGAAAAAAAAAACTTTTCACAAATTAATTTGCCCATTTTTTGATATGTACTTTGCAGGTCTTTCTTGATTTGCCTTTACTTTCACTAGGAGAAAACTGAAAGTGTCTATGCCTGTTGCAATGCTTTGTCTCTAGAAATATATATCTGGAACCTGTATTTTTACTCCCTTTCCATCCCCCCAGTCTTTAATTGAACTTACACTCTTCTGCTACTAATCTTATTTCAATCTTGTTATGAACCTTCATTTAACATTTCTTTGTAATCAGCTGCTCTGGGTTATCATGGAAGAAAGCAGATTTTTGTTTATTTGTAGTATATAGTCCACCTTCGTGCTTCCCCTCATATTTAATTATGAAGTGAAGCACTCAACTAGATAATCACATTTCTGTAGTTCTTCTTAAACAGTTTAGTGAGAAAGATTATTTTAATTTTTAGAGAGCCTCTGGTTCTTCCTGTATTTGAAGAGAAAAATGTCATAATTAATTCTTTGTGTATAGAGAGACAGAGAACTAAGCTTTTAAAATGTACTATTTCCATTCATCATAGTCATAGCAGCTAATGCTTGATTGTCTAATTTGAGGGCGGCAATTTTTTTAAAGGGAGGTTCTAGTTTTATAGCCATCCTAATATGCTAACCATGACACTACAAACAAGAAACCACCTGATATATTGAAGGAGAATTCACATGAAACCAATACTAAAACCAGTCAATCAGTCAATTATTTATTCCTTACTTGAACAATGGCTAGCAGAAGATCAATGTAGGCTAACTATAGGATAAATTTATGAGTAAATATGTTCTGAACTTTTGATATTTTCCTAAGAAAATAGGAGAATATGATGTCAATGCTCCTATGTGACAATGTCCTCAGATCTATTTTGGAAGAGCATCCGGTCAGATAGATGAATGAATCACACTGTCCCCTTCCTTGTTTTCAAAATGACATATTTTTATATCTGGCCTACAGAAATAAATGGTACAATGGCAGAGAGAATAGGCACAGGAAATTACATTCCTGAAAACCTCCTCACCTTGACATTCTTGTGAAGTTGAGCTGTCATGAATAAATAAACATTGGCTTTGAAATTGTGAGAGCTGTGCATGGGGATTTCTACATTTTATTACCTTCTAGTGCCAGCACATTCTTGTGCATACATTGCACAAAGAAATCTAGAAACATGTCAAAAAAGTATGTTTTATTCTTTTCTCTAGTGACATGGAACCAGCTCCTAGTGACATTTTAAAGTTGGGAGGACATGCAGGGCCATTTTTCCTTATCTTTGGGTACAGTTAAGTGCCAAAATAAGCCTTTTTTATGAGGAGAAAGGGGAGTGACCCACTGAAGCCACAAGATTCCAGTATCTCTCATAACCTGATTTACATTTATTGAATTCTTTTCACGAAACAGACTGGAGTTAGGATTTTTCTCCCCCCCCCCCCCCCCAGGGATCTATGCCCTCCCCGACTATAAATTAAATCAGTTTTGGACCTGCAACAGCTTATCACGGGACAGAACTTAAAAAGAAGTGGTATGGGGCACAGGGATATATTTTTTGGGGGGTGGGGGGAGGGAAAGTGTCCTTATCCTGGACTGCAAGCATTGTGGCCTAAAGGATTGCATTTTCTCCGGACTTTTGCACTCTTTTGTACTCCATTGAAGCAGATGGGAACACTCTGTTTTTATTTATTTAGATCCCATAATCGCAAAATATCTAGATTGGTTTGTCTTAAGAACTCCGGATTTTATGGCTAAAATATAAAAATCAGCCTCCAATACTTAAGAACCACCGAGTTATACTCTTATTATCTAGTTAGTAAACGATGCGACTTGCACGTAGTAGCAACGCGTGATCAACCTCAGGCCGGCAGTGTTTTCGGGGAGGGGGGGGGGGGCAACCGAAATCACCGAGAGAATAATGACAGAAAGATTTTTGCGGCCATCGCGAGTTGCGAACCCAACGATCTTCTCTACCGATCAGAAGAGGCTAGATGCAACTACGATCCCCACAATCCTTGGCGGCGGCGGCGAGCGAGCGCATGAAACCGCCGTCGTAAACGATACATCGATGTTAAAGCCTACGCTCTATGCCCGGCTCACTTTACGGCCGCGGATCCGTGATCCGCTTCCGGGCAGAAGTTGACGGAGGGATCGGTCCGGTGGGTTCCTTGTAGCCCGGAGACGTGACGCTTCTGGCTCGGCGATGGGGAGAAGCCGATTGTGACATTCTCTCCGCTCCCTCCCGCCCCCTCCTCCCTTGCCCGGACAAAGCGGGCCCCTCCAGGCCTGTCGGGATGGAGGAAGAGAGCATGGAGGAGGAGGGAGGCGGCGGGGGCGGCGGCAGCATCAGCAGCAGCAGCAGCAGCTACGAGGCCTTCATGGATGACCAGAACCACAACAACTGGGATCCTGCAGCGGGAGGGCGAGGCGGAGGCTACGGACTGTCTCCTTCGTCTTGTCCGGGAGACTCCCGTAGCTCGTGTGAACACCGGGTAGCGGAGGAGCTTGAGATCCACATGATGTCCGAGGCCGCCGCCAACGGGCCGGAGAAGGACTGCGAAGCCGCGCCGGGAAAAGGAGGGGCTGCCTCCGCCGCCGCCGCCAGCATGAACCTCAACATCAACCCTTCGGCCTCTAAGTTCTGTGAGTGAGGCATCCTAGGGGTCCCTTCTCTCTGCCTCCAGATCGGAGGAGTGGAAGTGTGTGGCCCATGGTTGCTAAGGAGGAGAAAGTGAACTAGAAAGAGAGACCGAAATAGGCTTTTTCCCCTCAAGACAGAGAGGCAACTGGACTGTCTCGTTTTTCTTCGAAGACCTTTCGCTTCCCATCCAAGAAGCTTCTTCAGCTCTGACTGGATGGTGGGGAATGAAAGGGTTTCTACTCCTTGCAGACAGCTGGTCATTTGCACTCTTTTAGAGAGTCCTTGAGGCCACTTGGAGGTTTATCTGGGTGGTGCAAATGGGCATGGAGCCTTCTGGGAACTGCTGAAAGGACTGTATGATAGACTGGGGATAGATGATGTCGTATCCCTCCCCCTCTGTTGAGAGAAGGCTGTTCAAGCTCAGGAGGATCTTCAGCCGGCATAACATATGTTCAAACCCAATAATACACTAAGGCAGAAGTTTGTCCACCCCAGGGATAAAACATCCAGACAGAAACTGAGTACAATGCAGAGAGCCATGGCCAGAAGTATACATTGGGGACACGAAACAACCATTTCATAAACACATGGCACAACGTAGGAGAACAAACACATCAGGACTAGATTCAGCAGTCCATCTGCATTTAAAAGACATAGGCCACTCTTCTGAAGACAACAAAGTCCATATTTTGAACAGAGAGGATCGCTGGTTTGAAAGAGGGGTTAAACAGGCTATTATGTCAAAATTGATATAAACTTGAGCCCTCTCAAAAGAGGGGGAGGAATATGACATCATCCCCAGTCTACAACACAGTCCTTTCAACAGTTCCAAGAAGGCTCCACATCCATTTGCACTACTTAAATGACCCTGATGACCTTAATGACCTGCTAAAAGAATGCAAATGACCAGCTGTTTGCAAGGAGTGTAAATCCTTCTATTCCCCACCATCCAGCCATAGTTGAAGAAGCTTCTTGGATGGGAAGTGAAACGTCTTCAAAGAAAAACCAGAAAGTTCAGTTGCCTTTTGAAAAAGCACCTTTGGAACATCCATGATCTGGATAACTGAGAATTTTCATAGACATTTAGAAAGAGAGTTTGGCTCTTGCCACTTTTTTTTCTCAGCTAACCAGCAAGTATCCTTTCCTCAGAGTTACATTTTTAGCTGGACGGAGAGCTTGGCGATCCAAACTGTCACTTGCTAATTCACTTTCTCCTCTTTCACGAACAGCCATGGGCATCACTTCACTTTTTGCTGTGTCCTTTGCTTGACAAAGGGTAGAGAAAAATGGTTTGATGGTGGATTTTGCCCTGAAGTCTACAAGCACCCAAAAGTAATTGGAATATTTGGTTTTGAAGCTCATGTTTAGGGGTGGAATAATTTCTTCTACTCCCATTGACAGGTGACCACTTGTTTTAATGTAGGCACTTAAAAAACACCCACTTTATAATTTTGAAAGCTTATTCTTTGTACTATAACTTTGTGTTACTGTTTGATGTGTTCTTTAAGGGTTGTATCTGGATCAGGGCTGTAGATAACGTAATTTGATTATGGTTCATAAACCCAACTTTTAAAAACATTTTGAATATCAATTTTTTTCAGTGATACTTTAAGCAGCAATTAGTCTTCATGTGCTTATAAGGTCCTAGAGAAATAGGTAACTAAACATTTTTTGATTAGCAGTGGAAGATATATGTTAATATTTGTAATCTCTTTGAAAATATACAGTCTAAATACCAGTTTATTATGAAATATCTGTGTATATTTCTGCTATGTTTTCATTTAGTAATTTCAGACACTCTTGTATATTGTTTAGAAATATCTAAATCTCTGTCAGTAAGGTTAGAATTGGAATATGAATTAGAATAGAGGAGTGTTCCATTTGAATCAGAAATAAGATGCTAAGGCCCTAGAACTGGTGTCAACTGATGGCCCACAGGCTGGATGCGTCACACAGGTGAAGGCCCACCCTAGCTCTCCGAAGGAGAAAAACCTCACGAAACATCATGTGATGGCAATGTGATGCCGTGAGTTTGACACCTGTGCCTTGGAAAGAGTGCAAAGAAGAGCATAAAAGATGATAAGAGGTCTGGAGGTTAAATCAGACAATTAACGGCTAAGGGAATTAGGTGTTTAGCCTAACGAAGAGATAATTTGGGGTGACATGGGTAGCCATCTTCCAATACCTGAAGGGCATCACTGGGAAAAAGGGAATAATTTGTTCCCCAAAGCACTTGAGGGCAGGATAAGAATCAATGTGTGGAAGTTGGTCAGAGGCAGATCCAACCTGGAACTAAGGAGAAGTTTTGACAGTGAGAACAGTTAATGGAACAGCTTGTCTCGCAAAGTTGTGGGTGCTTCATTGCTGGAGGTTTTCAAGAAAAGACTGAACAATCATTTGTCTGATATAGAATAAGGACTCCTTCCTTGGTCAGACCTCCAAATGTCCCTTCCAGTCCTATTATTCTATCCCCATCCCATTCATGTCAGAGGTACCATTTAAGACTTCTGAGTTGACAGGATTAGCTGGTGACATCACTGTTACTTGGCATGACAAGTTTCATGTTTCCATCAAAGACCTGGAGCAAATGACAGGAACTTGTCCCACCACGTAGGAGAACTCAGGTAGGCTTGCTAATCTCCAATCTAGGGTTCTAACCACATGAGCCACCATACTCCTGTATTCTGTGATAATGTAGAAATACTCTTGTCTCAAGAATATAGTTTGAGCTTTGCATTTAAGTTTTGTTGATAATTATGCTGACCGCATTCTTTTTATCAATTACAGTATATTTTCTCTTCTAGTAATGAATGTTATAACAATAGAAGATTATAAGAGCACATATTGGCCAAAGTTGGACAGTGCCATAGATCAGCTTTTAACTCAGAGTCCTGGTGACTATATTCCCATTTCCTATGAACAAATATACAGGTAAGAAAATAAAATTAATAAAAATAATGATTCTACAATAACGGATTACTTCAAGCTTGCATTGAAAGGTGCTAATGAAAGCTTTTTGCAAATGACTATAATATTTAAAAGCACAGTGGTAATTCTGACATTAGATTTCTAGGTATTTAGGTGTTGGCTATTTAAACTGAATGAAAATAAATGTAGTTGGTTAATATCTTTCATTTTCAGGAATTTACTTTTTCTATGTTAGGAAAGCATCTTCACATAATAGAAAATGTTTGCATTTCTTTGTAAAATAAATGTGCCAGACTCACTTGCATGTTTTCAAATTGCAGCTGAAGACAACCTTGGAGTTTCACTTATCAAATGAAAAACTTAATGTATTGATAAAGGAGAATGTCTAGGTTCTCTCTTAATGCAAAGATACCAGTATGTGCTTTGATTCAAATCAAAGTCATCTCTGGTATTTCCTTCTTCAAGAAAGAGACCCTGTTTGTAACTGTGATTTTAATGATATTTCAACCAATTCATAATTCAGATGGGCAGGTATATTTATGCCATAGAAATCAGAGATCAAAATTGAACTATTTCTATTTTGGTGTCCTTAGAGATGGAAGTAAGGCGACAGTATAGTGTAGTTCTAGGGTTGTGCATCCAGAACTCTATATTAATACATAGTTGTATGGTTTAGAGCAAGGATATAAAACTCACATTGTCACGGCATCATCACATGATTTATCGGGACTTCTCCCCCCTTTGCTAAACCGGCAACGTGGTGAGCAAACATGATGCATCTGGCTCATGGGCCAGGAGTTTGACAGCCCTGGTTTAGAGTTATATTCTTAGAAATACTAAATGCGAAGAATTTATTCTCTGCTTTATGTAATAGTTAAAAATGCTAAGTTCAGATGCCATTAATAATATTTTAGCCACACTGAAAATAATTGAAGTTGACCTAATTATAAGTGACTAGTCCTGTTGATTTCAGTGGGATGAAAAGGTGGCTAACTAAACTGAAATTCAGGCTTGTTATGAAATCTTGAAAATATTTATTTTCTTAATTCTGTTTTGTCCCTGAAAATGTTTAGAACAGAGGTCTCCAATCTTGGCAGATTTAAGGCTTGTTGAACCACCTCCACTTTGCTGACTGAAGAATTCTGGAAGTTCACAAGCCTTAAAGTTGCTGACATTGGAGATCCCCGGTTTAGAATGTTGTATTATTATGAATGCTTAAAATATATAAATTTTAAAAAGCATCAATAACAGAATTAAATGGCATGTTTGATTATATATCATAATAATAAGATGAGTTAACTAAACAATTTTCTTAGAAATAAGATATTGCCAGATTTTAAACAAGGAATCATTATATGTGAGATAACCTTGAGCTTTTAGATCTTGTGGAATTCTCTGTGACAAATACAGATTTGCTTCCACAAACATGTTAGTTAATGGCTTTATAATGTTGTAAATGTATATTTAAAATCTTATACAGGTAGTCCTCAACTTATAACCATTCATTTAGTGACGGTTCAAAGTTACAGCAGCACTGAAAAAGTACCTTTTGACCATTTTTCACACTTACAACTGTTGTAGCCATCCCCGTGGTTGATTATTAGGTTGATCAGAATTCAGATGTTTGACAACTGGTTCATATTTCTGATGGTTGCAGTGTCCCAAGATCATATGATCCCCTTTTGCGACCTTCTGACAACCAAATTCAATGGGGAATCCAGATTCACTTAACTGTGTTACGAACTTCAACAATTGTGGCGAGAAAAGTCATAAAATGGGACGAACATAACTTTACAAATGTTTCCTCTTAACAACATAAATTTTGGGTTCCATTGTGGTCATAACTCGAGCACTACCTGTATTTAAAATAAATTGCTACAAGCTTTATATTATCAATTTATCATTGCTCCTGTATTTATCTCTGCAGCTGTGTATATAAATGTGTGTGCCAGCAGCATTCGGAACAGATGTATAGTGACCTAATAAAAAAGATCACTAACCACTTAGAGAGAGTCTCAAAGGAGCTGCAGGTAAGAAGCTGCACAATTTCATTTTCCTGGAATGTTATATCAGGAAAATGCCAGTGATCTGTTGAAGTTATTGCTACCATAATTGTTTCCTGTACAGAACTTGATTGACCTGATTTGTAACACATTAGTTGTGAGTAATTCTTGTCTAAGGAATTCAGATATTACTGTCCACGTGAGCTCATGTATTTCAAAAGAGATCATGATGCCAAAGTTGAATTAATATACATAGTGGTATTCACATAGGTGTAAATAAGAAAAAACTCTCTCTAGTTGAATTTGATTCCTAATAATTTGAGAGGCATGTTTATATAATTTTCTTGGTATTTTCTATTAGATTTGTCAATTGTTTCCTGAGATACTCTTTCAGCTTCCTGGACTAGCCTGTTACTGTAATATTTCTTGGTGACCTCCCATTTAAGTATTAACCAGGTTTAACTCTGTTTAGTACTTTAAGATCAGCCGCAGCAGTGAACAAAATCTAAGATAATTGCTCAAATGAATGTGACCAATTTTGATCACTTTGTCCCTAGAAAAACATGTAGTGGATGCGTGCCAGTATGTATTTATTATTTTTAGCTAGCTTAAATTAGCCTTTAATCTTCTTGCAGAACTTTGGGTTGGAAAACTTTATCAGTGTTCAAGCAACTTTTTTTTATATTGTACATTCATTTGTGTATCATTAGGTTAATCAAAATATGCTGTAATTTTTATTAGCTTGTCAATTTAAAGAAAGAACCTCCTAATTTTACAAAACTAGGATTTTTACTGATCAATTCAAGAGACTTGTCTTTTAATCACAGGCATTGGGATTTTTTTTAATTGAGAACCTGGTTTTAATACTGACCTGCCTTTATATAGATTTGTTGTTTATTAACAATAAGCCAGCATGACATTATAAAATGAGCAATTTACTGACAGGAATAAATGGAAATAAATTAGTCTTGTCAATATTTAGTTCAGTCTTTAATATCAGAAAAAATACAATTTCATATTTGTATTTAGCTATGCTTTAATTGTAGTCAGATATTAATATGTGTGAAGAATGTAGCTTCATCTTCAAACTCTTGAGATTTGTCAGTAAATGGGACCTTGAGAAAAAGTCTACTGCTTTGGCATGCTGTTGCTACTGATAGCAGCTCCCTGAAGAGATGTGCAGCTAACTGAATACTATAACTTTCTTCTTACACTTCCTTTATCGAAATAAAACATCAGTGTTGCATTTATAGGTGGCTCTTCCAAAGATGGTATTCAGCAGGTTCTGACCAGTTCTGGAGAACCAGTAGCGGAAATTTTGAGTAGTTTGGAATACCACCTCTGACTAACCCCTCCCCCATCTAGTCCCTGCCTCGTCAGCTGGGACTTCTTTTGTTGCCCTGCACAGGAGAATGGAGCTAGAAAGCAGGTTAGTGGGGTGGGGAGACAATGGGGATTTTACAGTATCCTTCCCCAGGAGTGGAGTGGGAATGGAGATTTTACAGAATCCTTCCCCTGCCATGCCCACAGAACTGGTAGTAAAAAATTTTGAATCCCACCACTGGGCTCTTCCTCCTTGAAACAGATACAACACAGCACTGCACACAAATGTTTTGGATTAGAAGTCACACTTCATCTTTAGTATGCACCAAGACCTCTCCTTCAGAAAGTACTATAGACACTTTTTTCCCTTGTTTTTATGTAAACTTTTTTTTCATTGATATTCTATTAGATGAAATTAAAAAAGAAGTACCAAAAACTAAACTTTATTTCAATATATAGAACTTTTATTAAAATTAAATATCACTAGTGTAAGTAGTGCAGATAATGCTTCAAACTTATAACATCCAAAAAATGAAACAAATGTTTCAAATTTGAAATCTTTTGCTTATTGCTTGTTAATATTATTCTCAAATGTGCACTTATTTTACTTGTGACATCTTAAAAATTATAATATGGAAACAACTTTTGAAGGTTGGTAGGAGCCACATTCAAGTTTTGGGGGAGATGCTTGCTGTTCTGAAATTATACACTGACCTGTTAGATCAGGGGTCTTCAAACTTGGCAACTTTAAGACGTGTGGACTTCAACTCCCAGAATTCTTCCTCCGGTCATGTTAGCTCAAGAATTCTGGCAGTTGAAGTCCACATGTCTTAAACTTGCCAAGTTATGTTCGATTGTATTGCAGTTAATGGCTTTGGCTTATAGTTGCTAGAGTACTCGGCAGTAACCATTGTTAAAAGCAGCAATGTTGATTTGTTGAGCTGAATGTCTAGTTATCCTCTAGCATCTTTTCCTGTAACTGAATATTCCTATAGAATAAAGATCTTCCCTTTTTGAGAATAAGCAACCCTTTCCCAAACTTCTTTAAGTTATACTTTGCATGTGATTTTGCAATAGGTAATTTAAGAAACACCTCATTACCACTTTTATAATTTAATTACAACATTGTCAAGTAAAAGTGTGTATTATTTGGCTGACCTGCAAGCAATACATTTGTAGTTTCAAAGTTGTTCAACTCTGGTCTGATTAGTAGGTGGTTCTTTTATTTTGGTGGAGAAAATAAAGGGATTTTGGTAATGCATTTCTTGAGGTAACTATATTCCATCCTGCAGCAAAACAGAATATTGCTGATAATATGCAAAAGGCAGGGTTTTAAATATAATCCAGCCTTCAAATTGTCCTGTTTAGAGGTTAAATCTTACCTAATGTAAGGAGCAAGTAACCAGGTACAAGAGTTTAGTTCAAAGCATTGCCAAGTTCATTACATGCTACCTATACACAAAAATCTGATATATTAGCTGTCAAGGGAAATTGGCACTAGATAAGAGCAGCAGAATTCAAGAGGGGCTGGACTTACATCTCTTGTGAGAGCCAAGCAACTCCAAATTGATGGTGCATTTGGTCCTGCCACCTTGAAGCTCAGTCTGGTCATTTTCTACACCTGGGCACTGAAACACTTCATATCCTGAAAAATGTACTGTCCAGCTAACCCTAAGGACAATGAAGAGAAATTCAGCCAGAGTTCACTTCTTTATTTGCTTACACACAATAGACAGAATCTTGCAGATTAAATCCTTAACTCCCTATGCCCTGGGAGATTGTAGGGACTGGCTACCCTTATTCCCCCACTCCCTTTTTGTTTTCCCCTTTCTGGAATGTGCTCCTTGGGAAACTGCTGCTTCACTACAATCCATCACATTATACTAGATTCCCTTCTCATGTATACTTCCTGAGCTGAACAACTTCTAGATCAGTATGTTCCAGGATAAATAATAAAGGATCACACCTGTTGGATGCTGGTCTGTTCTACATTCATTTGGCAACATAAGGATGCATTCCTTTGTTGTTCTGAGATTGAACAATGAAATTACCATTATAGAAGTGTTGCCTGATTAACCTAGCATTTTAGGGAAATATTCTTCCCTCCTATCTATATCTGACTGTGCCCGTAATTATTTATATCTAGCCTTTATTATTTTTATAAATAACTAAAGGCAGTGAACATATCTAATATTCCTTCCTCCAGCTGTTTTCTTTACAACAACAGTGCTCACTCATGTATGTGGGAAGAAACAACTGATTCATGAAATGAATTTCCATCTACCACAACATCATTGATAAAATATGCTATTCTTTTGTGTGTACAAATTATGTATTCTTTTATGCTGGAAAACTCAATGCATTTTTCAGTTTATTAACCAAACTCTTTAGTAACCATAGATCTTACAGGTAGACCTTCTGAAATTCAAACTTTTGCTGTTGGTAATATGATCTTGAAGTAATGCAGTGGAGAACATATTGTGTTAAGGTTGCTTTTCCTGAATTATTGAGATATAATATGGAATCCTTATAGGAACTGTTAAGCTCTTATTTTTAAACAGTTATCTTTTGAGATATATATAAAAGCTATTTTTATAGGTTGTATTGACATTACATAATATTAGAACAAACTAACTAGTAATCTAACAAAGCAATAGCTGTCTTTTCAAGTATCCTAAATCTCTTCCCCCCCCCCCCCCCACTGCCTCAAGAAGTTTAAAGTACCAATTTAATAGTCCGACTTTTAATCCAAGGCAGCATTTGATGAAATAGGTTGGGTCAGAATCTAGGAGATAAAATTTCTGGTATGCAATTGTGCTGTAGGTGGCAGCAGAATACTTTCCCTGCCAAATTAATATACCCCCCCCCCCCCCGCAAATATTAAACCATCCAGCTTAAAAAATAAAAAAAAACATAAGATAAACTTTTTAACTGTTCCTATGTATCAAATATCATTGTGTAGATTTACAAGCCCCCTAAAACATACCGTAGTCCTATACTGATGTTTTACTTTGTTTCTTTCTTTTCCTTTATTGCCTATATATATCACAATAAATATTAGCTAGGACATTTCTCACTTTTTTATGTACCATGGAATAACTGCAAGATATATCTATGTATGAATTCATATATTTACACTTAATTTGTTAAGAAGTATGCATTTTTTTTAAAAAAAATTAAGGCTATAAGGATAGATGGTAGCTTGTTGTATAATTGCCCCCATAAAAAAGTAGAAGAGTTCATAAGTAATACTGTGTTATATTGGTTGTCAATGAAAGTTAGCAGTATCTTCTTTCAAAATTGTGTAGATATTATATGTAGAAGTTAAAGAAATGTGTAAAGCTAGGGCTGGGAGAGAGCCTGGCGATAATTAAGTTCTACTCCTTTCCAAGAGAGGTGTTTGCCATCTTTTCCATCTTTGTCTTATTTGTAGATTTGATTTTCATATTTTTCATGTTTCATCCAAGTAATCACAAATAGGTTGAATAACACAGAATAGAACAGAATAGAATAACTTTACTGTCACTTTGAATGTACAGTAATCGGCATACATTAAAATGGGATTTTGTTGTATTCAGCTCTCAAATGGTCATCACCTCCAATATACACCAAACAAACATGACAAAATAAATAAATAACTAAATACAAAATTATGCATATACCCACATATATTATATGAAACAGAGAAACAACACAATCTAGTTCAGTTGCATGCACATACATGGTGAGGAAAACAATCTTGCAAGTTTACCAATTACAGAATCTGGCAATCCTGCTAGAAATACTTCAAAACCTTCTCCCAGAGGGAAGCAGACCATGAAATGGGTGTAATAATGTTCTGTAATAATCCTTTGGGCTCTAAGCAGAGGATGCTCATAGGGCTATAACTGAGCCTTTGGTATGTCATCCTACCTTTCCCTTCTGTTTCTCTGGTGAAATTGACATGTTCAGTCACAAACCTGATGATGGCAGATGAGATTCTGCCGAAATGTTGCTACAACTTTAAAAGCACAACTATAATGATATGGGAAAATACCTGAACAAAGCTGAATACCATACATATAAATACCCGCGAAAA
>BLBF01000016.1:46113055-46138055 GCA_015471245.1 Laticauda colubrina
CGGATGAAATCTCAGTGGACGGATGCTCAAAGGTTAGAGCGTATGAAACACGTATGCAATGAGTACACAACGGATGCATCGCGTTTTCCAACGTTTTTTAACGTTTTACATCCTCTTTGCATCCGTTGGTGCAGTGGGACAGGGGCTTAAGAGACCACTAGGAATCCTGTGACAATAGTCTAAATAGGAAAGCTAAAACAGACACCTTGGAAGATAGCAGTGGCAAATTACTTCAAACTTGTTGTCAAAACAGTATGGACACTTTGTACCCAGAAGTCAAATTCAGTACAAGGAATTTTTCTCTTTCATCATAGAGCCCAAAATAGGACACATTAGAAGATAATATATGTAGGTCAAGGTTGAACTGTGAAGTCCTTAGTACTCTCTGAGGTGATTGTTTATGAACAGGCATTTCATTATCCAAATAAGCAGTATCATCAATGCTCGTGGTATTATTACCAATTAAAATTTATAGAATAGAATAGAATAGAATAGAATAGAATAGAATAGAATAGAATAGAATAGAATAGAATAGAATACTTTATTGACCAAGTGTGACTGGACAAAATAGTTCCAATTATTGAAATATTACATGTTGGCTCTGTTCTAATAAAACAAAATTTCAAATGGCTCCATTGTTTACATTTTTTTTTTGAAAAAAAAAGTTACCTTCTTGGCTTTTTTTTTGTAAGTTGATCAGCAAGTAATAAATTATTTCCTCATTGTGCCAGTAAACAAGATCAAATTATAACTGGCTTGTGGCTTGCATGTTGTTTTTTGTTTGTTTGTTTTTTGTTTGTTTGTCTTTTTGTTCATTAGTTATCTAATCTAAGCAAGTCTATCAAAAGAGCAGTAAAGTGTGTATTCTCTATACTAAAGATCTGTCTTGCCTCTGTTCTGTAGTTTTAAAAATGCTGCAAATAAATAATAGTAATACAAATAAAACTATTTCCCCAAGCTCTGTCCACCATCAAAGTGTATAGTGCACAACGATACAATAGTCCTTGCTTACCAATCACTTGTTCAGCATGTGGTTAGAGTTACAATAGCTGCTGAGAAAGGGGACTTAAAACTGGTCCTCAAAGTTGCAGCCATCATAGTGTCCCCATGGTCATGTAATTGCAATTTAGATCCTTGGCAACTGAATGTGATAATAATTACAGCATCTCATGATCATATGATTTCCATTTGCAACCTTCGCAGCTGACTTCCAAGCAAAGTCAGTGGGAAAGCTGACAGGAAGTTGCAGGTCATGGTTATGGGACATCATGCTTAATGACCACAGGTGATGCACTTACAATCAGCATTGACATTAATAAATCAGTGTGGTCACATAACATTTCATTGAACAACTGTGTCATTTAGCAGTGGATTGCACAGTGCCAACTTTAGTCAATACAAGCCTACCTATATTTGCATATTAGGAGCAATAAGGCAAAGCAAACATTTTTGCTGCTTTAAATACAATTGCAATTTAACAAGACACAAGAACACAGTGTAAAAGTTCAGTACGGCAGTTCAGGACAACAAGCCATGCTGTTCACTTTATAAGTTAAACCTCAGCAGCCTTAATAGCACTTGCTATTTTCAGTGACAAAGAATTTTAAAAACAAGAGTAACTTAGCTAGCCAAGCAGGCAGATGGCTGCAACCAGTCATGTATCTGTTTGGAAAGATACATTAGCAGAATAGATTTTAATTGTAGCTCTTTATCTCTGAGCCAAGTGCTTAATGATAACTGCTTTTTTCTAATATTCCTCTTGCCCATTTCACCTTACCCGGCATCAGCCAGTAATAGGTGGAACCAGTCAATCTGTGCTGACTGGCTAGCATGAAAAATTAAGACAAATTGAAAACAGCCATGCAAAATTTCAATTGGAAATTCAGCCTGGGCCACTCAGAACAAAACTGTTTTAAAAAGCCAAGATTTGTTGAAAGATTAAAGCCAAATCCTTGGAATATCTATGATTTGTGTTAAAATATGAAACTTTTTAATAAATTAATAAAGTTTTCACTACCTCTTCTGTTTTAATTCTTGCAAACCTTTTCTTTATTAAAGGAGAAATTTGACATACTGTTATTTATTTGGATAACATTAAATTACCATGTTCCTCTTCATTTTCTGTAATTCACAACATTGAATTGATTGTTTTTAGATGAACACAGTTATTTTAATCAGAAGTGAATATTTTAGCTTGTTGAGTCGTAAAGTTCCTGATTACTAATAAAGCCCAATTATGATCCTGATCTGATTTAAATTTAAGTTTTATTAGATGGATAAAGAGGTGAATGCTTATATACTCCATTTTCCTTCTCTGCTGCTTTGCTTCCCTCTGCCAAACCAAATTTTCAAGGGGAATAAGGAAAGCCTTGAAATCAGTTTCTTAAGAGGTTCAAACCAAGAAACAGTGATTTAAGGATTTCCCAAAATAAATAGGATCATTTGTCAATAATTATGTTATGCTGTCTTCCTTTTTGATGATAGAATTAACATTATCATTAACATCATTATGTCATAATTAGCCTAATCAACTCTGCAATTTACTTACAGCCATTGTTGTGTCTTAAGCCCATGTCACATTGCACCAACGGATGCAAAGAGGATGTAAAAC
Organism: Laticauda colubrina; assembly: GCA_015471245.1. Classification (NCBI taxonomy): domain Eukaryota; kingdom Metazoa; phylum Chordata; class Lepidosauria; order Squamata; family Elapidae; genus Laticauda; species Laticauda colubrina. Next base: position 46,115,667 of record BLBF01000016.1, read on the forward strand.
GAACAAAAAAGCTTGCCATCCATTGGTTAACGCGATGTACTCACTGCCTCCGTTTTGCTTCCTCCCTATCCGTCCAGCATCTGTTTATTGACGTTTCATCCGCTCAGAAAGTTTTTGAGCGGAAAATGTATCCAATGCATCCGTTCTGCATCCTCTAGGCATACGGGGAACATCCGTTCTGCATCCATTACACATCTGCTATATCCGCTAGGCATCCGCTGTGCATCCGCACAACTCAAATCCGTTCCAGTGGTAAACGGACGCAGGGAGGAAGCAGAATGGACGCGCAGCATTAGTAGCACGGATGGAGAAAGGATGAAAGCGGATGCAGCTCATCCGCTCTGCATCCGCTCTGCATCCTCTACGCATCCGCTTTGCATCCTCTACGCATCCGCTCTGCATCCACTCTGCATCCTCTACGCATCCGCTCTGCATCCTCTACGCATCCTCTACGCATCCGCTCTGCATCCTCTATACATCCGCTCTGCGTCCTCCCCACGTCTGTTCCTTTCCGTGTTATCCGCTCTGCTTATGCAAATTTTTGCCCCTTTTGAGAGCAGATAACAACGGATGGAACATTTTGCTCGTCCGTTGTGTCCTTTTTGCATCCGTTGGGCAGTGTGACATGGCCTTTATGTTTTGAGGTTACTGTAATCAGTGTTGTTACTGTGAATTTTAAACAAAGCAAATTAGGCTGCAAAATGGGGATAGATGTTTGCGTTAGGTGAATTTGCTGAATAAATGCATATATTTGACTATATTAAAGGTAAAAAATTGGGATCTAGGCAGGGTAACTTTGATTTCATTTTGCTATGGATCATTGAAGGCTTTTGTTCTTTCTGAGTGCTTGGCAAATAGAGTAAAACTAGCAATCTCTTTTCCGTGTTCTATTGTAAAAACCCTTGAATGCATTATGTAGCACAGTCTGTAATTCTAACGCCACAGCCCTATATGAGTTTACTAGCTATGTTCAAATAATAACTTCTGATTAGAAATGCAACAATGCCATAGACCCGATATCAGCTTTCAGACTTGATGTGTTACTTCCAGAGCCAGGTGGATATGTTGGTTGTTCAGTTTTGAACTTTGCTTTCTACTAAATTGCCTGAGAGAGTTGAACATATAAACCCATTATTCTAATTATTTATGTGCCACAATAATGGAGTTATTGTTGTTCCCTTTGATGTCACAGAAAAGAAGTATCCGTTGGCAGTCCTGTGGTAGTTAATAATTGCTTTTGTGCAAAAGGGTAAGATTAGTGTTGGTATAGGATAGAATAGAACTCTATTGTCAGTTTAAATGTACACTAATCAGCATACATTAAAATGAAATTTTGTTGCATTCGGCTCTTAAAGGATAATCATTATGCATATACCCACATCACTAAAGCCCAAGAATCAGTTTGCTGCTAGAAATCTTTATTTGTTCTGTTGTTTGTAGCTATGAGCAATAACTCAAATGGCTGTGAGAAAAAAGCAAATTCATGTGTATTTATTAGATTCTGCTGCTGGATAATAGACATGACAAACAAGGAAAAACAGAGCTATTATTAAGAGAAAATATAATCAACTATAAAACAGAAAAGCAGATACTTGTATGCAATAAGATGTTATCATTTAGTTATACGTGTTAAACTTCATTTATTTAATATATTTGAAAAGTATATTAAATCAAAAAGAACGATAAGTCCCCTTTATATCAAGTTAAAGTCCTAATAATCTCCATGATGTTTTCTTTGCAATAGTACAGAAAATGTCTCCTCAGATATATTTTTTACTTCTCAGCCTTGTTTATAGCTCTGGAATTTCATTGGGAATAGTATTAGACATATTGGGATTCTTAAGCTCCACCTAAAAGGGTGCATTGAGACTTCTACAGAGGATCAGTATATATAACATAAAGCTAGATGGAGGAGGCAACAACCTTTCTCAGAAATACTACATTCCATCATTTTTATCTACTTCCCACCCAAGCCTTGGCATTTGTGGACAGTGAGGACACGTAGACATCATTGGGTTGAGGATGAATATTTCAGTTCTGGACTTTGTTCCCCTCCCCCCAGGTTGAGATCTTTTTCTTTCTTAGATAGTGTCTTTTTGAATACCCAAGAAGAAAGAAATTATTATTAGTATACATATTCTTAATATATGTTGGACTGTCAAAGTGATTCTTTCTTGACATTTGCAGAGGGGTGGCAGCGTTGGTGGGTAGGGGAAACATTACAGATAGTCCTGAGTTACGATCATTTGTTCAGCAAACCTATGTGCACCCCGTGCACCCTTTCTGCAGCCTCCTTGCACTGGCACACAGTTTGAACCCTCTTTCCCTGGATTTTTTGAGGTCACACATTACTGCAGCACCCCACTGTCTCAACTTGTATGTAGTCTACACTGGGTCTTCCCCCACCCCGTGTATGCCCCTCATACTCTTTATCCAGGATTCTCTCCACTTCCCGGTAAACACATAAACACATATGCATCTATTATTACAACAACAACCAGTACTGCCTAGGTTGTCTTTGCTAAGCAATATGGTCACATGAATCACATTTTACAACCACTTTCTTTAGAACAGCTCTTCTGTTCCAAATTGTGCTTGTAAGTAGAGCAGGGCTCCCCAATTCCCAGTCCATGAACTGGCACTGATCCGCGACATGCCAGCAACCAATCCGTGCAAATAAGTGAAGCCCCATCTGTGGGATGCAGACAGCATGCAAAACCTCCAGTCCATGGAAAAACCTTTGGAACCGGTCCCTGGTTTCCAAAAAGTTGGGGGCCACTTAACTAGAGGACTATCTATAATGGTAAAGTGTTTATTTTAAACAATTTTCAATCTTTCACATTAGGGTTTTTTCTTTAAATCTTCAAACTTAACCCACTTATACCAAAATGTAAGGTTCCCTTCTATTTTCTTTTTTTCTTTTGCAGGCCAGTCCTCCAGATCTCTACATTGAAAGATTTAACATAGCACTTGGACAGTATATGGGAGCATTACAGAGCATTGTGCCTCTTTTCATATATATGGTAAGTTATTACAAATAACTTATAAAAAGAAGTACCTAGGTGTTCATTATTACTAGTTATCCAAATCAGCAACTAGATTCTCATGTAATATTTATTGTAAGTCAAGAAAGAGATTGATGATCCATCAGTTTTTCTAATTTCCTCTGTTTCAGTTCTTTCCTCTCCCCCCCCAAATGATTAATACTAGTTTCCATTTATTTGGAAGGTGATGGCCCTAGGACACATTTGTAGCTGTGACAAGAAATCGCCATGGTTATTCATTATGTAGCTTCCAAGAACTTGTTGAAATAATCTAGTCTTCTGCAGAGTAACTTCATTTTAGTAATCCATTAGTCTCATTCAGGTTGATTTACACCAGAGAAATCAGTTTTGTGTCATTGTATATACATGTCTGTTTCTCTAGTTTGTGTGTGTGGTTTAGATCTTTAGAAGATCAGATAAAATTGCCATTGGGCAAGGCAAAAATGTATGCATATGTAAGCATTTACATGTACATGCTGCTCCTAGTGTAAAATCTGTAGAAATACATTGGGGGTAGGATTGAAATGATTGTGGCATTAAAACTTCATATAGCTGGGTTTATTTTCTAGTAACAGAAATTATTATGTATCTTTCAGCTCAAGAAAATCATAATAAAAACCTAGAAGGTCACTAGTTGATTAACATATTGTATCAAGAAACTATTAGAGAAAAGGAAGTCTTCCTGAGGAAGAAATGTAGGAAGATCAAATGAGAATAGTTCCTCAAGCAGGCATGGAAAACCTGCAGCTTTGTCGCATGGTAGTCAAGCTGGGGAGTGAGCTGGATGGCCATATAAATGCTCTTAAATGAATTAATTCTACTATGATGGATACTTTCATACTTTGTTGGCCAATCTCAAAAGTTGTGAGATTACTGCCCTCCATATGGTTTATGTGCTGAGAGATTTCATTTGTCCACTTAAATTATAGGCATGTGATATTTATAGTAAAATACCATCAGTATGATGCCATAAAGGTTTAGTTTTTGTTTTTAGATAATGAAAAGTATCATTCCCAAGATTAACTAGTGGGCAGACTGAGGAACAATATGAAACTCAATCTAACCATGAAACTGTGGTGTTGGCAAATAATTGATCTCTAGAAACATGACCAACTTGTTCTGGGCGTTGGTACAGTTTTGTTAAAACAGTTTAACTTCCTTAGGATGGTGTTTTTCTTGCTAGTTTTCCCCATTTAGTATATCTATTACCTTTCTAGGATCAGATAAGTGCCTTGTTATGCTACTGAAGAGCAATGTATGGGGACTTCAGATATCAATTCAAAATACTATTGGATCCCATAAGCTGTGGCTTTGACAATTAGTTCATAGCCTTCCGGCCCAATTAAATTGCCACTATTGACCTTTAAAGTCCTTCTACAGTTTAAGGGTAGATACTTAAAGATGAATTACATTGATATAAGTCTGATTGTTGTAGTGAGATTGGCAGAGGCCATTCTGAGCGTCAGAAGTGGGATGAATGGCAACTGAGAAGAGGCTTTTTGTGCCTGAGATAAAAGTGATGAAATAATGGGATTAGTGATTTGAGCAAAGGCGGCAGAACCAGCACAAGTAAAAATCCATTCTCAGTCTTCTCAGCACATTCTTCAGTGTGCTGTTGAAAAATAATAAGTTGATTTAGCTAATCACTACAATGTTGCTCATCCCTGGAGTTCTAGCAGGAGGGGAGTTATTGAACACAGTTGGATTGTTTCAAGCCCAATGGGCAAATCTGTGTTATATTTCGTTCATAGAGTTATTCTTGTTAGATCCAGCGTAATCATTCTGAGATGGATATTAAGGTCAGAGAAAAGAAATGTCTACATTAATTGTGCACAATGCATTTTTGAGTTCAAAGTATTTGATTGGAAGTTAGGTTACTTGGAAAACAATCTGTGCCCAGATTACCCTTCCTGTGTTTTCAGGTCAGCATAGAAATGTCTACGTGTTGTTAAAATTTATAACAATGGTGGCCCTAATTTCTGTCCCTTTAATGCAAAACAGAGATGCTTTGATGTTCAGAGTTAATGTTTGATTATTAGCTTTACTGAATACTTTTCATTTTCTGTTCTCAACTTAATTTATTATACACTGCTTAATTTTTATTATACAGTATATGCTGTGTCATTGCATGGTGCTCTAAAGCTAGGAAGGGTTTTTTTTAAAAAAAAAGTTGGGTAAAATGCTTCTTATGAAATAAAAGCTACAAACCTTAGATGACTCAGTGAAGGCACATCTTCATGAAAAGAAATGCTGCCAGACAGAACAAGACATTCTACTAGTTCAAGGATTTAAAATAACTTTGTGTTATGTTGAGATTTTAAAATGTGTTTTCAGAAATAGGCTAGGATAACACTGAAATTTTTCTAACTTTCCATCTTTGTAACATCACATGAACCTTCAAGCATCATTTGTGGTTCCACTCCCCCCTTCCTTTCCTGTGTTTGAATTGATGGCCCACATAGGTAGGAGTGAATAGGTTGGAAATATTCAATATCTGGTGATTACAATATCTGAAAAAAAGCAGCAAGGGGGTGAGGAAAGTTTCTAAATTGTCAGACAAATTATTTTCTAGACTCTCAAGGGCTTTTGATATTTGAAGCTTCATTAGACCACAAGTAAGATGTTTGCAGTAACTTTTATAAAATCATGCCATAATAATACAAATGTATTAATCCAGAAATCCAGAACTGCATAAGTGTCTGTTTTGGGAGTGGCTTTTCAAGACTCTGCTATGGAAGAAGCCCTAGATTTTTTTTCTATGACTAACAGAAAAAATAAAGAGGATTGCAGTGTGAAGACAGAATGATATACCTGCCTGTTATTCTGCTCTTTCCTACTTAGACAGGTCATAATATAAATATTATTTGCTCTAAAGGCCCTAATTGAAAAATATACTGAGGATATTAAAACAAACAACTTTGTGCTGCATTTATGGCATTTGATACATCTCTCAAGATACTTCCATGCTCTTTCTTAGGATGGAAATGTGGCTGTTCTTAATCTCAGTTAAAATCCACTTTGCACTGTTAAGGCACAACAAGAAATTAGCCTCCAATAAACTCTGCTTCTTGCAATTATAGATAATCCTCATCTTACAACCACAGTAGAACACAGAATTTTGGTAGTTAATCACTGTGTTATTAAGCAAGACACTCATGTATGACTGCCTCACTCACTGACCATAATGCCTGCTCTCCCAATTGTGTTTATTAATTGATCACCTAGGGGGTGAAGCAAACATGCAAGGTACCTGCGGGTGAGGGAGGCCTTGGAGGCCCAGTGCAAATCAACACACAGAATCCATGCTACAGGCCTAGCAGCTGGCTAGACCAAGCCACAGAGGGGTCTCCTCCTTCTCCTGTCCCCCATTCCTGAAAGTCTTCTCCCTGTCCCAGGGAGAACTCAGAATGACATGCCCACCTTTTCCCTCCCCCCTGCCACTCCAAGAGTCCTGGACCCATCATGGAAGGCCTTAGCATATATCCCATTTTTTAACATTAAAAAAATCCTGGTTCCCTTAGATCAATAATATATGTCATAATAGAACCTTGGGTATCCTGTCTCAGTAATCTTTATTCCCTATAGCATGTTGATTAATTATGGAGAATATGGAAAATTAGATAGAAATGAAATAGCAGTCTGGAACATTTAGCAGCTGTGTAAAATCACATTTAGTTGCAGGTCTCACATTTAGTTCTCATTTCTGAAAAAGGGAGAAACTAGTTTATTGTACCCATTTCCTTAAAAAATTATAGCAATTGCATTTTTTCTAACTAGAAATTTTCTAACTGTAGACTCCCCAAAACAACTCTTTCTAAAAATACATGGAATTTGAATATGATTCAGCTGTTCTGTATAGTACAAAGGATCAAAAAGTATCATAAAGCACTTACTTTTAATAGCAACCTTGAATAGCTTTAGGGGGTTAGAAATATCAGCCTTTTGTTTTTTTCATTCTTCACCAGTCTTCTTGTTGACTAGGAGATACAAGAGGTGGTGAAAAGGTTCAACATTTATTTATCTTCATTTTAGAAGCTGTGATGCTCCTTGTGTCTTGACATCTGTTGAGCTGCATTTAATTGTGCTCTTTTGTAGAGGAGAAAAGTATGATATTAAGAAACAGCAGATCAGCAGGAGACGAGTCTTGAGAAAGAATTGACTGCCTTCTATACTTGTTTTTAGATTCGCATTACACCATGTGTAATGGTGCCAAAAAAAAAAAAAAATAGCTAGAAAGAAAAGGTTGCTTTTGAACTGTGTGGCTTAGTTTATATGCTTCGGCCAATAAAGTAACATTCCATCAGAATTTTAATTGTTACAAATTATTGGGAACTTAGGGCCGTAATATAATAAAAGATAATAAAAACAGTTTTTAAAAAGGTAAGCAACAGATTTGTAAAGTTGCAGGAACTAGATTTGTCTAGTCTAACAAAGAGAAGGACTTGGGGTGGTACGATACCAATACTTGAGGGGCTGTCACAGAGAAGAGGGGATCCCCCTATTCTCCAAAGCACCTGAAGGGCTGGACAAAAATTAATAACTGTAGGATTATTAAAGAAAGATCCAGCTTGGACTTTAGGTTTTCCTCCAGAAGTTGTGGGTGTGCCTTCACTGGAGGTTTTCAAGAAGAGGTTGGATAGTCTCCCATTTAAGCAGGGGGTTAGACTACGACCAAATAAATAATCCTGATCTGTCAATCTCTTTAGAGAGGAGGAGGAGGAGGAGTACAATCCTTATACTGCTTGAGCTCTTGAATATGCAGGCTTCTGCCTTTACACAATGATGGATTGATTTGAAGAGTTGATAATGAAGTTAGGATCCAGTCTAACATTCATATTGAGAGAAAATGGCTGGGTTCATTTTACCTCAATAACCTATAATATAGGATGGACCGTTCATTTCACTCATAAATTTGTCCTACCAATTAAGATCTACATAAACATGTTTATGTTCCTGCATTAAGATTTACAGTTCTTCCTGTTTAATGGCAATATCACTTAAACTTATATACCGCTTCACAGTGCTTTACAGCCCTCTCTAAGTGGTTTACATGTCAGCATATTGCCCCTAACAGTCTGGGTCCTCATAAGTTTAAATCCTGTGCATTTGATGGACATATTGGTTCTCTTTTAAGTTCAGTAGCAGATGCATCAACACTCAGTGTATGGCTTCCACTCCCACTACTTTGTATCCCAATATTTTTAAGCTCTATTTCCTCTGTAGCATTGATGAATATTATAATTATAAAGGTCAGGCTGGCATAGCAAATGAACTTAGAATTTGCTTTCAACTTTTTTTCTAACTGGACTCACTGTATTGTTTGTTGTTTTTCTACACAAACAAATGATTTGGATTATGAGAAGTGCAAAGCAGAAAAGTAGTCTGTAACAGTCCTTTGATATTGCTGTCATTTAAAAAGATTTTATTTTTTTTTCCTCAGAATAAATTTTACATAGAAACCAAGCTTAACCGAGATTTAAGAAATGATCTTATAAAACTGTTTACGGAACATGTTGCAGAAAAGCACATTTTCAGCCTGATGCGTAAGTCTAAAGTTTGAGATGATTCATTTTTTTAATATAGCAATAAATTGCTGAATCATTTGTCAGAAAATGATAAAAATGAAAAGTATCTTAACCTTAAGTAGCCTGTCAAGAATTGAATTTTAATAGGATTAAAATGCCAGATTATAGCTGTTGGTTGTTGGGGAAAATTGCAATGTAATTGAGTATTTGTTTAGTTCAATACAAGAATTTTCTGAGCCAGAGGTACATAGGTACTCTTCAGCTTATGACCACAATTGAGCCCAAAATTTTGGTTGCTAAGCATGATAATTGTTAAGTGAGTCCCCTTCTTTACAGTTTTTCTTACCAGAGTTGTTAAATGAATAATTATAGTTGTTAAGTTAGTAATCTGGTTGTTAAGCAAATCTGGCTTTCCCATTAATTTTGCTGAACAGAAGGTCATAAAAGGTGATCACTAGACCCCAGGACATTGCAACCATCATAATAAATACATGTCATTTACCAAGCGTCCAAATTTTGATCTGTGACTGTGAGGATCCTGTAGTAGTCGTAAGTGTCAAAAATGGACATGTCACTTTTTTTCAGTGCCATTGTAACTTCAAATGGTTACTAAATAAGTGCTTGTAAGTTGAGGACCACTTGAAATAAATATTTCTTTGGTAGCATATTCTACTACAGTACAGTTGTCTTCAATTATCTTTGTTCTTTGCTATAAGTGCTATCAATTTCTTCAGATACCAATGTTGACATTGGTTAGATTGCCACAATTTCTGGCAGGAGATCTGTTGATCAACAAAATAAGAAAACTCGTGTGCCAAATTTAGCCTTTGCTGAATGAGTTTATCTTGCAATTGGACCTCATTGTGGAAATCCCCTTTTTAATATCACATTTTTGTGGTGGTTTTTCTTCTTATAGCTTTCAGTCCGACAAGATTGATTTAAGCCTTTAAGATAGTCCAGACCAGGAACTAAACCCAAGTCTATTAGTATTACCTTTATCATAAAGTTATATAATGGAATCCTGCAAGTCTGAAACCACTTCCCCCTTCCTCCACTTTTACATGCCAGAAAACTAGAGAGAGTCACTTATGAAATACTACCCCCATTCCTGCTTTGTACTCAGATTTCTTCCATCAAACCATAGTCTAGACAAGTGGTCACCAACCGGTGGACCACAGCTCACTGGTGGTCCCTGAGAAAATTTTGGTGGGCTGCAGCACCCCTGTGTCTGTAACAGGGTGATACCGGCAGTGGATGGACTGATTCATGCGGGAAGGAAGGGTAGCGCATGGGAGATTGTGGCATTGGAGCCTTTCCTGGGTATTCCCTGGCCTGAAAGGGGGTGGGGATGGGGGGAAAGGAACCTCTGAGATTGGTGCTAGGTGGTGGGAATCTGATGTCCGGAGGCCGACGAGTCATGTGCTGAAGACCAGATGGCTGGCGGGGAGGTGGGGCAATCCTGCGGTCTCCCTAACAAACCCGTGTTGTGGCTGCTGCCTCCTGCCTCAGCACATTGAGGAGGCCAAGCAGCAGTGGGAAGAGCATGGGCCTCTTGAACTGCAGGAAGCTGCCAGCGATGCCCTCAGGTGAAGATGTTGTGAGGGGGAGGCTTGATCCCCCCTCTTCCTCCTCACCAGAAGCGTTCACATGCCCAGTGGGAAGGAAGAGGCTTGGCGGATGCCAGAGGGGTGGTGAGTCCTTTGCGTGTGAGCGCTTCTGGCGAGAAGGAAGAGAAGCTCCTGAGGGGAGGGGTCAAGCTCCTCCACGCAATATCTTCACCTGACGGCTTCGCTGACCTCCTCGATGCGCGGAGGCAGGAGGTAACACTAGTTCAGAGGTTACTTTCCCTTCACCCCCACCGTTCGCAGGCCAGAGAACACCCGGGAAGGGCTCTGATGCCATGATCTCCTGCGCACATCAGTCCATCCGCCTTCAGTATCACCCCTGTTGCCCCACCTCCCTGTCAGCCATCTGGTCTTCAACACATGGCTCATTGGCCTCTGGACATCAGATTCTCACCACCTAGCACCAGTTCAGAGGTTCCTTTCCCCCCCAACCCTGCTCCCCTGGGACAAAGGGAGAATGAGAGGAGAGGGAGGGGAGGGAAGGAAAGAGAGAGAAAGGGAGAAAGAGGGGGAGGGAAAGAGAGAGATTTAAAATCCTGATACAATCTTTCTTATCTTGTTCTGTGCCCGCTTGTTAAGAGTAATAGTAAAAGAAAAAAATTATTTAAACATCAGGATTACAGCATTTTTCTTACAGTGTACTTGGTGCTTTCTGAGCTTGGTTGTTACTTGTAGGATTTCATTAGCTATGAGGTAGCATAGTCAGTGCTAGGTTATACACAGAAGTTTGCCCTGCTCGTTTTGATGGAGGCTATAATTTAATGTAAACTTTTTGTGGTTTAATGTAACTTCTAATTCTTATTTCTGTAGAGTAAGAAGCCTTAATCATTAGTTAACAAATTTTTAAGTAATGAAATTTATAATTGCAAGATGTTTTTTCGTACCTGACTACATTGCAATAACTGGAAATTTATCTAGTGCAAGAATTTATTAGTCATAATACTTAATTAGAACTTCATATTGTATGTTAAGAATCTCTATAGTTAAACAGAATTTCATGTTGTAAAGAGTTTCTTGTGTTTATCCTGAAAGCTTAAAGGTGAAGCTATTGTTTTTACGCCTTTTTAAGCATCCATCTGACTTAGCCAAGGCCATTAACTTGTGTTGTCTTCATTGTTGTTTGCACACATGTAAGATACACTTGTAAAAGATGAAACCAAAGGATTTCAGAAAGCTGAGAATCTATGAATTGTTGTTTTGTATTCTCAGCTGACCTTCAACAGTTTTTCTTTTGTTTTCATACGTATTTTAAAAATAGGTTGAAATCATTCTTTTGATGTTATTTTAATACAGTTACTTGATTTTTTAAAATATATTTAGCCATCTGACTTTAAAATGACAAAATAACTATTTGGTATATTTAAAATAACTTTAGGGGAAATGAAGCACTTTTAATATATGAAATTAATAGCCAATAATTTATATCTCATACAATTTTTATTCTGAAAAACATCTGTAGGCCAGCATTAGCTGCTACTGACTCTACAATCTCTCTTTATAAGCAACGTATAGTAGCAGCTGAAGCAGATTTTCAGTTTCAACATTTAGATTTTCAAATTGAAGTGTTAATGCTTCTTAAAAAATTTTCACAATATTAAGTTGTTGATATTCCCAGGTATATAGCATGTCTAAAACCAAATATCTCTGCTGAAATAAGAAGCATAATATAAATAAAAATCCAGTCAGAAATATATATGAGAAATATATGCAGCCTTTTCTTCATGGACTTTCTCCTTCAGAGAACCTGTAAATGAGATGTCTATTTCCTGTAACAATTTATAAGAAATCTAACTGATTTTATCATATCAGGTTATCCTCACATACCGAATTAGAGAACCATTTTGATCTAGTGATTAAGGCACCAGGCTAGAGATCAGGAGATTGAGTTCTGGTCCCATCTCAGACATGAAACTTGGCTGGGTGATCATGAGCCAATAATTCTTTCTTAGTTATGATATCGGGCTTGAGAAATAAGTCAGTAGGTCAGTCCTGTTGTAACCAATGGTTATAGCACTTGGTTGATTAAAAAAAAACCAAACAGACCCTTTTCTTGTGGGAAAAATGCTAGGAGGAAAGAAAGAAGGAGACGTTTGTACACATGTAACATAATCCAACATTTACAGCGATTAGCTTGCTCATATTTAGACATTTAACAAATAAATTCTACCATGGGTAGAGAAGAAAAGGAGCTACAGTTGCTATTTGATATTTGATAAAATGCCTAGAGCAGTGGTCCCCAACCTTTTTTGTACCAGGGACCAGTTTCACGCAGAAACACTTTTTCAAGGACCGGCAAAATCAATTCTTCCCCGATAGTAAAGGGCTTCTTTACTATTTCTTTACTAAAAAATATTTTTATATATATTTTAATCACGATTATTCATTCTTTGCAGCCCGGTACAAAATGATCCACGGACCGGTCCCGGTCCAGGGTTCGGTGGTTGGGGACCCCTGGCCTAGAGGATTATTTTTATCAAAAATTTGGTTTTAGCTGCTCAGTTGCAAGAAAATGCAAATTTGTTAAAAGTTGTGTAGACATCTCACAAACATTGTCTTAGGCTCTGATAAAAGGCAATTCACAAAGGGGGAATTCCTTGGTGAGTTTTCTCATCTTATTTACAGGTAGTCCTCACTTAACCATGGGACTGGAATCTCAACTATTAAGCCAAGCAGTCTTTAAGTGAGATGTCAACGTGACTCTTTTGCTCAAAGAGCACAATCTCAGCACTTCCAGTTGCAGTTGTTAAACAGTCTCCCAAGCCATTATGCAATGCTGCAAAAGAGCTGCTTGCTGAAGAATTTTACCCTTTCACTCGCAAACTTTCCTGTAGGTCATCAAAGGATTTCAGCTCCCCTCAATGCACAGAAGGGAAGTTGCTTGTGGGGCTGCAGGAGTGGAGCTGAAATCTTCAAGATTTTCTTTCTCCCTACTTGCAATCTTTTCTTGTTAACTTCCGTTGACTTTCTGGGGAAGCAGGTTGAGAAGAATGCAAATGTCAATCACATGATTGTGGGATACTTGGCAAGTGGATGAAATGTGTCAGGCGACCATAGAAGGTGGACATTAATGATGACTAGAAGTGCTTAACAGACCATTAAGTACTCTTTCCGAGTCCATTAAACTTTTGGACAGTTATTAAAACAACTGGTCATAAGTAGAGGACTATCTGTACTTAATCGAAAATGAGAAACATGATTTCAACTTTTTAATTTGTTTGAATATATAATTATTAAGATGTCATCAGGAGACATGAATTCTACATTCATATTGAAAACACACTGAAAAGAAAAGAAATAACTTGCACATGATTTGACATATGCATGAGATCTTTATGGATTTCTCTTTTAAAAATTTGCTTTCTCCAGTGCTTTAACTTCTTATAAAAACTTCTCCTTTAAGATTTAAGTAGAATAGATTTATTTGGGTAGACTAGAATAACAATGCATTACATACATTCATGTTATAAAAATCAATACCAGAAGCAAAATTAATTTGCAAATGAGTGTATTTTCTCCTTTCAGCTTTACTTCTAGAAGCTCAGTCCACACCTTTTTGGATAAGCCCTTCCACAATGGCAAACATTGTTAAAGGATTATACATGCTTAGGCCAGGTAAATTATCTTTTTGAGTACTTGTTCATTTTTATCTAATGATCTTGTCAAAAGCTACATGTAACAAATTCCTTGAAGAGATCATATACACATATAAGAAACAAATCCAACTCCTACATTAGAACCATATCAAGATATGATACTTCACCATACAAGTATTAATAAATTCTGGACAGTTTGTGATAGAGTTTATTTATCATGTATTTGATATATTTGTTCCATCAATTTGGCCATAGAACTGTTGCCCAGTTCTCAAAAAGAGAGATTGAATAACTAAAACCTTAATTAAAGGTGATCTTTTATGGCATTCTCATTTTGTATGCAGCACCTTAGATTTGATTTTTTTTGTTTAAAATTGTGACATAAGAAAGAATTTGAACTTAACTCCTGTTAAATCCCTTAAGTATTTTTTCTCATTAGCTATTGCTTTCCATTTCTACACAGAATGGGTTCAGATGGCACCAGCTTTATTTTCTAAATTTATTCCAAACATCCTTCCTCCTGCTGTAGAATCTGAGCTTGAGGAATATGCTGCTCAGGACCAGAAACTTCAACAAGAGCTTATTCAAGAGGGATTTTCCAGGTAATTATGCCAACTCTTTGTTTGGTGATCTGCAAATTAGGTAGATAAATGTGGGTATCACATAGTTTTTAGTTATTTTTAACTATTTTAATGGCTACACTGTATTAAACATTTAACTTTTAATTGTGTGTCCTGCCAAGAGATACATGCAAGTAAGATGGGCAACTATATAAATTCAATCAATAAACTGGTGCAACATACCATTTGAAGGTTAAATTTATATTTTATTGACAAAGAAAAACAGAAGCAGTATGCTTTGAGCCATAAAATTGGGTAGACCTGATAGTCAGTCACACTGGAGAAAAAATACCCAGATCATTTGAAGGCCTTAGGAAATATCACTTGGATAAAACATTTTTCAATTGTAAGGTCTGCTTCTTGATAACCTTTAAAAATTCAGTGAATTAACTTTTGTGGAAGGAGAACACCTAATGTAGTAAATGCAGGTCCACATCGTCCATTCTCTTTTAAAGGTTTAGCTGTACACAAAAGCATGGTATCACGTGTATTTCTTCTTTCCAACTTTGAATGGTCAAACGTTTGGGAAAGAAAAAGGCAGTAGAAGTAGTTTCAATACACTCAGTTGAAAAACTGAAGGGGGTTATAACGCATCCATAATCTTCCTTAAACTGTGTACTTGAATCACTTCCAGATCTTTACTGATACTGTAGTGAATACTCTTGTTTGCTAGTAAAAATACATATACAGTACAATTACATCCAGATGTGTGCATTTAACATATCTGCTTTCCCACCCCCACCTAATAGCAATTGCAAAGGATATGCGAAAACTTTGTCTTCTGTAGAATGGTCCTTTAAGAAAGCTAGTTAGACTACACTGATAGTATATAAAACGAATAAATTATGCTGTAACTTCTTATGCTAAAATCTATACACTACCAAAATTCTTAACATGACTTTTACATGGGTAAAATGGTGCATCATAGAGCAACCATTTTTAAACCAAGGTACCTCAGATCAACTAACTTACAAATGGTGTCCAAAGTCCAGGACTCGTGAATCCCATTGGAATGAATTTCAACATTCTGTGACCATTTCCCAGCCAGCCTCACAATCCTTTGTTCCATACCCAACCCAGCAGCAGCAGTACTTCCATGACTGCTGGGAAGGGGAAGGGAGGGGAGATTTCTGATACTCCTTCTTAGGTTACATCAAAGACTCAGTGGGGAAGGTGGTAGGAACTTGGAAATTGCTTCTGCTCCCTCTGCTTTTTTTCCTGCCCTTGGTCATTCTTTCTCTCTGTTTAGGGTAAGGAAATATGTCTGGGATGGTAACCCAACAGGGCATAGATTATCTAGTTGTTACACCTGTGCAAAGATACTCACTTGTGGTTCTTTTACTTCAGCCAATAAAATAATACTTGTCACTCAAGTAATGCAATAGCAGGCATTAATATTCAAGAAAATATTCGCACTTCAGCAAGATTCCCTGACTTAGATGCATTTATTTAAAATGTTTTTGGACATTGTTAAAAACAAAGATTGGATTAATTTTGAAGTCCAGGCTGCCTCTGGAGCCTGGGAGGCCATTTTTGTCCTCCTGGAGGCTCAAAGAAAGCCTCTGGAACCCAGGGAGAGCAAAAACGCTCCCCATGCCATGGTGCAGGAGTCTGACTAGGCCACGCCCACCATGGCCATATCCACCCAGGGACCGGGCAGAGAACCCTTTGCTAAAATTTTTGAAGCTCACCCCTGATTATTGCTGAACACACTTCCTTAGAAATTGTTATTTATTCCTACTTCATCAAGAACTGATTACTTCAACTGAGCATGATTTTAGCGGCTTTTTTCTGGGTTCAAATATTATTTCTCATCTTTATGTTGCTTGTTATTCATCTTGAATGACCTAGATATCGAAAGGTAGACCAAAATTGAATGAATGGATAAATAAGTACAATAAAAAATCACACATTTGTTCGGCTTCCTTTTTTAGAGGAGACCAGTCACGTAAGCGAGCTGGAGAAGAATTAACCTACAGTAAGTAACTTAAATGCTAGTCTCTTTAATTATGGATGATACTGTATAGCAATACATGTGAACCTTTTTCACTGACAGAATGTTCAGATTTCTTCCCCCCCCAAAAAAAAACCTCAACACTTTTTAAGGTCCCTACAAATCCACAGAATACAGTTTGAAAAACGCCTTTGTCCAAGCACATAACAGTACATTATTGAAATGACTAAAAACTTACTACATGTATTCTAAATATATTGACTATTTAATGACTAAAATACTTGTTTTTATGGAGATCATGTTTATCTGAAATACAACAATAATGAATGGATGGTGCCTATTAGTGGCCAGGTCAGTGTTCCCTCTGATACATCAGACTGTTCTGATATCTATTGCAACATGGGTATTCTTGGATGCTTGTAAATTTTCCTTTGATTTGAATTAAACTTGATTTGAATTAAACCTTTTAGGTAGGTGGAGTGTTGGAGGTTTTTTTGTACAAAAACAGCAAAAATGGTTTGCCAGCGCCTTCTCTTTGGGTGATTATTTGCTTTTCAATCAAATGTATAGCACAGGAATTCTTTGATGGTTCTCCACAGCCAAATTTGAACCAGCCATTTGAACTTGCAAACTCACACAAATTCAGCCAGGTGTTGCTGCCTGGCAAGAGATTTGTGATAAACTGAATAATTATAAGCCATTTCCAAGTTTCTGTTTCTTGGGCCCCTAGTACAGGTAGTCCTCGACTTAACGATTGCAGTGGAGCCCTAGATTTTTGTTAACTGAGTTTTGCCCCATTTTACGACCTTTCTTGCCACTGTTATTAAGTGAATCCTTGCAGCTGGTAAGTTATAACCCAGCTGTTCAGTGAGTTGGGCTTCCCCCTTGACTTTGCTTGTCACAAAAAGTGATCACATGACCCCAGGATCCTGCAACAGTCATAAAGGCGAGTCGGTTGCCCAGCCTACTGAAGTTTGATCACATGATTATCGGGATGCTTGCAGAGGTGGTAACTGTGAAAAAAGATGGTCATAAGTCACTTTTTTTCTAGTGCTGTTTTAACTTTGAAAAGTCCCTAAATGAACGGTTGTAAGCCAAAGACTACCTGTATTGTTAATAAAAGATGAAGGGGAGAGGCGTTTTTTTTTTAAAAGATCTATAAGTTAACAGTGAGAGGGATTTAAAGTGATGTTTTCATTGTTTTTCTCTGCACTTTTTCAGATGGTTCAGCATCGTGTGCGAACTCAAGAGGCTGCAGATAGTGACTGTACTAGAAACCTGTCCAATTGGAGTGGACTTTGGAATGGCATTGGAAGGGAGGGTAGCCTGAGACTCAAGTCAGGTTGTTCTGATACTCAGGTTCTTCGATGCAACTATACCTAGAAGAGGTGTTTGGACTTAACTTATTTCTTGCCATGTAATAAAATGTCTGTTTGCTGCTATTTGGGCTAGCTTGGAACAATGTGATCAATCTTGAAAAGGTTTTTTTTTTCCCAATGATTCTCGTGACGACTGTATCTTTGAGATTTGGTTTTTTAAAAGATCAATCAATGCTAAAGGTTGATAGCCAAGAAGAGCAACTTCCTCTGAAAGGATTGTAGAGTAGTGTTTTTGTTTTGTTTTGTTTTGTTTCGGGTTTTTTGTGGGTTGGGGTTTTTTGTTTGCACTTTCTGATGTGTGACTATTGCTATTGGAAATCTGTGCCCATTAGATTTTGTTCAGAATGTTTGGTTGGTAAATAGTGATCATTTAACAGTATTTCCATCGGGGGGGGGGGGGGGGGGGGGATGGCTTGTCTCTGAAGGCCAGTTATAGGACTGACTGTTCACATTCCAGACAATTCATCTGCTTAACCCCTCAGTAGTAGACTACAAAATGTATCTTAAAACTGTGATTTGATTAAACATGCTGCAAAGTTGTCAGATTTTTTTACCTTCTTTGATTACATTAATTAGGAACGTAAACGTTAAACTACATTTTAACTTGGTCCCTTCCACACTGTTGGCAAGTCAAATGTTAAATGTATTATGTTGTTGGCTTTGGTAATGATTGTAAAGAATTGGAAAAAATGCTTTTCAACATATGATTTCTATTTAGAATTGAAATGCTAGTATATAATGGATGAAGATTTGGTAAGAGATTGCAAACCAGGTTGTATGCTCATACCCTCTGTGCTGCCTCGTGGCAATACAGAGAAATGTTGGTACTGATTTTAATCAATCAGTTCTCTGAATGATAATTGAGATAGTATATTAGATTTTTTAAATATGACTGAAATGGTGCTTACCTCTGAATAACAAGCTACTTGAAATCAATGTTACACACTTGTGGCTTGTACCATTTCAGAAGGAACTGGAGAGAACTGCATATTTGATTTGTACATACTCTTTTTTAATTTCAACTGTTAAAGCTTGAACATAAATGTTTAATCTGCAGTAGCACTTTGCACTGCATTATAGGTATGATGGCAATATGTACCTCAGAAGGGATAACTCTGGATCCCTGCTTTCTGTTTCTGGTCTTGAACAACAGGCTAATCACAAGGTGCTGGGGTTTTTGTTTGTGTATTTATTCCTTTGGCTCTCTGTGATGAAGCACCACACATGTAAAAGAAAGGGAAGTAGTCCTCCAGCTCCTTCTACACAAAAATGTAATTTTTATGCCCAAAAGTTAGACTTCTCTTGGGAGTAAAAGGGAAATAAGGATGACCGCAGTGAGGTAACAAAACCAGGCTATTTTGAAGTGTTAGTGCTCGGGGAAAAATACCAGTTGGAGTGAATCTTTAATGTGGACCATTGTACATTTTTATGAGCAAGATATGGAAGTTTACCTTATCCATGAGAAAGATAATATGATACATGACTTTCTAGCACGAGCAGTGGCTTATCTCAGCTTGTCTGATCCACAAAGAACTATGGACAATTCTAGGCCTTTCATTTGGTAAGATTCCAAGATAAGTCTTTCTGTGGCATAAAGGTATCACATCAAAGAGCAAGAATACTTTTTTTAAAGCGTGCAGTTTAGAGAGAAGAATGTTAAAAAGGAAAATATAGTTTGATGTAATCAAAGCCTTAGCTCTTTAATTTGTTGAAAATAATGCATTACTTTAAAAAATATATCTAGAAAACAACCATTTCTAAGTTTACATAGACTGTCCTCCTTTACTTTTGATATGTAAATGTAAACCTCTCCAATTTACCAACTTAATTTAAAAATTCTTACATTAGTGGAAATAGTGAGAAATTACAGAATTCTTCAGATTTCCAAACACTTAAAAAAACCAAGATGTACTGAAGAATATATAAATAGAATTTCAGGATGAACTTTGTGGGAGAAACTACTGGTTTCTAAGTTGAGTTAAAAAAGTAGACCATACACTTAATTATAAATGTGTTTCCATAAAGTTAGTATAAGCCACTGTTCCCTAATCTGCTGCCCTTCAGGTGAATTATGTTATTAGTCCAACATAATTGAAGAATGTCAATCAGGAGAAGAGTAGTATAGCCCAAGTACCAAACCATCCTACTGCTTACTTAGAAGAGATGTTCCTATTGTAGTTAATGAAAATCCATCACTACTGCACTGTGCCTCTATAGGGTTGCTTTTAAATATATTATTTTTAGGTAGTTTGGGAATTCTGAAACGTATGTAGGAGCTACAGCATAGCATGTTAATAATAATATCTAATGCTATGTATTCAAACTTTAAAATGTTGCTTCTTTCTTTTCTTTTCCTTTCCTTTCCTTTCGTTTCCTTTCCTTTCGTTTCCTTTCCTTTCGTTTCCTTTCCTTTTGTTTCCTTTCCTTTCTTTTCCTTTCTTTTCCTTTCTTTTCCTTTCCTTTCCTTTCCTCTCCTTTCCTCTCCTTTCCTTTCCTTTCCTTCTTTCCTTTCTTTCGAATTTGAAAAAATCTGAAGAAAAACTAATCAAGGAGTGTGAAAGATTTTTGTTCAAGAGTTACAGGTTAAAAGTTTGAACACAATTATATCTAGAGTCTTTGCAGTAATTGCCTGATAAACCTTCCCCTTTTATTCCCCATTGAATTTATCCATAATTCATGAAGGACATGTAGAAGTATGGTTGTTTCATAGCATTTATTTTTCTTCCCATAACTATAGATTAAATTATATACTAGGACATTTCATTTTGAGGTGGTCTCTGGTTCTGCTCCTACAGGTTGGAAGCTGATTCCAATTTGACCCTTATAACTTCCAGCATTAATCTTACAGAATGTAGTGAGAGTGGAAAGAGGATGTCCAAGTAGAGGTGAATTTGATGCACTGATTTTACCTTTTACCAGTAGCCTTTCCTGACTACTTGGGTTTATAGTTTTTCAGACTTCAATTTCAAGAATTTCCCAGGCATTATAGCCATTACTGAAAATTCTGGGTATTGAAGTCCACATATCTTTGGAGGATGCCAAAGTAGAGGAAGGCTGCTTTACTAGTTTATGGTTTGTAAATAATATTCAGAATATTTCAGCTTTTATTTCCAGATAACGTTTTATTGGTGTTACTTTTCTTCTCAAGAATATTGCTTTGGTCAATATTCTAAACATTGTTTTACATATTTTAGCTCTATGTAGCATCTTGCCCGAAGCCTGTTTTTTGTATATGTAAAAGAAAAGAAAGAAAAATACATTATGTTGTAAGTTAGTATTAAGATTTCTGTATGTTTTGGCATCTAATGCTGAAATAATTTGTTTTTCTATCCTCCAAAGGATATATCTTTGTAAGCCTGTATGAAAGAACACAAGAAAACTTAGGTTACTTGGTAAACATTTTTCTTCAATATTTGTTGAAATTAATGTGTGGCCCTCCAAAGCCATGCCTTCAATAAAAGCAGCATGGTCTTGGCTGTGGTGCTCCTGTAAATCAAATTATTTGCCATTTTTTGTGACTCTTTTCCACATAAGACTTAACATGGCAAAAGTGTATGCATTGAGTGTCATATATCACATTTTGTTTCTTGGGAAATTTGTTATATTAAAATATTTTAGACAAATGTTTTGATTCTGAATTTGCTATTTTTAATTTGTACCCACTTGCCATTCTTGACTTAGAGAGATAATGGTGACATAGACAATGCTTCTTTTACCCACAGGTTTGCAGTCTCATGTTTTCTTCAGAATGTGGAATGTTGATGGGAAAGTTTTAAAAAGTGTTTTTTTAATGGGAAGAGAGAAACCATAATATGTAATGTGGGAGGGTAGAGTTTGAAATTACTGTCTGTAACCGCTGCAAAGAATATTGGAAATTTCTTCTTTAGAAACATTTTTCCCCTTTCTCTTTTGTTATATTTTACATTTTTATTTTTCTTTGAATCTTTTATATTTGCTTTATTCTTTTATGTTCCTGTAGTTTTTTTAAGCGTATGTACTTTTTTCTTTTAATAAAAATTACGGTGAAAAAATAGTTGATGGGAAAACTAGCTTATTGAAACTTGACACTCAGCTCACTGATACGAGAAAAAAGTTTTACAGATCACTCAATTTTCTGCTCATGATTTCTTTTTTATGTACTCCCATTTTTTTGAAGGAGCCCCACAATTGGTACAAGATGTAGATGTTTGCTCCTCTTCTGTTGGTTTGGCACATAAACTATTGCAAAGAGCTTCCTGTTTTTAAACTACTTGTTTAAAAATCCTCATAATAGTGCCATCCTCTGAAAAAGACTGATCTCTGTTCTTTCTTGAAGGAATGGGTTTAGCTGCTTTATTTGTGTTCTCTGGAGAATTATGAATATGCTGGTGATATCAATCTTTTAAAAAAGAATTACTTGCTGGAAATGTGAAGATTGTGGAATATATTCATGATGCAGCTTATTCCATAATTAAAGGTAAAGATTTCCCTGGGCTGAATTCAATTTCTGGTGACTACATTTACATATATTTATTCTTGCCAGGAAAGCAGAAATGGTTGTTGCTTTTTCCAAATATATTTTACAGGATATTTATAGAATGATTTACAGCTGTGAAATTTTTTGGTAGTTTCCAGTCCTTAATAATTCTAACAGTAAACTGGGAGATGCT
>BLBF01000016.1:46139654-46167241 GCA_015471245.1 Laticauda colubrina
ATACATACATACGTATATATATATATATATATATTTGAAAACATTCAGTCGTGATTGAGTTCACCTGTGCCTTGTCTGTTAAATTGGAGCAAGAAAGAAAGCTGTTTTCACAGTTATTTTCTACAGCTATAGCAGCTCCCGTAACCACAAATGAGAGGGATCCACTCAAATCATCACTTGGCATTGATCATACACTTAAAGGTATATCTGAAGAGGTTCATAGCTTTAATTTTAATTTTTTTTCAACTATTCATCTGAATGCAGAAGAGAGGGAAAATTCTAAATTCTTTAAACAGTAATTTGTTTTACTAAAACCAAATATAGTGGGTTTTTGAAAAAGTATGAATGGCTGCCCATTCATATCCTGGGAAATCTTCTGTAATGGGAAAAACTAGTCACTAAATATCTATAAATGAAAGATAAATAAGTGAGACTAAAAGGCAAATCAATAGACCCAAAGCCTTAATATCTGGCAGCAACACTGTCTGGGACCCCAAACCTAAAGTTACTTATTTAAAATTATTTAAATATTTTCTTGCCTCTGTTTGTGGCCACATTTTTACCAAATTTTCTTTTTTTTCTATTCTTATTAGCTCACTCAATTGTTTTCTGCATCTCAACCCTGGTCTCTTTGCTGCTTCCCATCACTACATTGGCTGTCCCCAATTCTCCTTTAGTTATCTCTGCCTGTTACCTAATAGTAGGATCTCTACCTCTCCTCTAAAGAATATAAGCAGATACACGATTTTGAACCAGATACTTTTAACCTGTATCATAGTATTATGGAACTTTGTGACTGCATTCCCACTCACGCTAGTACTAAATTTGCAGATGATACAACAGTGATGGGACTCATCTCTGAGGGGGCTGAGTCTGCCTACCAATATGAGGTGGGCCGGTTGTTTCATGGTGTGGAGACAATAACTTGGTCCCCAACACCAATAAGACCAAGGAGCTTATAGTGGACTATAAAAGGAACAGATCAGACATCCAGCCCTTGCTTATCAGTGGAGGGCAAGTGGAGCAAGTGGCCAGTTTTAAGTTTCTGGGTGTTACCCTAAAAGAGGACCTGACCTGGGGTGCTCACGTTGCGGCACTGGTCAAAAGGACCCAGCAGAGATACTATTTGAGGCTTCTCAGAAAACAAGAACTGAATGAAAAACTGCTGGTGATCTTCTACCACTATACCACAGAGAGTATCTTAACTTACTGCACGTCTGTATAGTTTTCCAATTGCACAATGGCAGATAGGAAAGTGTTCCAGAAGGTTAATGTCATTTCCCAAAGATCATTGGTTGCTCTCTCCCCTTTCTGGAAGAGCTTTATAGCTCCCCTTGCCTTAAGAAAGTTCAAAATGTTCTCAAAGATCCACCTCATCCTGGGAACCCTTTAACTATTACCACCTGACAGACGGTACAGAATAATAAAAACAAGGACAAATAGGCTGAAAAACAGCTTCTATCCCAGGGCAGTAGCTCTTTTGAATTCTGCTGTATAGTGCATTGTTGGTGTGGTGTCGGGGTTGGTTCAATGTGTGGATTTGAAGGATGATGTGCACTGAAGATGGTGTTTGATTTCATTGTATGAGGTGCAATGACAATAAACTAAACTAAACACAGTGATTCCTTGATTTCCGTGATGTCTACTCCAAAGTTTTTTTAATAAATTCATGGCACTGTATAATGAATAGGATTTATTATGTTCTATGGTAGCGATTGCCAACCAGTGGGCCAGTGGGCCAGTGGGCCGTGACAAAATTTTGGTGGCCCGCAGAGAAATCTCACCCCCAGAGCACCTCCCAAAGCAATTAATCCAGGCTGCACAGAAAAAAAGTCTATGCCATCCACATGGCCCGCAGGAACGCTCCCCACCCACTCCTTACCTGGCAAGCTTGCCTGCTAAAATTGGTATTTTTCCTTTTTCCAACCATCATCTGTTCTGCTCTGCTGGGAGATTTAGATTAGCTAGGAAGCAGGAAATGGTTGAATTTTTTGCTTTCTAGCTAGTCTTTAGATCTTTGGCTCTGCTTTAAGTACAGCTGAACCTCCCTTAGGACTGAAGGTTTGCTTGCAAGCAAACGGCCAGCAAATTTGAGAAACTGAGCTAACCGATGGCAGATAGATAAATCACTGAATGATTCTGTGAGCAACTCAATCTGCCTGCTTTGTCTGATTTTGGGTAAAAGTTGCTGTTTTTTATGTAAAAAATTATGTAAAAAAATTCAATATTTGCATACATGGTGTGAGCCAATGGCAGATAGATAGATCTCTGAATGAATCTGTGATTCTGTGAGCAACTCAATCTGCCTGCCTGCTTTGCCTGATTTTGAGTAAAAGTTGCTCTTTATATAAAAAAATTAATATTTATATAAATATTTATAATATTTAAATACAAGCCATGGCCAGCCAGTCACATGACCACCAAGCCATACCCACAAATTAGGCCATGCCCACAGAACAAGTTAATGGTCCCTGCAATCTAAAATTATGAGTTTGGTGGTCCCTGACGTCCAAAAGGTTGGCGACTCCTGTTCTATGGTATCTGTGAAGTCGATGAGAGGATGATATTTGATCATGACATAAATGTATAGATGTACAGGCAATCCTCAACTTACAAGTGATCACTTAGACACCATTCGTGGTTAAGATAGACCCCCCCCCAAAGGCTACTTACAATCTTATTCTGAAGTTACAACAGATACAGACACACATATTCTCAAGTGATTGCTTTTTGGGTGCTTGGCAGCTAACTCACCTTTACAGACATTTGCAGCATCCTGCAGTCATGAATGCAATTTTTATTTTTATTTTTTGTCAATTTCCAGTGTTTACTTCTGGTTTCTAGCAAAACAAAATGTCCCTTGGGTAAAATGGATTCCTTTAACGCAGCAGCCCTCCAACCTTTCGGGCGCCAGGGACCGGTTCCATGGGGAAAGGTTTTTCCACCGGTTGGAGAGGCGTGGTTTCATATGCTGCCTGCATCCTGTGGATGGGACTTCGCTTATTTGCGCGGTCTGGTTTCTGGCTGCTCCATGAATCAGGGGTTAGGGACCCCTGCCTTAATGATCTGGGTGTTCAGTTAAGAACTGCAATGGTCACTTAATGATGGCTGAAAAAAATGCCGTAAAATTGGGTCCAGTCACATGATGACCTGCTTAACAACTGAAATAATGTACAACTGTTAGCTCCAGGCTCAATAGAGTTTTATGTCGAGGATTACTTATAAGTGTAGATATATTGATGTAGGTGCATAGATGATGAAACTTATGTACTAGCATCACAAATCATAACACATATCAAATAGCATCATTAGCACTATTATGTGACATTCCATGTGTCTTTCTGATGACATGTCCTATTTTGGATGCTCTTAAGTACAGCTCACAGTGTTGACACATTCACTAGTCAGGATATGAATATTTTTGGACCTTTTAAAATCATTCTTCAGCCTAATCTTTTGGTATTTTCTACTGGGGTAATATAAATATCATAGTGCAATCACTACACATGGACAAATGTTTCCTTCTGTTAGCCAGATTGCAAAAACTTGAAATAATTTTCCCCAGTTTCAAGTTTTCAGAAGTTGGGATTCAGCTGCCAAATGTTCAAAGAGATAAAAAGAAGGTTGTTTTTGTAAGAAAGGAGAGCTAAGAAGAAAGTGCATATCCATCATGCAGTTCTCTTTTTTGATATAAACAGTATTATCAAAGCATCGGAAAAATAACTAGCAAGGAGCAAAGCAAGATGAATTGGAGGTAGGAGATAAAAATAAAATTTAGTTAAACTTAATGTGCATCAATATCACTTGTACCTCTCTTCCTGGAAGCAATCTATGCTTCCTCCAGGTCCATTTATTGAGTCATAAACTGCATTTTTAAAATACTTCCATTGAATTTTTAAAAGAAAGTTAGAACTGTCTGACCTCAGAAAGGAAAAGGAAAAGAAAAGGAAAAGAGAGAAAGAGGAAAAATTAAAAACAAACCTTGAAAGAAGTGATTTCCAATCTTCATCACAAGAAGTACAGTTTACCTCTATGCAGTTACATGCAAGTATCTCTTCTTTCTATTATCCACCCCTTAACTATGCTCAAATCATTAACAGTTCAATCCTAGTGTCAGCAAAAAGTCCATAAGGGTTCTCAGAATTTTATAGAAACTTCTTAGTTTAACTTTGGTCAAATAATCCAGCTTTGTCCTCCTTCCTTTTCCTTTAGCAACCTTGATCTTTAATTCATTCGGATGTTGGTGTAGGATTTGAAATCTCTTCAATTTTTCTCATCTCAAATGCTTTTGCCAGACTTCAGCAAACCTCCTCTGTAAATCCAATAAATAACCATTATCCAGGTCATGTTCTTGGCTCAGCATCTTTCCGCCTCTTGCTTTGTCAAGATTTCATCAGCTCTCTTTAACCATGTCCCTCTTGGTATTCCTTTCAGTTGATTCACTCTCCCCTTTGTATTTTTATTTTGTGATTCAATCTCATTCTCTGTATAACAAACTATTTCAATGTATTTCTTTTTTAATGGTTATTCCTTATGTATTCAATCTGCATTCGTTTAGCACCCATTCTGTCTTAAACACAATTTGTTTTCCTGCTGTGTTCAGATTACATTTATGTTTGTTTTGATTGCCCGAACTTTCATTTCTCTTAACTGGATAGAAGCAACTGGATAGAAGCTTGTCCACACTAGACAAGCACTGTTGCTTTTTTTGGGGGGGAGGGGGGGCATCCAGTTGACCAGACACTACATACCTAACATCATCGGTATATCTTACATTAATCATTTTCTGCATCAGTGACAACCGCTCAACCCAAGATTCACTTCTACTTGCTCTGATATTTCACTTTGTGTAGTTTGCAATCCATTTCTCCATCAAACCCGATTTAGTCTTTGATACATTAATTTTCAGGCTCATATTTGTTGCTTCATATGATCTAACATTTCTACAAATCATTTCAATTCTCAGGCAACAATATAACCTTTCTGCAGCCAAACACATACACAATCTAATACCTCTGATCTCTGCACCTGTAATTTTTATATAATTATACATAAATTAGCCAACAATCAAGGAGACAGTAACATCTTTCTCTTACTCCTTGGTAAATGCTGAACCATTGGCTAGTCACTCTATTTTTCTCATACTGAGTGTCTGTAGAGATCAATCATCCAGGTCATGGTTGTTCCAAAGGTGCTTTTTCAGGAAGCAACTGAACGTTCTTGTTTTTTCTTTTGAAGACGTTTCACTTCTCATCCAAAAAGCTTCAGCTCTGAGAAGATAGTGGGGAATGGAAGAATGCATATATATCCTTCCATTCCCCATTATCTTCTCGGAGCTGAAGAAGCCTCTTGGATAAGAAGTGAAACATCTTCAAAAGAAAAAACAAAGTCCAGTTGCCTCCTGAAAAAGCACCTATAAATGGAGTTTTGCACAATTTATAGGCTTCCAACTGAATTCAGCAATCAGCCTTCCCCTTCCAGCTTGATATTTCCACATATTATTCCATTAATAAAACTTTTACACATTTTTTCAATAAGTTTTTACTTTTTTTATTCCCTGTAATTTGCTTGAAGAGCAAAAGTCTGGTCTGTGCATCAGGCTTAAATTGCCCTGTACCACCCAAACATTGCTCTGTGTCTCTGTATAGAATTTTGCCAAACATCTTGGGTTCATGCCCACTGATTTGTCATGTGGTAAGTCATCCATTCCCATAGATACAGTAATGACATTTTTCCAATCGATCAGGTATGAACCAGTGAGATAAAAATATTTGATCATGCAGATACTACAGCAGGTAGCATAGTAAACATAAGTTAGTAAAAAAAAAAAAAAGGACCACAAATACCTTATCAGGACTTATTGCACAGGCTTTTTTTTTCATTGTAAACTTTAGCAGACAGAGGACAGATTTTCCCCATCACTGGTCATGTCTATTTGATTGAAGAGCAGGACATAATAGCTTCAGATAAATAACCCTGGAGAACCTTTCAGCTGTAGCTTTCTATATTTACAAACTTTTGGATCTCTTTAAGCAAGCTTTGGACAGTGAATAAGATTAATAGCCATCAAGAAGTTGTCAAGAGAGACTGCTCATGAATTGAGAGAGAGGGAGAGGGAAAGAGAAAATAATCACCTTGTCTAAATCCTTGAATGTATCCTTTTCTGTTTAAAAAAATACTTCTTGATATTTTGAATAAAACAAGTGAATGGAAAGGGGCAAGATATTTATTCATATGATTGCTTTATTGTCATTTCTACTGTTTTCAAGAGGGGTCATTGTATATAACTTAGACATTTAGGTTTGTCACTGCCACATCAAATAGAATCCTTCAAAAACAAAACAAACCCAAGCCAAGGATTACTAAGCTTTGTATAATTTTGCTTTGGCTTTCCCAAAGCTATCAATATCAACAGTTACGAATGTCTTTATATAATAGTCACTTCAATCATAATAATACAAGGTTAATGACTTGAATGCCTTCCTGTTTCCTGTGCAAATCAAAAATCCACCAGAGAAAACAGGTGAATTGTCAATCCATAAAGAGATACACTGAAGTTCTCTCTTAGTATCCAGAATTTGGTTGCTTTCGTAACATTGACCTTGTTATTGTTGGCACAAATGTTCTGTTTGTAAGAGGTCACTATAGCTGTTACATTACTTTTCTTACTCTATTACAAATCTAAATTTGTCAGATAATCCCATATTTTGAATGATTTTATGAGGCTTAAAGATAGGGTTTTTATATATTATCTACATCTATTCTCAGAAAAATATTTTATATATCTAGTACTAGCTAGATACCCATGCTTCACGATGACACTATGTGTTCGGGCTGTGCAGGAGAAAACTGGTTCACAATCCGTTGGCTCAGTGGTGGTCGGTCATTGAAACACATAAAGGAATATCACTCCCATCGGCTTGAGTCTGGAAGCAGTTCCATGGAAAACATAGACATTTTGGTGAGGTACCAACATTTACTACTGTAAGGAGCCCCAGACTACTCCTGAGTGAAGGAGTGGAACATCGGCCAGTTTGAACTGAGGTAACAGAATGTGAGGCAACTGGCAGTTGGAACAGAGTTCTTTTCAGGTGGGGAGGGGGAGTAGAGCTCTTTAAGCCCATGTCACACTGCACCAACAGATGGAAAGAGGATGTAAAATGGAAGAAACACTTGCCATCCGTTGGTTAACGCGATTCATCCGTTCTGTACTCACTGCCTCCGTTTTTCATCCTCTCTATCCGTCCAGCATCTGTCAACTGAGATTCCATCCGCTCAAAAAGTTTTGAGCTGCTCAAAACTTTTTCAGCGGAAAATGTATCAAACGTGTCCGTTCCGCATCCACAACGCATATGGGGAACATCCGTTCTACATCTGTTGTCATCCGTTACGTGTCCGCTACATCCACTAGGCATCCGCTGCGCATCCGCGCAACTCAAATCCGCTCCAGTGGAAAACGGACACGGAGGAAGCGAAACGGACGTGGAACGGACGCGCAGCGTTTGTAGCACAGACGGAGAAAGGATGAAAGCAGATGCAGCTCGCAAAGAAAGCATTTAAAACGGAAAAAACGTTCGCAGAGGGGACCTATCTCGGATATTAAGGATGTCTAGAGGATGCCTAGAGGATGCAAAAGGACACCTAGTGGAAAAGCTATATTGCCTATAAAAAGGGGGAGGAACTCACCTGGATCTCACTTTTAGTCCAGCAGCCCTGCTGTGCAGACCTCTGCAACCTTCATCTGGCTCTTGCTCTTCCACAGATTCCATTGATGTCCACCATGGATCGGAACACAGTCCTTTTGGTAGCCACCATTGTTCTGCAACAGTGCAAAGCCATCTACAGGCTCTTTTAACTGTTCTACAGGAAAAAAAGGAGGCATCCAAGAAGTGTCTGGGTCCGAAGATGGATCGGGAGAAGAGCGGACTACGGACTGTACAACAAGCTGATGGTGGAGCTGAGGAACGAAGACCCTCGTGCATTCCAGAACTTCATGAGGATGCCTCCAGCCATGTTTGACGAAGTTGTGGAGCGGCCGACACCCAGGTTGACCAAGGCAAACACTAACTTCTGGCCCAGCCTGGACCCTGGGCTCAAGGTGGCACTGACTCTGTGCCACCTGGCCTCAGGGACCACCTACAGGAACATGCAGTACGGCTGGAGGGTGCCACACAACACCATCAGCATTGTGGTCAGAGAAGTGGTGCAGGCCATCATCGAGGAATACCTGGAGGAGCTCCTCCAGTGCCCCTCCACTGAAGAAGGCTGGAAGAAAGTTGCAGAGCAGTGGTATCAGAGGTGGAACTTCCCCCACACCATTGGAGCCTTAGATGGGAAGCATGTGGCCTGCAAAGCTCCAGCCAAGTCAGGGTCCACTTATTTCAACTCCAAGGGCTTCTTCAGCATCATCCTCTTCGCCATGGTCGATGCTGACTACAAGTTCATGTACATCGATGCTTCAGGAAACGGGTCAGCTTCAGATGCCCAGGTATACAATGCCAGTCACCTCAAGGAGGGGCTGGAACGCAACCACATCATGGGCTTCCCAGATCCAGACCCCCTGCCCAACGACACGCAAGATGTGCCCTACTTCATCATGGGGGATGACGCCTTCTCCCTCAGAACCTAACTCATGAAGCCCTACACCTCCAGACCCCTGACCTGTGAAGAGAGGATCTTCAACTACAGGCTGTCCAGGGCAAGGCGGGTGGTGGAGAACGCCTTTGGCATCCTGGCCAACAGGTTCCAGGTACTTCTCACCACCATGCAGCATCACCCAGAGACCGTGAGGAGGATCGTGGAAGCTTGCTGCATCCTGCACAATCTCATGCGCACCCGCTACCCAGTCTTGCAGAACAGACTTGTGGACCTCCAACAAGGCAATGGGGACATGGAGCCTGGGGAATGGAGGCAAGGGCGAAACCTGATAGACACTAAGGATGTGCAAGGCCCCAGCAGAGCTTCATGTGAAGGGAAGAAGCAGCGCAACCTCCTGAGACACTGGTGCAACTCCCCAGCTGGAGCAGTGGAGTGGCAAGACAGGATGATAGGTGATTAATGGATGCTTCCTTCAGCCTGTCTCATCACACTGATGAGATTGGGCCATGTATGTTGGGTGGGCCTACAATGAACAGGGCATTTAATAAAGAGTTGTGTTTATGTTGATGTGTGGATGATTGATTACATTATTACTGATAATAAAGAGCCATAGGTGTGGCACCTGGGAGGGTGGACCATACAGTCCCACTATGCTTGTACTGGAGGTTTATCTATCCCACAGCTATTACCCATCCCAAAGGTATCCCTGCCCATCCACAGCTATTACCCATCCCAATGGTATTCCTGCCCATCCCACAGCTATCACCCATCCCAAAGGTATCCCTGCCCATCCCACAGCTATTACCCATCCCAAAGGTATCCCTGCCCATCCCACAGCTATCACCCATCCCAAAGGTATCCCTGCCCATCCCACTGCTATCCTTACCCATCCCACAAGCATGCAAAGGCTTAAACCATTTCTAAAAGTTTCCACCAAGACTTCATTTAATAAAATAAATGAAGCAAGTGTGTGAAGCAAAGATAATATTTATTAATAACAAGCTGTAAAAGAAAAATGACCCAAGTCAAGTGTTCAAAGCAAAAATAAAGTCAACAGGTAGCCACCCAGTCTCTGGCACTCTTCTTGGTCACTCGGAGGCATGCCCAGTCTCAGGGGTGAAGGGTCCAGGTGCTGTGGAGGTGGCTGCTGCTGGAGTGCTGGTCTGAAGCGCCACTTGGGTGCCTGGCCCCGAGAGGACAACAGGGGACGGTGTGTTGAGGAAGCTCTCAGACAGCTGGCCCTGTGATGTTGAGAGCCCCTTCCTCCATGACATGGGGTGTCAGCCCAAATACGGATGACAGATGTACTGAGGCCGGGCTTGGCTGTGGGGTGGAGGAAGGAGCAGTGTAATGGGGCTGTCTGGTCTGCAGCTGGGTGAGGACTGGCGTCGATGGCATCTGTGGCGTGAGTGGCATCTGTGGCATGGCTGGCATCGGTGGCGTGGGTGGCATTGGTGGCATCAGTGGCACCAGTGTTGTCCGATGTACCTGTGCCTGGACTGGGAAGGGCTGCCTGTGCTGCTGGACCTCCTTGTAGCCGTAGCCTTGGTATGGTAGGGCCTGTGGAAAGCCTTGGAAGGGCAGTGACATCACCTGGGGTGGAGGAGCAGGCCTGGACTGGGTGGGAGCAGGTTCATCTTGGTCTGGAGGGTTGTGAAGAAGATCGGTGATCCTGTCCTTCACCACCTGGTACTGGGGTTCCGCCATGTTCATGAGGATCTGGTTGACATAGTTGAGGAAGGGCTTGCGGTTGGAGGATTGGGCGTCAGTGTGTACCAGCTGAGAGAGGAGATCTACGCTGCTCCTGATGGTGTCTCTTATCTCCAGCAGGACAGTGTGGCTCTGCCCCTCCGGTTTGCCTCTCTGCCTTTCTGTGGAGGTGGAGCTGGGGGTGGATGCGGGTTGGACTGTGGTGGAAGTGCTGTCTCCTTTCTCCCACTGTGTCAGGGGGTCCTCCACGCGCTCCGCCACGGGTAGTACAGCTGTCGAGGGGGTCTCCGTCATGGCACGCTCCACAGATACCTGCCTGGACACAGGAGCTGACTCTTTGCCAGAAGAGGACTGGCTCTCAGCAGGCTGTCTGAGAGAGAGGGTTGTGAGAGGGGCTGCTCCTTGGTGGCGGATCTCACCCTCCAAGAAGCTGCACTTGGCCATCATGTAGGTCTCTCTGTCCGTCAGCTTGACCGCGGCCTGGCCAGATTTCTTGAGGTGCAGCTTCCCGTACCAGGTGTGCATGTGCTTCCACCAGCCAAGGAGCACCTCCGAAGTGTAGCCCAGGCTCTCCGTCTTCTCTCTCCAAGCAGCCTGCTTCCTTTTGGTGTCTCGATAGAGCCTGTGTCCCTTCCGCCATAGATGCTCGTTCTCCCTCAGCCACTCCAGCACCTCCTCCTCATGTTCCTCTTCTATGTTGTATTGCCTCCTCTCCCATTCACGCGTCTTCCTCTTCCTCCCTTTGGCAGGGCCATATGGGCCCTCATCAGAGGGGCTTCGAGGTTGTAGGGGCTGCTCTTCCACACCAGCAGCAGCAGCAGCAGCAACAACAACAGTAGCAGCAATAGCAGGACCAGCAGCACCAGCAGCACCAGCAGCACCAGGAGCAGGACCAGGAGCACCAGCAGGACCAGGAGCACCAGCAGGACCAGCAGGACCAGGAGCAGCGCCAGCAGAGTAAGCACCAGCAGGACTAGCAGGACGAGGAGCAGCACCAGCAGAGCAAGCACCAGCAGAAGCACCAGCACCCACAAGCAGCACCAGCAGAGTAAGCACCAGCAGAAGCACCAGCACCAGGAGCATCGCCAGCAGAGTAAGCACCAGCAGAAGCACCACCACCAGAAGCAGCATCAGCAGAAACACCACCACCAGAAGCAGCATCAGCAGAAGCACCATCACCAGAAGCAGCATCAGCAGAGTAAGCACCAGCAGAAGCAGCATCAGCAGAAGCCCCAGCACCAGAAGATCGAGCCCGGGCAGCAGAAGCCCCAGCAGAAGCAGAGTCAGGGCCAGGAGGTGGGAGGGTGGCCCTGTCCCTCTTGCCAGGGCTGGCAGCAGATGGCAGAGGCTTCTGTTTCTTCCCCATGGTTGTTGGGTTGCTGGCTGGCTGGCAAGCTGTGTCTGGAAGCAGGTCTTTCCTGTGAACGGTGACCTGCTTGTGAGCTGCTTCTCTTTATATCCGCGGGACTGATGCAATGCATCCTCCCCGCATGCGCAGTGAATGCTAGGCATCCACTAGGCATCCGCTAGGCATCCGCTAGGCATCCACTAGGCTTCCGCTCTGCATCCGCTTCATCCGCTCAGCATCCGCTGTGCATCCACTTCATCTGCTCTGCATCCACTCTGCATCTGCTCTTTCTGTTCCGTGTCCGCTTTGCTGCGCTCCCCCGGAAGCCTTGCGGATGTGCCATCTGCTCCCATCCGCTAGGCTTCTGTGGAGCATCCGCTTTCCATCCGCCCTACGTCCTCCCCCCGTCTGTTCCTTTCCGTGTTGTCCGTTCTGGTTATGCAAATTTGGGGCATTTTTGAGGGCGGATAACAACGGATGGAACATTTTTCTCGTCCGCTGTGTCCTTTTTACAAACGTTTTGCATCCGTCGGCCAGTGTGACAGGGCCTTTAGCATCAAAGCGTGTTAATTATTGTATTAAGAAATAGTAATGATCTGATTGTCATTTCAAAAAACCCTTTCTTAGCTAGCACCTAGAAGCCAAGAGGAATGTATATGCCAAATTTCAAGTTTGGTAGGCTTTACGGTTCTGGAGATTTCATGATGAGGAGTGGTACTTGGCTTTTATATATACAGATTAAGAAAACCTTCCATTGAAAACTTAAGTCACGTATGGAGGCCATGCCTGTTTCGCTGCTGAATAACTTGGTCAGCCTGTGAAGAACACAATTTGCTCCACAATTCCCCACTTCCCTCTCTGCCCCTGGCCATAATTCATAGTAAGATGCTGGCTGGATACAAAGTAAGACAATCTGAAATAACAGCTGGCATTCCTATGCATCCAAATAAATACACATTTGCATCTGAATTAAGAGGAAGATTTTAGCAGCAACAATAGATTTGGTGAAAAGGCCTGGGGGTGGAACAATTGAGAAAAGCTAACACCTGTTTTTTGTTGTTGCCTGAATTTTAAAAACAACAACAGGAAAACTGAGAAAATATTTTCCCTCCCTACCAATTGAGTGGGAAAGGGGGAATGGCTAAGAAGTAAGCAAAACCTGGACAAGTGTCACTGTAGCCTTTTGTTTTTCCTGAAGGGGCCAAAGGCATGACAGTTTGCAAACTCCACATATGATGCGTTATTTTTGCTAACTATTCCATCCCTTTTTTTTTCAGAAGAGCATATTTTTAAAACTCTCCATCATATAAATCCAACTGGTTTGAGATGATTATTTTTCAGCTTCAAGCAGATCTTTCTCCTTCTCCAGTAGCTGTTTTTCATCACTCTCCTTTGCCAATGCTTACTGCCTTGACAAGGGAACAGATGATGCAAGACAGATGAAACAGCATACTGAGTAAATGACCCTAGAAACAAATAATATGTAGAGTCACTGGCAATTTGCTTATTTTTTAGTTAATTGGCCCCAGAAATTAAATTAGGAAAACAAACAGGTAAATAAAAGTAAATGGATGCAACAAGCTGACCATAGTTGCCTTGGACAGTGAGCTGGGTAGCTGACCATAGTTGCCTTGGACAGTGAGCTGGGTAGCTGAATAGATAACCAAATAAATAAACAATAAATAAATAGGAATCTAGTAGAATGGTCCTTCTGGATATTGTGCTATCTCAATTGTTCCTTGCTGTCATTGAGAAGTCACCCAGATTTTTCCAGCCCAAATCGTACATCCTTATTAAAGGCCTGGCTGACAACCAAGCAAATCTACTTTTTTCCCTCTTACTCATCTAGTCCTTTATGGCAGGCATCTAGAGCTGAGAGCTAGTAGCTATCCAGGTTCACCAAGCAGTTTTTGTGCTTTGCATGGGACTAGAACTCAGTCTTGCAGTTTCTAGCCAGGTGTCTTAATCATTTACTAAGTTTTTAAAGAAAAAACTAAAACTCCCCTCCTCACAATATATTCTGATGCATTTAGCGGCTCTAGAACATTCAGTATAATTCTTAACCATCAAAATTTTGCCCTTCACTATTTGGTTTGCACTTCCTTCTAGCCAACCTATGGTTTAATTTGGTTTATCATAGCATCAGAGGTGGTATTCAGCAGGTTCTGACCTGTTCTGGAGAACTGGTAGTGGAAATTTTGAGTCTTTCAGAGTACCAGCAAACAACACCTCTGACTGGAGATTTTACAGTATCCTTCCTCTGCCATGCCCACCAAGCCATGCCCACAGAACTGGTAGTAAAAAATTTGAATCCCACCACTGCATAGCATGTTGTGTGAACCCAGCAATTTGTGACTTAGTATTATGAATTCTAATCTATAGCTTTTTTTCAGCTCAGAATCCTTTCCTAATCAGTCTTCTTTTGTTTGTGTCCTCAACACATGGTCACAGTTCATAAATGTTTCATTCAGCAATTCACATTTTAAGGGAATGGGTAATGGAGCACAGCTCATTCGTGACAATTCCACATTATATGCCTTTTCACTTAATAGCACAAAGAGCAATGCAGCATGTAAGACTCTTGGTGAGGTAGGCATCCAGTAATATCTTTGAATTGCTAGAAGTTGCGAAACTGAATCTCCCAAGAATCTGAGTCAGTATGATCAATGGTGGAAGATGCTAAAGGTGAAACTCAAAACAGAATATCATGCAAAAGTTCATTTATTTCAGTAATGCAACTTAAAAGGTGAAACTAATATATGAGATAGACTCATTACATGCAAAGCAAGATACTTCAAGCTGTGATTTGTCATAATTGTGATGATTATGGCTTACATCTCATGAAAACCCGAAATCCACGATCTCAGAAAATTAGAATATTACATGCAAGCAATAAAACAAGGATTGTACATAGAACAATATCAGACCTCTGAAAAGTATAAGCATGCAGATGTCCTCAGTACTTGGTTTGGGTCCCTTTTGCAGCAATTACTGCCTCAATGCGGTGTGGCATGGAAGCTATCAGCCTGTGGCACTGCTGAGGTGTTATGGAAGACCAGGATGCTTCAATAGCGGCCTTCAGATCTTCTACATTGTTCAGTCTCATGTCTCTTATCTTTCCCTTGGGAATGCCCCATGGATTCTCTCTGGGGTTCAGGTCAGGCGAGTTTGCTGGCCAATCAAGCACAGTAATCCCACAGTCATTGAACTAGTTTTTTGTGCTTTTGGCAATGTGGGCAGATGCCAAGTCCTGCTGGAAAATGAAGTCAGCATCCCCATAAAGCTCGTCTGCAGAAGGAAACATGAAGTGCCCCAAAATCTCCTGGTAAATGGCTGCGCTGACCCTGGACTTAATGAAGCACAGTGGACCAACACCAGCAGATGACATGGCTCTCCAAATCAACACAGACTGTGGAAACTTCACACTGGAGTTCAAGCATCTTGCAGTGTGTGCCTCTCCATTCTTCCTCCAGACTCTGGGTCCTTGTTTCCAAATGAGATACAAAAGTTGCTCTCAGCAGAAAAGAGGACTTTGGACCACTGAGCAACAGACCAGTTCTGTTTTTCTTTGGCCCAGGTAAGATGCTTCTGATGTTGTTTGTTGTTCAACAGCGGCTTGACAAGAGGAATATGACATTTGAAGCCCATGTCCAGGATCCATCTGTGTGTGGTGGCTCTTGATGCACTGACTCCAGCCTCAGTCCACTCCTTGTGAAAGTCCCCAACGCTTTTGAATGGCCTTTTACCAACAATCCTCTCCAGGCTGTGGTCATCCCTGCTGCTTGTACACCTTTTCTTCCACACTTTTCCCTTCCACATAACTTTCTGTTAATGTGCTTTGATACAGCACTTTGGGAACATCCAACTTCTTTTGCAATTTCCTTTTGATGCTTTCCCTCCTTATGGAGGGTGTCAGTGATGGTTTTCTGAATAACTGTCAGGTCAACAGTCTTTCCCATGATTGTGATTCCTACTGAACCAGACTGAGACCATTTAAAGGTGCAGGAACCCTTTGCAGGTGTTATGGCTTAATTAACTGATTAGTTTGGGACACTTTGAGCCTAGAATATTGAAACTTTTCACAATATTCTAATTTTCTGAGATTGTGGATTTGGGGTTTTCATGAGCTATAAGCTATAATCATTTAAATTTTGACACATCACGGCTTGAAGTATCTTGCTTTGCATATAATGAGTCTATCTCATATATTAGTTTCACCTTTTAAGTTGCATTACTGAAATAAATGAACTTTTGCACAATATTCTATTTTTTTGAGTTTCACTTGTACATTCATGAGCATTCTAAATTTCAGTTATAATAGAAACTGTTTGAATAAATTCCATATTTATTAAATACATATAGGAATTCTTAGTTCACTAAATCAACATATTTTGCTGGTATTGAGAATGGCATTATAGATATTGAGCACTAACAGATTAAGTCCTAATTAAAACCCTTTAAACTCTCTTTAAAAATGAATTTCTTTATATGTGGAACTGAATAAATGAATTTTGTAGCACTTGGCATAACAGTTCAATAACAATATTAAACTTTTATACCTTCAGTTCTTATTAATATTCATAGAACTTGGTGCTCCGTAAATGTAACAATGGACTTTGTTACTAAGTAGAATAATTGTGCATACACTTTTATACAGTAGCCATTAAACCTACCCTTTAAAATCAATACCAGTAATTTGTAGCTAATTCTATTCATCTCAAATAAGATAAACTTCCCCATAACAAAATAGAACAGTCCCTGAGGCTCAGTTCTATCCATTTAATATATACAATTTTTCTACATATGAAAATGCTTGAAGGTTACCATGCCAACTAGGCTTCTAAGACTATCAATTATCTGGCATGAAAGTTAGTACTTAAACAGTGAAACAGGCTTGAGTTCTGAACTTAGGATGCTGAATAATGCAAGTATTCTTTTATTTGCCCTTTGAATAAGTGGAAATTTGCAAAGCCCTTAAAAAGTTTTCATTATAACATTTTCAAGTTATATGACTATGCTCAAGCCCTTTTTACAGAAGAAAAAGTGAAAGTTGAAAGAATAATGTAATGTAAAATTTCCCATAAAACAATCATGATTAAGCTTCCTACAACTTGACTTGCAACTTGGCTGTGCTTCTGAGTTTTCTTGGTAAGACTAAGGGAGGGAGATCTTAATTTCTTTTTCAAGAATTTAATTCTGACACTGAGGTATTCGCTAATATGGTAGCATGATTGATTGATTTGTTTATGCACCCAACTTGTTTTCGGCTCCTAGCAACCACACAGATAAATGCAGCAACATATCTGCACTTTATTCATCTTTCCCCCTAATTCTTAATTTCTATTCTTTCTAAGCATTAACCATATCTAAAGGAGCTAAAAAAAGCCACAATTCATAAAACATTGCTGAAAGAAATAATACCTACCAGTATTTTAAAAGGAAACTTTTCACAGTTAACCAGATTATTCATCCCAAGAGTTTCATATGAATATTAAATAACATGGGTGAATCAACCAAATGAGCTACTTCACATTAATCACCTTCCATCCAACCCTCATGACAACTGATTGCAACTTCCTACTCAGGGATAGATAAATTTCTGCTGAGCAATGCCCATTACTTTCAATCCTTGTTGGTTATCTGCAAGGGTACCATGGTTAATAGTATTGAATCTACCAAGATGGTACTGAATGCACCTAACTAGAACTGGATAAAGACCATCTACTCAGAAAGGCCAATGTTGTTTCCAAGCCTGATCTTCAATTGGAAGAGATTTAGATTATCCTTCCTAAAAAAAAAAAAAAGGGGGGGGGAGGTAGATATTGGCAATCGATTGAAGTTATCTAATATGGCCAGATAGAGTGATGTGCTTTCTTCAAGAAAGGACACACTACCATGTAATTTAAAGTAGTTGGCATCATGCCCCCCTCCTAGACAGGAATTAATTACCTCTTGAATTCAGCTATGCACATCCTTCTTGACTTTCTGAATGATTTAAGTGAGATAGGGATACCCAGAATTTACCACCAAAGTCTGAGAGCAAAGCATCTGGAGCTAAGGCTGAAGTGAAATGAGGATTAATGCATTGTTCTGTCTTTTTGCTGCAATGCCCTACCTGCTGTCAGCTATCACATTTTGTTATATTTTGTTCACTTTCCTTATTTTCCCCAGGCCACCTCTTTGTATTTCCAACATTAGCTGAAGTGTAAGAGCACTTCTGTCAGCCTAAAAATGATTATCCAGCATCACTAGCATCGGTACTGTATCTGTTGCATATCATATCTCCTACAAAACTTCCCATTGCACCCTTCTTCCAAATCCAGATCAAAAATCCTTTCAGTTTGTTCCCAGATGACAATTCTTCCAAGGAAAGAAATCTGCCCACAGCCCTCAGCCTCATTGTGCTTCTACCCACAGTCATTCCAAACCTACAGCTCTGTCTTCAGGTCTTTGCTGTTGACATTGTCCAATTTTCAGACTCCTTGGCTTATTCCCTTTCATTGATTTCTCTTGGAATAACTCTCTTTTTGTAGGCCACACATTTTGACCAATTTGCTCCTATTGTCTCTATGGCATCTTCCATTTTGCCAGATTGAAATGGCAGCTGTCACACTGCACTGTTAACCACAACCTAAGCCTTTTCTCTTAAAATCCCTTTTAACATTCACACTCCTCCAACCTTTTCTCAATCTTTATTTCATTACAGTTGCCTCTCCCTATCTCCCTAAATTCTAATTCTAACACTACCACTGATTATGTTATAATGAATCAAGAAAATATCCAAACTCAAAGAGAACCAAGAACCCCACATTTCAACCCTGAGCTACAAATATTCTGTTGTATAGGTTCCTAAATTCTAATTTACTCACCTTGTCAATCTTATAGCCTCCTCATTGCTAAAACATCTCAGTCCATCAGTCTCTCACTGTCTGAAAGCTAATGTCTAGCTGGGTGCATGCAAAACTATACAGATAAGGAAGGAGTCCATATGGGTGGGAAGATCAAAGAGTATAAATTGCTTATGCCCACATGATAGATCTTTTCTGTTGCAGTTGGGATAACTAAGATAACCTCATGCTACCATTAATCAGCCTTGGATTATCTAAAATGATTTCTCATTCTATACCTACCTATACATACATCCTGCATACTTACAGACCTATCTTAAAAAAATTATTTTTAATGTGGTAATAATTCATCTATCCTGTAGATGAACATGGACAAAGAGTTCTAATCTAAAGTTGGGCACAAATGAACTTTCTCAATTCTTCACTGAATCTGTAGGCAGAGAAATTGGATAGATTTCTTCAGACTTCATCCAGGAAAAGAGATATTTTCAATATTTTTTCTGCTACCAAATAAATCTCATATAGAGGACATCTCCTCTCTCAACATGTCTTCTTTGGAATTTGATTGAATGTTGGAACAGAGAATATAAGCCAGGGAACCTGCTGACTTACTGAAGAATGGGATAGAACAACCTTCACAGATACCTCTTGACTATCTTAGAACTAAAGAATCAAAGACACAGCATCCTCCTCCATGAGAAATTATCTGTAATTTTCCACATCTTTCTAAAATGTGCATTAATCAAAATGAATACAAACTGATACAGAAAAAGTGAAGAATAAAGTATCTATTTGACATTACTTTGATCCAGGGATGGGATTCTACCAGTTCGCATCTATTCACTAGAACTGGTTGTAAACATTCTAAGCAGTTCGGAGAACCGATTGTTAGAAGAAATTACTGGCCTAAACCTGTAAGGAAGGCAGGAAGGAAACATTCTGGTGTTGCTTACAGAAACTGCCTCTCCATTAACCCTTTTAACATTCTTGGCAGGACTAGACTTCCTGTCTCTGGAACTTCTCTGGAGTTTTTTTCCCTCCTTTGCTAGTACTTTGCTTGTGTGGAGTGACCATTCAAAGTTACAATGGCACTGAAACAAGTGACTTATGACCATTTTTCACACTTATGACTGTTGCAGCATCCCCACAGTCATGAGAGGCCAGGCGAGGAGATGCGTGCCTCATTGTGAATGATATTGAGTTGACCACGTCCAGCCAATAACATGACCACCAAGCCAAGTCCACCCAGTCACATGACCACCAAGCCATGCCTACTACCTAAGCCATGGAGAACT
Source organism: Laticauda colubrina (assembly GCA_015471245.1). NCBI lineage: Eukaryota > Metazoa > Chordata > Lepidosauria > Squamata > Elapidae > Laticauda > Laticauda colubrina. Next base: position 46,159,454 of record BLBF01000016.1, read on the forward strand.
GGTTGTTAAAAAATGTCAATCCCACCCCTGCTTTAATCCCCTAATACATGTATGTATGCCATTAGGAAAGACTTGTGAAGAATGTACCAAAAATCCAGTTCCCTTAACCTGATAAATACAAGATACATTTCCAAAAACCACATTGATTGGAAATTCTAAAAGCAGCATTTAGAGGGAAGCCGACAAAAGGACAGTCAAAAAGTGAAAAACCAGCTTACAATTTGCAGGATTGCTGTTCTTTTTATTTGACTTAGGTCCCTGGCCTTAGAAAGTTAAGAGAAGAAAGTCTAAACACAACATTTTATCATCAAGCCAGTTTTTTTTTAGAGATAATATGGCTCAGTGTCAAAATCCATGTTTGTCATTACAATTACTCACCAGACCATGTACTGGAGTAATTTCATCTGCACATAGTTTACACTCCAAAACCCTTTTAGGGTTGCATGCACCTAAGCTTTAAGTAATTGTAGTTCTGCCAGGAGCGATTAAGAAAAAACATTTCAGCTTTTGGATTCATAATGACACCCTTTAGTGTGTGTTCTTTTTCTGTGCAGGCAACTGAAGCATCAGTTTTCTGACTCTATTTCCCACTTCAGAGATCGTTGCCCCCAGAGACTGACATATCAGCTTCATAAATAAATATTCAGACTTCCATGAAGTTACTTCTGGTATCTATCTAATATAAAGGGAAGTTCATCAGCAGATCTGCATTGTTCATCACCAGAATCATAGCTCTGGTATCTAGCAACAGAGGAAGGGGGAAAAAACACCTTTTGAAAAACACCTTTTAAATATGTTGGATGTATGATATTCTACTTGTAATCCTTATGTGTTCATGGGAAGAGAACCAATACAAAGTTTCAGAATTTCTATCAAGTTTCTCCAGGTCAGCAATCATGGGGGGGGGGGGGGGGGAGTTATTAGGATCATTTGGAAAAAATGGTTTTTAAATTTCTGTCTACCTGTGTTCTGATCCTGGTGCTATTTCCTTGCTTCTAATAGTGAGCCTCTGTGGAATGAATTTGGCACAAGAGTGATTTACAGTGAATTCAGCTAATATAAAAAATAATTCTTCTAGAAGTTCTGATTCAATATTACATGGAATCAATCAATCAATGAATTGCATGTGCTTCTGACCTCTTCACTTTTGAGGATATCAAGAATTGTCAAATAAAATGCTAATACCTAAAATATCTAACAAATAAGAGCAATAAAGTATAGCAGTCCAAAGAAAACAAAGCAAGCCAAACCACAGCAACCATCCCATTTTTTTGTTAGTAACAGTTCAAAAGTGGTGACTCTAAAACATTTTAGAAAATCAAGTCATTTTTCTTTGGTGCCTAAATCATGTTACAAAAATAATGCAGAAGTTTGCTCAAGAATTACCATTGTAGAGCCACTGGTAAGGTCTCTGTAATATATATCTGTCATACCATTGTTGAGGAAGCATCCAAATCTGCAGGTATCTCCTTCCACAAGTGACATACAGAGTTTAGCATGGATTTGTAGTGCTTCCTTCAACTATTTTTATAGGGAATTCACAAAAGATTAAAACTTAGTAATTCCCTAATCTTTTTTCCCCCCTAGGATTCTTCTGGTTGTTAATACAAGTTTTATCTACTAAGGCTAATGCAATCTCTACAAGTATATAATGCCTTTACTGCTATTCCCCTGCCTCAGGTATTAGCAATGTGAAATATTATATACATGAGTGCAGACGTTTGTCATAAACCAGATGATGACATGTGTGTTACTATATAATTTGTATCAATTGCATCTATTATTGCAATTCCATCACAATGTACTTGTGACATCTATCGCCCCCTCCTTGCTTCTTCCATGGATGCAATCATAAGTTTGATTGTGACTAGAACCCTTATAGCGAATGATTAGGTCAATTTAAGTCAGATTTTAAACCTTTCTAGCCATCTTTTTAGCAGTATTGCATTATTCTGGTTGCAAGGAGAGCTGGATGTTTCAATTGGATTTGGCATTTTTGTCTACCTGTTGAGTCCTTCCCAAAGACAAGGGAAAGGCAGAAGTTATTTAATGGTATTGTTAAATAAATAACGTTATTTACTTAAAGATATTGTTGGAGGATATAAGCTGTTCTAAGTAAAGCTGCCTTTTGCAATTGACTGATGGTGAATTTTTCAATGCCATTAGAGTTCAAGTGGTACTTCAAATGTTTTAGGATTTCACTCAAGGTGCCTATTATTATTGGTACTTCCATTATTTGCTTTTACTACAGTCATTCTACTTCTGTGTGTGGGTCTTTGAATTTTGTGATTTTCATCAAGTTCTTCTATTCTGATGTCTCCAGGTACAAATGCCACCTTTTACAACATGCACCGAACTCCAAACGGCTGTTCCTACAATTAAATCCCATCCCATAGAAAACAGATATTGTTCTCGGTAAAGTCACAGCAATTTTGTGTGCAGCTTGCAACTGAAGAATGATTGAATTGGGCTAACAGCTACTTATCTGAGTACAACCAAGGTGTAACAAAGTGTCAGCCTTCAAGATCTTCTACTATCGCTTTGCATCTTTCGGCTGTCATAAGAAATGGGGGGGGGGGGGGGGGAGGGGAAAAGTCGGGGAAGTGAGCTGAAGGTGTTACATTTTTCTGTTGTGTAAATGAAGGGGGGGGGAAGCATACATCAGAGTTAGGTTTCTATTTCTCGCTTAGCTTTCTTTTCTCTGCGCAACTGCAACCCGTTATCAAAGTATGCCAAGGTCAGTGGACAGAGGCCTCATCATCACCTGAAGATGCCCACATGACCATATTCACAATTTCTAATTGGAAGTTTCATCTGAACTATTGTGGGTGGGAGCACTTCCATCACTTTGTATATGTGATTTACGTGCCTAATTCCTCAGATTCAGAATTCTTTGGTTGCTACCACTTCACTTTCAGTAAAAGATAACTTTTCTCTAAATTAAAGAGTTTAAGTATTTCTTTCTTGGATTTTGAATGGAGCACCGCCCTGACACAAAGTATAAAGTGCATCTACCCCACACTCCACCAGGGATGAGTCTATAGCACACATTTACCACTGTGAGCAGGCTTACTGGATTCTGTTGCTGTGAAGAGTATGAAATGAGGAAAGTATCCAGCCACTTTGAACATTATGGGATGATGTTCACAAAATGTAAAACAACCCCGGATAAACTCCAGCTTTCTGATAATGTACCTAAATGATACCATGGAAAAGACTGAATCCATTAATATATTGGAGAAATTATCTGCTGAAAATGGGATGCTCTGTGATTTTGGAAATGGCAAAGTGGGAAACCACTTGAAATGGTTTATACCATGCAGGAGTCTCTTGTAGATAAAACTGGTTGTTTGCATTTACTTTCAGGTGTGAAAAGTTAACAATGCATACATAGAATGACTCATTCTCAAAACTACGAATAAAAATTCTATTGGAATACATTTTTTTCAATAATAACCTTTTTGTTCCAAAATAAATTATGTCAGCTATACATTTTAGGCATATTTTTTTTTTTTTTGGGGGGGGGGTTATCTAATGGAACAAACTGAGAACAGAAAAGCTATTAAAAGGTTTTTTTTAAAAAAAATTTGTGCCAGCTTTTAGGGAAGAAATTTTCTTGTGACTATTAAAAAGAACAAATGCAAAAACATGGAATAAGAGCGAAATGGACTGTCTTGAAAATGCTTGTCATAAGAGGAATAAAAATATGAACATTTTAATTTTTTTCAAAAAAACTAGAACATCCTAGCAGATATTATGAAATGTTTTTTATAAAATAATTCTTGCTTAGGAACATGATAATACATGAGAAAGCATAGATGGATAAAAGTTATCAATAATCAAAACTTTATATATCAAAAATCAGTATCATCAAATATTTATTCCTATTCTTCTGGCCAATAGAAAGCAGAGCTGAGTCTCTGACAGTGTTTACAGTCCTGTCTTTCATAATTTCCCAAAAATTAATACACACTTCTTGATTCATTTTATCTTGCTATGTCTTGCTGGTTTTTTTTTTTTTAATAGAAAATCAAGGAAAATGAACCAAGAGACAATTAAGAGAAAAGAAACCCTTGAAAAGCAAAGTTATTTGAAAAGTGGAAGTTTATTTAATATATCATGGATTTATTTAATATATCATGAAATGTGCTGGTTGTGATATGAAAATAATGAACGAACACCTTCAAGAAAAAGCAGTTTGACTATTTTGGACAATGACATTTAAGAATAAATATTAGGTACCTCAATTTAATATATAAGAATAGACTCAAGGGAATGCAGTGGTGACAGATGACTCATGTTTTGTCAAAAAAATTAATATATGTGCCATGCTTCTTTCAGGCAGTAACATCAAAACAATAAAAAAGTATTAGTTGCCAGCCTCTGTTGACTAAAATTAGTCATAACTCCTATTCTCATTTTAGAGATGAAAAATTGGCAAAAATAATTGAATATAGCAACAATCTTGCATTCTGATGTTTACACAGAGTTAGAACAAAGTAGAATAGAGTTGGAAGGGACCTTGGAGGTCTTCTAGTCTAACCCCCTGCTCAGGCATGAAATCCTATACCATTTTAGACAAATGGTTATCAAATCTCTTTTTAAAAACCTGTGTTGGAATGTCTGGAGGCAAGTCATTCCACTGATTAATTGTTCTGTCAAGAAATTTCTCTTTAGTTCTAGGTTGCTTTTCCCTTTGATTATTTCCATCCATTGCTTCTTGTGCTGCCTTTAGGATTTTTGGTGATTAGCTTGACTTCCTCTTCTTTGAGCTCACATACTATATATAGTTGGAATAATACTTTAGATGCTCTTAGTAGCAGGTCCTCAAAACTCAACCCCTATATAGAAGACAACATGATAGAATGGATTTCATAAATAGATGGTGCAATTCAATTTACGGAAGAACAAAATTGTGATAAAAGCCAATCTGTTTTGTTTTCCCTGGCCAACCAGAAGCTTATAAGTAGCAAAGAAGCAGAAAATGAAAGTCTAAAACTGGTCTGCTCGATTTTAAACAAGAATTGGGTAATATAAGCCTATGGCAATGCAATTTCATCATTTTTGGTAACTCCCACTGTGTTTCCAAATTAAAAGATTTTTTAAAGCCCCAAATAGCTTGACACCAGAAAATGAAACATAACAGCTGTTCTGATAGGAAGCCGTTCAGGTCGGCTACTTCAGAATATTTTAGCTGTTATTTTGTCTAAGTCTCCATTCTTTGACACTTAGATTCTACAGCTAGTCCTTGACTTATGACCACAATTGAGCCCAAAATTTCTGCTGCTAAGGGAGACAGTTGATAAATGAATTTTGCCGCATTTTAAGACCTTTTTGCCATAGGTGTTAACTGCAATGGTTAAGTTATGCATACAGTCATTAAGTGAATCTGGCTTTCCCATTGACTTTGCTTGTCAAAAGGTCATAAAAGGTGACCACATGACCTGGGACACTGCAACCATCATAAATACATTACTATTGCCAAACAGTCCAAATTTTGATCATGTGACCATAGGGATGTTGCAATGCTTGTAAGTATGAAAAATGGTCATAAGTTACTTTTTTTTAGTGCTGTTGTAACTTTAAACTCACCAACTGAACTGTTGTAAATTGAGGACTACCTGTAGTTTAGGACAGGTTGTATTAGTTTTATGTGACAAGAGAAGTTATTGAAATATCCATTTTGCATAGGTCCAATACAAATTGTTCATTCTTGTTGCCTATTTCATATACACTGAGCTTTTATTCTCTTAATTTTTTGTAGTTTTCCCAGGGCTGTTTATTTTTACAGGTATTTCTGAGTATAAAAGGAATTCTGTTTAGAAAGGGCAATTATAAACCTTAGTTTGTTTTTTGTCAAAATTAAAACACCTGAAGGTCAAAACAGGAGAACAAAAGTAAAGCATGAAATCTGGAGTTAATATCGCACTTGACTTTAAAACAATACAGAATATATTTTCTCAACATTGACAGTTAAGTTGACAGTTTAATTTTATGGAGTTTCACAATATACTACTGAGAAGATTTTATCTTAAGTTCTCTTTGGTTTAATCTCTCTTGGCAGAAAGACATACAGAAAAGCCTCTGAATAAATTGTACTTAGCCTGCTTATCTGAACTGTAAACCTTTATTTCTTTTCCCTTTATTTCTAGGCAGTTTGCATTCTAGTAATGTGGTAAGAAGGATAGCAAAGCCTTATTTGATGAAGTATTTAAATGACATTCAAGTAATGCCATTCATAGGAACTGTCAAAGAGCAACAAAGAGTCTGCTCCTATGTGGGGAGAAAATGTCATATGTATGAAGCTTTTGTAGACTAGAGTCCATTGCTTCAGAAAAGACAGGATCTGTACTACAGGACCTTATACCACATATTAAAGTCAGGGGCGGGCTGCTGGGGTTTCGCATGGGTTCGGGAGAAGTCCTAGCTAAGATTCTGTACAGTTCAGAGAACCCCCAAATCCCACTCCTGGCTGGCCCCACTCACCCCTCCCTGCCCCTCTTAGGAGTCCCCATATGGCCTGTTTTGGATGCAGGTAAGTGCAGGGTGTGTGTGGAGGTTTAGGGAAGGCAAAAAATGGGCCTCCTGAAAGTTTGGAAAAAAGCCCGTTTCCAGCCTCTTGAGCCTAGGGAGGCGGTTTTTGCCCATCCGGAGGCTTAAGAAAGCCTCCGGAGCCTCGGGAAGGCAACCCTCCCACCTGCTGAGGTGCAGGAAGCTGACTAGGCTACGCCCATCATGGCCATGCCCACCCAGCAGCTAGGCAGAAAGCCCTTTACTAAAATTTTTGAAGCCCACCCCTGATTAAAGCCCACCTTTATGAACCTGAATTGTGAATGTGTTGACTAGGAATTCCAGAATTCCTAGTCAACATGCTAAACATTTAAGGAGTTTATCTCACAGCATATTTTAACTTTCCATTTAATGTGTCCAATTCTTGGACTCTGCCTAGACAAATCTTTGCCATTTCCTTGCAAGATCTATTGCCTCTTTCTTAGGACTAAGAATGAATGACGGTCCCAAAGTCATCCAGCTGGATTTATGTCAAGTCAAATGCTCCTGGTTTTCTGATTTCTAGCCTGATGTCTTAACCACCACATTAAACTGAATCTCAGAATATATCTACTCTGGCACAGGAATCCCTAACCCTCGATCATGGACTGGCACAGAGCTGCTGCATGCCAAAAACTAGACCATGCAAATAAGCAAAGCCTCATCTGCGGGATACAAGCAGCATACGGAACCATGCCCCCTCCAGTCCATGGAAAATCTCTCTCCATGGAACTGGTCCCTGGTACCCAAAAGGTTGGGGGTCTAGCACATATCACAGAGTTCAGCTTAATTTCAGAAAACTGGAAAGAGAACCAAATCACAATATTTTATTGATTTAACAAATGCTTTGTCATTATATGTTCTATTATTTACAGTGGTTCTTGTATGAATTTATTAATTTAATTTAATTAGTTTAACATTTAAACTAACATTTAATTAGTTTAACATCAGAGCAGATAATTCATGATTTTCTCACTGCAGAGAAGTCATGAAGGAGCTCTCGCCTCATGATTAGGAAGCTGTAAGTTTGATTCTAAGTAGCAGCAGATATTTCTCTGGGCACAATGAGTAATTAATTATCTGCTGTGAACTCTGCATTGGCATCAGGAAGGGCATCCGGCCAGTAAACACTCAGCTCCATTCAGTTGCCGTAGCTCCACTCCAATGTAAGGGATTATGCGGTTATTAAAAGGAAGAAGAAGAAGAAGAAGAAGAAGAAGAAGAAGAAGAAGAAGAAGA
>BLBF01000016.1:46167251-46214525 GCA_015471245.1 Laticauda colubrina
AGAAGAAGAAGAAGAAGAAGAAGAAGAAGAAGAAGAAGAAGAAGAAGTAGTCACCCTGCAGAACATAGCCTCCTTCCACCTGAAGCAGAATTCTCACCATGGAATAAGTTTTTAACAGTTATTGATATTCACATGAGGTGTTTCCTTGTTATCATTGTTTCCTCTTTTTCCACATTTGCAAAATGTTGAAAGGAAAAAACCAAACACCATCACAAGGTAAGTTGGATTGCATTAAATATAAAGAAAATGATTGGTATTATTCTTAGAGCACCATTTTAAAGACTATAGCTTAAAAATGATGACATTTACACAGAAAAAGGAATGACAGATTCTGATGCAGACAACTTCTGACTTCATGCATACTTGAGATATATTTATGCTTGCTGCTGATAGTTTCATGGATAATTATGGCCTGCCTGTAATTAAGCTAAAGTTTTTTTGGCTCCACAAATTCTTCACCTGAATCATTAATTAAAACAAATGCCACTAGTAACCTATCATGTTGGAGAAAATGATTTGAAATGTCATTTGCCATGAATTTTCAACCATTATGTTAATGGGCTATCTGATTTATAATTAAAATATGGACTTGCTGCAATTATTCAAGCTCAATTTTTACTTTAGTTTTGAGACATGGAATTGCCAAAGTCTGGAATTACTGCCAGTAACTCTTTAATTAACAATGCATTTATTCTTGTTCCAGTGAATTATGATTTATTCCATGTCACATGTCTGTGGCTTGTAACACTTTGTCCTATTATTCAGCAGGACATAAATAATGCATCAACACTGTACTTTGTTTGGTGACCTTTTAAACCTAGAAATTATTTTTTGCCTGCATAATCACAATAATAATCACAATCAATGGGAAAACCACATGTGGGGACCACAAGCCACCATGAATAAAATCATTTTTGAATTTGTTCTGATATATTGAAACTGGTCCATCACTTGGATGTCACAATATTACCAATTTACATATGTGTTCAATATACTCATCTTAATTTAAACCTTAAGAGGCATCAAAGAACTAAAGAATTGAATCACATCAAGGTAGAAAAAATGAATTAAATACAACCTCCTAATAAACTTAATTATCTGTCATTTCTGCAATCATGTTTGCATTAAAAGCCAAGAGATGGTAGATAGCATTTATCCAGAATAAGATATCCTAAAAAAGCTTTAAAAGGTGAAAAGGTTCCTCTCACACATACATGCTAGTTGTTTCTGGCTTTAGGGGGCAGTGCTTCTCCGTTACAAAGCCAAAGAACCAGCACTGTCAGAAGACATCTCCGTGGTCATGTGGCTGGCATGACTAAACGCCAAAGGCGCACGGAATGCTGTTACCTTCCCACCAAAGTGGTCCCTATTTTTCTACTTGCATTTTTACGTGCTTTCGAACTGCTGGGTTGGCAGAAGCTGAGACAAGTAACGGGAGCTCACTCCGTTATGTGGTGCTAGGGATTTGAATGTAATGTAACGGAGCTTACAATGTATTATATCAAGCTGCTCATGGGCACTGTATTCGTCTGATGGGCAACCTGTAAATTATTCATTCATTCAATCAATCAATCAATTGAGAAAAAGAAGGAAAAAAATGGATAACATGTCAAAGTTTGTCCTTAGCAATCAGTGGGATAATCAATATAGTATGTGCAGCCATCACTTGTATAACATCAACATGCCTGAGATGTGAAGAGTCTGTTCCAAAACACCAAACCTTGATCTAAAGCAGGACTGTCAAACTCAAAACTGCTGGGTGTGGCACATTTTGGCCATGCCCACACCTAGTTTAGCAAAGGGGGGAAAAGTCTCGATACGTCACGTGACGCCATCATGATGACGTGAGTTTGACACCCTTGATCTAAAGCAGTAGATTCCTCTGAAGAAAAAAAAGACACAAGAAGCCAATGGATAAATAGGAATAAAGATAGGTTTTTTTTTGTTTCCTAAGAATATTGCAGGCCAAAATTTCAACTAAAGCTCAACAACTGTACGGATTTCTTCAGAAGCTCCAACTTCATTTTTGAACTCTGAAAATTCTCTCAAATGTCTCACTTGTTTTTGCTCTGCAATGGTAGGATGTCTCATCTCTGGAAATCACTATTAACTAACCCCATTTTTCTCCCAATCCCAATATTTTCCAGAAGTCTTTGACTGCAACTCTTATCATCCCTTAGGCAGGATGATCTTTGTGGAGAATTGAAATCCACTGAATTAAACTTAGAAAGATCAAGCAAGCCTGTTCTTCTATGTTGAAACAAAAACACATCAAAAGAAATGTGCTTTTTTCCAAAAGGCAACTGGACTTCTTTTTTCTTTGAAGAGGTTGGATGAGAAGTGAACCATTTTCAAAGGGAAAAAAAGTAAGAAAGTCCAGTTGCCTTTGGGAAAAGCACTTTCAGAACAACCATGATCTGAGTGATTGAGAATCTCCATATATCACTGGTGGCTAACATTTTTGGGCTCCTGTGCCAAAAATTGTATCTGTGCATGCCAGCACCCAGAAGGCAATGTGCATGCCCCGCCCGCCCCCTGTGCATGTATGCACAACCCTGCCCGCCGCCACCCCCTTACATGCACTGTGCCTCCCAGCTGATTTTCAGTCCATTTGAGGCCTTTTTCGGGTCCCAGAGGCTTGAGGAAAGCTTCTTCAAGCTTTGCAGACCAAAAAATGGGCCTGTTTCATCACGTCTTGTATTTCCAGAATTACAGGAAGTGACAAAATGGGCCTATTTTTTGGCCTGCAAAGGCTTTCTTCAAGCCTCTGGGTGGCTGAAAATCAGCTGAAAGGTACACGCATGTGTAGTGAGGTAAGTTTGTGTGCGGCTCGCATGCCGGCACAAATGGCTCTGTCATCTATGGTATATATACCATAGGTTTGCCATCACAGCTATATAGTATCAAAAGAAACAAAAAACTAACAGGATAGAAGCCTATCCACTTGCATCTAGCCATGAATAGATTTCCTGAATTTTAGTGCTTAATCAATGTAAAAATGGTAGATTTTAGAATTTAAGATGGAAAACAGCCCAAAGGGATGATCATGCCACTAAAGATGATCACAAGTCATTATGGATGCTAGATGCTATTGTGAGTCAGCATGAATTCATGGTAGCATGAATATTTAACACTTAATGCTGGGCTGAAAACACAGGTAGCATTGGCTTTCCATTTAAACTGCAGCAGAGGACAGACTGCATAAACTGTGCCTGTAATTAAATGATTGCTTGAAAATGTTAAAGGAAGGTGTAACAACTCACAAGGGGTTTTGATTACTGCATTCATATGATATGGTTGATCTGTATGGAACTGCTTGGCTAAACATCATGTAAAATGGCATGAAACAAATTATTTTAAATTGTTTCATTTAATGCAGTAGTTTTTAAAGGTTTTCACTAGACATGGGTGAAATCAGAAATCATGACAATTGCTTCACTAGACAGCAATAGCACTTAGACTTATATACCACTTTACAGCGCTTTACAGCCCTCTCTAAGCAGTTTACAGAGTCAGCATATTACCCCCAACAATCTGGGACCTCGGAAAGATGGAAAGCTGAGTCAACCTTGAGCCTGGTGAGATTTGAACTGCCAAATTGCAGGCAGCCGGAAGTCAGCAGAAGTCACTTGCAGTACTGCACTCTAACCATTGCACCACTGTGGCTCATATGCAGTTTAAACATTTAGAATAGTCCTAAAATGAAAACCATCATTTTAGGTTTCAACTCTCTGACTGATTTTGTTGTTGCTTTCAGGTGAGGGTTTAGAATACACAATAGTGGTACAAATACTGCATGGCTACTAGTGTCTTTTTGTTTGATACATTCATGATTTCTTTTGAACATATGTAAAGAAAAATAGCAATTTCTGCAAATAATTCAAGAATTCATACCTGAATGTTTGCATGTTTCTTTGGAAGACCCATCTCAGTTCTAAGGAATTATGCAACATTTGGTGATCTTATATGGAAACATCTAGTCCTGGATAATTCAGTAGCACATGTTTCTCACTAGAGATCCACAGACCTGATCAGTGATCAATAAGTCAGTATTTAAAAGCAAGGATAAGCCCAAAATGAAACTCTCAGTCCCTCATGCACTGACCTTGAATGCATTCATTGAGAATTAATCCAAGAAATTGCAGTGTGCTATCAGCCTTAATATACTTTCTGAAATAATCTATATTTCCCCCGAATCACATGGACTATTGAATTCTTCCTCTTTTTCTCTGTTAGGATATTGATTTCTGCCTCTTGTCAAATTGTTAAGTACACACAGCTCTGCTTAACATAGAAGCTCATTGTCCACATTTCCAGGAATTGATGTGGCTTTACTTGAGATTCCCTCATTTACCCTTTTCTGCTGCATTAATACTATCAGCACAAAACAATTTCAAGTGGCAAAAGAGTTGTGAGAAGAGCTAGCAAGTTGAGTGAAAAATTGGCACATATAACTGTGACACATCTGAAGATCAGCTTGGAAAACACAGCTGTAATCCTATGATGTTTTATTTTACATGATGTGTATTCTAACTTTACAAACTAGACACATATGATTTACTATACTGTACAGAATTTTAGTTCCGGTACTTTATATTATGGGAATTTTCTATGCTGGTATTTTACATTATTCATTTAGATATTTGTTGTGCATGTCCTGTTCTTTAATTAGTCATTGACTGAATAAACTCAGTGCCTGATCTAATCCCAGAAAATTAAGATGAGCTGCATAACTTGGAGAAAAGTCGAATAATATTAGAAAGCTTGCTGACTTGGAATTTAACTTCTGCAATGATAACCAGCAAGGGAAATTATATTTAGTTTTAATGATCTAAAATAAATATGTACTTAATATTTTTGCACAGTATTATTATTTTAACAAAACTGCAAACCTCCAAGGATTAAGGACTAAGATGGAGAATAAATCATATCAATCAATCATCAATCAGTCAGTCTTTTATGTGGCTTCATCTAAGGATGTCTTGGTTTGAGTAGGAGATGCAACATATGACACTGGTGTCTTTTAGAACAGGGGACTCCAACCTTGGCAACTTTACGACTTGTGGACTTCCAACTCCCCAAATTCTTCAGCCAGCATGTGCTGGCTGAGGAATTTTGAGAGTTCAAGTCCACAAGTCGTAAAGTTGCCATGGTTGGAGACCCGTGTTTTAGAACACAACAGTTGCAAGTACATCACTTTCTCTAGGTTTACAATGTAGAGAAAACTGGATTTATTTATAAGTAATATTTTCTGAACAGTTATAGTTACATGTCACAGAATGAAAGGAAAAAACAAGAACAAAAAGATATAGAAAAACTACTCACGCCTGAAGCCATAGAGCCATCTCAATGAAGCCTGTAGGCATTCTTTTCTATTTTGGAATGGAGCATCACAGCAAAGTTCTCTTTAATGTAGTAGCTCCTTAAAGTATTGTCCAAAACTAAAAAAATATATAATACATCCTTAGAAGAGATGACAATAAAGGACACCATTCTGTAATAAATTTCATATACAAAAAATATTTGTAGGTCAGGAAAACTTGATTGAAATAGAAAAGGATGTGATCGATGGACAGTTAAATTGCAAGATGATACAATCTGATGCCATCCAGAAAATGGTTGTGGTATAGCTTGCTTGCCTTTTTAAGCAGGACTTTTGAGTATAGTATTCTTTTAAATAGAGGCCACTTTTAGAAAATAAATTACCTATTCTAGAGAAGGACATCTAGTCACTGGCTGTATTCTCTTTAAAGTTCTAAAAGAAATGTAAGGAATTTTCCTTACTATGATTATTTTTTAAATTGTATTTATTTATTCACTGTATTTTTCTCCCACCGGATGATAGTTATTCTTTGGGAATACAGTCAAATACAATATGTACTAAAGAAAACTCAAGAAACTCCATGCCAGACAAGATGATAATAATAATGGAAATGCAGTCTAATAGTGTTATTATCAAGTAGCAGTGAAACACTAAAGCTGTAAAATGCTATAATAGTTACTTTAATGTTTGAACATAAGAAGCTCTTCAACTGACACCAAAAACAAGAAGACAAACAAATAGAGGTGCATGGCAAGATTTTCTGTGGAGGGCATTCTTCGTACAATATAAACCATTGAAATGACAGTGAAATCGGAATCAACACACTGACTTTTAGGCATCACAATTTAGCAATACTTATTTCCAAGCAAACAAGTTAGATTAGGTTGCCTATTTTTGAAAGAGAATGAATACTTTTTTTATAATAATGAAGGTCTGTGGTTGAGGTGCAGAGTGACATGTATACCTAAAATTTTGTATCTTTACAATAATAGGAATGTTGCTGAATGAGATCTGAAGTAGGGCTATTTCTGCTTTAACTGGGTTAAAATGGAAGATTTAAAACAGCTTTAGAACTAAAGTGAGGACAAATCTTTTTATAACTTCTTAAATCTGAAGCTAAGGATGAGCCATCTCTATGTGGCTGCATACTTGTATCACAAAACCTGAAGTGAAAAAATTGCTGTAATTTGGTAGTCTGGGAGAGCCCTAGAAAGGTCTGAGAGAGAAAAAGATCTCATAATATAGTTTATTTTTTTGTCAATGACCTTGACACAAAAACCACTCAGACAGACTCTATTAGAGCTGGCTATCTCACAGTCAACCCAATCTTTGAGCAAATGATTTACACTTGATGAAGAGATTATCAAAGAGAAAAAGGGAACACTTGTATCAAAACTACTTTTTAAGGAGCATTGGTTAATGGCCAAACTATAAAATGTAGTACTATTCCAATGGTGAGGCCTCAGAAACACCTTTTTTGACTGGGCTTAGGCTGCTTCTAGTTGAGAGGAGTAGGAACAAACCTTTTCTTAAACCCAAGGCACAAGCTGAATGTTTTATGGGTAAAATGGAAAGGTAGAAATAGGTGACACAATGGCAAGAAAATAGGTTTAGGTGGGGAAAACACAAATATATTAAAAAGCCTCCTGTCCGCAACAAATCATGAAGCAGGATTGTTCCACATAAATTACAGAGGAAAAATACTGTCTGTTCTGTCTGGAAAAGAAGCGCGTGAGACCGGGTTCCAACTAACAACTCTTTATTCGGTTAACAGCAACAGTAACGGAACATTAGCTCAAGCCACGGCAGCCCTTCATATAGAGGCTTGCCTGCCGGCTTGTAGCCAATGACATTAATTTAATCTTGCCGCCTTTGAGCGGCTTCTTGGATTGATTCCTAATGAACCAATCCACTACTGGCCTTTTTGGCCAATCAGAATTGACTACTTGGAACCTTCCAAGTAATACAGAACACCCCTCCCCCTTTAGTTCAGTCCTACGTAAATGACGTAGTCGCGCAGGTAGGTGGGGCTTTTTCTGGTCCTAGTTGAGCTGCGTGGCTCATTCTCACCTAGGACTTCAAGTGGTTCGGTCGGGATCGTTGTCTCTACGGCTTTTCTCCATGGAACCGCCTGGAAGGGTGAGTCAGCACTGCCACTCCCGCCTGAGTTTCTCAGGCCGGTCGAAATTGTTCTGCCGCTCCCTCCCAGTTCAACCGGGCTGGTTGAGCTGGCCTGGCTGGCACCTTCCAGGTCGGCTTCCCTTTTGCCAGGACTTCTTCTGATGGTCTCATCTAACCGTAAGTGCTCTTTTTGGTTGGTTAGATTTTCTGGTTGTGATTTTAATGGTTCATTTTCACACCCTTTTTTATTTATTTGTATTTCCCCCCCTCCTTGGTTTTGTTTTCGTCGAAATTTATTATTTGAGGTTGCACGGTTGTTTTGCGCTCGATGTTGTGGGAACGAAGCTGGTCTATGTGCCGCTTCCACTCTCTTCCATCGTCCACGGTTAGTCGGTAGGACCGGAGGCCTGTTACTTGTGTGATCATGGCTGGAAGCCAAAGAGGGTCCCCGGTAAAATTCTTTGCATAGACCAGGTCGCCGATTTCAAAAGTGCAGTATTGGCTGGAAGAGTCAGGGGGGTTCTCGCAAGTATAATTGGGGTGCAACCTATCTAAATAGGATCTGAGTTTTCTCCCCATTAATAATTCTGTCAGGCTCTTGTTTGTTGTGCTACTGGGAGTGATGTGTTGTCGTGTAAGTAATCAGTTTAGCTTGTCTTGGACATCTCCATGGTCCATTTTCTCAAGGCCTTTTTTTGTGAACAGGACCATTCGCTCGGCCCTACCATTCGCTGCTGGGTGGGCCGACACGGTTAGTGCATGGCGTATACCCAAAGAGGCTAAGTATTGTTCGAATTGTATTGCTGTTAGTTGTGGCCCATTGTCAGATACCAACAAATCAGGTAAACCATGAGTTGCAAATAATTTGTTTAGCTGTTTTATAACAGCATCGGTTGTTGTGGATGACATTAAGATGACTTCAAGCCAATTCGAATATGCATCCACAACTATTAAAAACGTATTGCCCCTAGTTGCTCCCGCAAAATCAATATGGATTTGAGACCAAGGGCCTCATGGGGTCTCCCAGTCCTGTATGGGAGCTTGTGGTGGTGTGGTCTAGCTCTCTGACACTTGTGGCATGTTGCAACCCAGCGTTCAATGTCCTTGTCTAAGCCAGGCCACCAGACATAGCTCCTGGCCAGGCTTTTCATTTTAACTATGCCTGGGTGGCCCTCATGTAACATGCCTAACACCTCTTCTTGTAGTTTGGATGGAATCACCACCCAATCTCCCCACAACAAACACCCCTTTTGTATTGACAGTTCAGTTTTCTAGTCCAGAAAGGTTTAAAGTCTTCAGTCTTTTGGCCTTCCGGCCAGCCTTTACCTACCCAAGTCAAAACGTGGGCAGTCAATGAGTCTTTTGCCGTGGCTCTGGCAACATCATCCGCAGTCAATGGAAGTTCAGGGCAGGTTTCTAGTTATAGGGTGGTGGTGGCTGGAGCCGGGTCATCCTCTAAGATTGGCAATGGTGTTTGGCTTAATGCGTCTGCGTGGGCGTTTTGTTTCCCGGGTCGATGCAGCAATGTATATGTATAGGTGGCCAGGAATTCTAATCCCCTAGTCATCCATGGGGATAGAATGTTCGGTGTGGGTTTATTCCCAGCCAAAATCCCTAGTAATGGTTTATGGTCAGTAACAATGGAGAATGTTCTACCGTATAGGTATTCATGAAAGCATTTTACTCCGGCAACGATAGCCAGGGCTTCTCTGTCTAATTGGGTATAGTTGCATTCCACTTTGGAGAGCGTTTTTGAATAAAAAATGATGGGTGCTTCTCTCCTGTCAAGTAATTGGTGGCTCAGGATAGCACCGACTCCGAATGGTGAGGCGTTGCAGGTGACCGTCAAGGGTAGAGTATTACTAAACTGAATAAGAACAGTGTCTGAGGTTAACAAGTCTTTTATATTTTGAAAGGCTTTTTGTTCTTTGTGACCGCAAGTCCAGACAGTTTTTTATCTAGCAAACGGTGCAATGGTTCTGCTATCGTTGCTTTGTGGGGGAGGAATACATTATAAAAATTGACCAGACCCAAGAATGCCTGTAAATCTGTTTTATTTCTAGGTCTGGGTGCGTCTTTAATTGCTTTGACTTTTTTTTCTGTTGGGTGAATACCTTGTTCGTCAATCAAATATCCTAAAAATTCGACACGGTCAGTGGCCAGGCAGTATTTTTCTTTTTTAACTTTCAGGCCGGATTCTCTGAATTTCCTTAGCACTTCCCTTAGTCTAGTTTCTAATTGGGTCGCGTTTTTCGCTAAAATTAGGACGTCATCAAAGTATGGAACGACCCTTTTTATTCCGTTTAATAGGCGTTCCATGAGGCTTTGGAAGACGCTTGGAGCAACGCTCACTCCGAATTGAAGTCTGTTACATTTGAACGCCCCTCTATGCGTTACTATTGTTTGTGCCTCAGCCGTTATGTTGATACGCCTGGGCCAAATCGAGTTTAGCAAAAAATTTTCCTCCCCCAAGTGAGTGCAGTAAGTGCGGCACGACTGGTACCGGGTATGCGCTTTGCTGTAGCGCATGGTTCAGGGTAGCCTTGTAATCTCCACAGATGCGCACAGGCCCATCTGGTTTTACAGGTGTAACTATTGGTGTCTCCCACCTGGCGTGGTCAATTGGTTCTATGACCCCTTGTGCAATCAATTTATTTAATTGCTCATCTATTTTGGGTTTTAATGCAAAGGGGATCCGTCTGGCTTTTAGTCTTCTCGATGCTATTTGGGGATCTAGGCTGAAGGATATTGGGCTTCCCCGGTACCTACCTAGAGTTCCATCAAAGACATCCTGGAATTCGTGTAGCAGGTTCTCTTCCCAATTGCTCGTGACTATTCAGCTCACTCCGGTCATCCCGATGCCCAATGGCGCGAACCATTCGATGCCCAGAAGGCTGGGACGGTCTCGGTCGACTATAGTCAATGGCAGGACTTCAGCGTGTTGTTTGTAAGTTACTTTGAAGTGCCCTAGACCTACCACAGGAATCCTATTTCCCTGGTAGTCTTTGAGAATTATTTTTTGTTTTTTGAGTTCATTTTTTCTGATGTTTGGAATCAGATGTCTAATTGTGTTCCAAGACACCACTGATAGAAAAGATCCTGAGTCGACCTCCATCTCACAAGGGCTTCCTTCAATGGACACTACAATTCTGACTTTTTTTCCGCTTTCCGTCTGTGCGCTTCCTATAGTGACAGTCTGATGTGTGTTTTCTCGGTTGCTCGTTCCCTTGCTGTGCTCCCATTTTCTGTCGGCTTGCCTCGAGTCAGTTCTTGGTAGGGAATTACCGTGTCTGCTAGGGCTGCTGTTTCTTTGATTTCAGCAGACTCTTTCGATATGTCCCCTCTTTTTGCAAGCCCGACAGATGGCATCAAGGAACCTGCACTCGGCTTGGGGGTGGTTTCCTCCGCAACCAGCACATTCTCACCAATTTTTCTTCCTTTCGCGCCTTTTTTGGTTTGCGTATAGGTGGTGGACCTCATCGTCATCTTCATCAGTGTCTGAAAGACTCGTCTAGGTCTTCAGGGTTTGTGTTTTTGGCAGCTTGCTTTCTCCCTCCGCCTGAGATTTTTTTCTTTTGGTAGGGTTGTCATGTCAGCACTGGTGCTCATCATCTTCATTGTGGCCACTGATTTCTTTGCGGCTTCTGCGGTGGTTGTTTCCGCGATTGCCTCTGCCATTGTAATGTTAGGTCTGTTTAAGAGCTTGCTTTGAAGGGTAGAGTCCCTAAGACCTAACACGACACGATCTCGCATTGCCTCATCCATATTTTGGAATTCACAGACTCCTCCAATATGGCGCAGAGCTGCCACGAAATCAGCAATGGTTTCGTCTTCCCTCTGGTCTCTCTTATAAAATTCATGTCTCTTGATGAGGTTTGAGACAACTGGCACGTAGTGAGCTTTCAGCATTCGGTTAAGCTCAGCCCAAGTCATCTGTTTCACATCTCTAGGCTTCGCCAATGCCTTCGCCATCTTAAATATGGCTGGCCCGCAATGTGTTAGGAAGACAGCCCTCTTTCACTGATCAGAAATTTCTTCCATTTTGTTGCTCTCCAGAAACATCAGGAAACGATCAATATAAGACTCCCAATCTTCTTCATTGGGATTGAATGGTGCAGGCGGTGCGTTATTACCAGCCATCTCGTCTAGAGTGGTTTTTTCTCTCACCGCGTGCTCGGTCTCCACTTCAGGACGATCCCACCTCTGTCACCAGTGTTCTGTCCGGAAAAGAAGCACATGAGACCGGGTTCCAACTAACAACTCTTTATTCAGTTAACAGCAACAGTAACAGAACTTTGGCTCAAGCCGTGGCAGCCCTTTATATAGAAGCTTGCCTGCCGGCTTGTAGCCAATGACATTAATTTAATCTTGCCGCCTTTGAACGGCTTCTTGGATTGGTTCCTAATGAACCAATCCACTACTGGCCTTTTTGGCCAATCAGAATTGACTACTTGGAACCTTCCAAGTTATACAGAACATTATCATTCCTAAAATGATGCTTTTCTGACAAAACAACAGTAGTGAACTATGCCAGTGAAGTTTGGTGAAATAATTTTGGAGAAATTTTATATTTCCTTAGCAAAGATTATCTGTACTGATTGATTGCAGTTGGATTGTGGTACTCTGTTTGCCTATTTACTATATAGCAGATAACAGATAATCTGAGTTGGAAGGGACCTTGTAGGTCATCTAGTCCAACCCCCCACCCAAGCAGGAGACCCTACACCATTTCTGACAAATGGCAGCCAATCTCTTCTTGAAAATCTCAAGTGATGGCACTCCCACAACTTCCGAGGGCAAGATTGGTTGATGGGTTGATTGTTCTCAGGTAGAATTTTGGAAAGTATTTTGTTTTGTAATATACAATATCCCATTTTATCTTTTTTTCAGATACAACTTTTCCCAACCTTATCTTAAATTGAATCATCAAAGCAAACTTGAGTGCATAAGACCTGGGTTGTAAATCCAACATGATATACAAGACCAGACATTTCCTTGACTTTTTCCTCATACACTGCTTAATTTTGTTAACCCTTTTTATTATTTTGCAGTTACCAATGTCTGTCATTAAACAATACTGTTTATCTTTAAATTTTAGACTTACAGAAGATTCCCAAACTTCCTAGTAACCAGTCATTTTATTCCAATGTTGTGACCCATTTTTATAACATTTTTTGCAACAACTAAGTGAATCACACAGTTGTTAGGTGAATGTGGTTTTCCCCCATTGACTTTGCTTGTTGGAAGGCAGCTGGAAAGATTACATATGGTGATCATATGATTCTGGGACACTGCAAGACAGATCAAAACTATGCTAAAAATCTCTCAGACCATTTAAGCTGTGTTTGTAGCTGATAATCTGAGGTTGGAAAAGAGCTGGAGGAGAAATGTATAAGAAAGAGAAAATTGAATTAGGCTAAGGAGTTGATAAGAACGAAAGGAGATAGACAAGGGTGTCCACAAGAGGGAATCAAGTGTCATTTGTGACACTGCGGTCCAAATCCTGTTTATTTATATATAACTTTAACACACAAAACAGGGCTTGAATCCCATTGCTGTACCCACCATCTTACCTATTTTGATTTCCCTGTGGAAATTACTGGAGGATTGATAAATGGCTGATAAGCTGGATTTAGGCAGTTTTGGTTGCTGAAGAAATATAGGCTCCATGGGTGATAGTTAATCATGGAAGAGGGATTGGCACAGAAGTTGCTATGTAGAGACGAGGAGAGGTGACATATTGAGGAATCATGCCTTCCTGGCACAGAAATCCATAGAGAGAGAAAAGGATTTAAAGAAATAAGACAGTCAACCTTCTGTTAGCCGTGGACAAGCTGCTAGCGAAGTTTTATCTTAAATTCTTCATTAACTCTAAATGTGTTTTTAGTCTTAGTTTTAGCTGCACACATTCTTATATTTTAAAAAAGAGGCATACTGTAATAGTAAGAGAAGTTTGTTGCAAGCAGGGAGGCAATTTCTCCAGTGGGGAGGAAATTAGGCAATAAATCAAGTTACTGCATACTGGTCTTTTTGCTGGCAGGGTGATGGTGGTGGAGGCATCTGTTTCTCTGTTTAGGTGAATTATGCTTGCAAAGCTACCAGACTGAAAGAGTCAAACAGAACCTTGGAGGTCTTCTCGTTCAGCCCACCCCTGCTCAAGCAAGAGATCCTATACAATTCAGGTCAAATGGCTGTCCCCTCTCTTCTTAAAAACCTCCAGTGATAGAGCACTTAGAATTTCTGAAGGCAAGTTGTTCCACTGATTAATTGTTCTTACTATCAGGAAATTTCTCCTTAACTCTAGGTTGGATTTCTCTTTAATAATCTAAAACAAATGCTTTTCTATTCTGAAGTGTTACAAATAAATAAATATTCTGAATATATGGAAAACATAAGGAAGTTCGATGCTACCTTTTTCTGTTCCATTCCCAAATTCCCCAACAGTCTTCAGTGCTAGACCAATTGTGATTTGTAAGCCATGGCTTGTAGCATATTATGCAATTTTTCTTCGATTATGAGCCATGCTCATTTAGATGACCTGTCTGGAGTCACACTCCAAAAAGTACATGTGTCCCTGACCAAGCTGAATTTGATATGAAATAAAGTTAATATAATTGCTACTAATTTGCTTAAGCATTTTTAACAAGTCTGTTTTGAGGAGGAGAAAGAACCAGGCTGATCCCAGGGCACCAGTGTCTAGCACTGAAACATTGAAAGAATCATCCCAATTTTCAATTCTGGACTTTGTTTCCAGCACAGAAATGTCGTATTTAAGTCACAACCCACACAGAAAAAAGATACTAGGAGGACACATCAGTCTGGAAGAATACTTTGGCAGAAATGGGCAAGAGTCAAGGATAACTCATGAAGACTTATTACTTCCAAATAGCCTTTATCAGCATCACTTGTATTCAGGTGGTTGATTTGTGAGACTATTAGAGCTTTGCAAAGCATTCAGCAGCTTCACAAATTTTGCCAAGATGAATTAAAAGAGGCTTCATATATGTGTGTCTTTCAAACACTTGGAATTTCCTTATGGATCAGTATAAAAACACAGTGGTGGTTATTCAAAATTATATTTTTTCATATGTAGCCTATTGTACAGAAACAATACATTGACTTTCAGATTACGAATGCAAAGTCAATGGAATAAGGGAGTGGGAAATAGATCCAGTTACTGACATTGCAAGACGTGATCACCCATGATTTAATTAGGAAAGAGAAAATATTTTTCTCAACACAATTTAGGAAATTCACTTTCTCAGAAATTGCCTTTGCTTATGCAAAACTACCATCCTGAAATGTTTGAAATCATTCTTTTTCCCTGCAGCCAGTGTTTTCTTATAATGAAGTTAAATAGTTTTGTCCCTGCATGAGAAAGTGAATGCTTCTGGCATTTTCTTTTAATTGAAATCAGTTATATTGTTTATTTCTGTATGGCTGGGTCTACTTTAAGGACAATGTCTAAACATTACAAATGTCACTTTGATTGAACATGGACTAATGCATTGTGTACTATTGGGTGAATTGATGGGAACATGTAGAAGAAATGGCTGATAATAATGTAGAAGCTTTTTTTTTTAACTATGAACAGAACAAAACAAGCTTGACAAAATATTTTTTTTTAAAGGGCTGATAACCTACCAACCACAACTATGAAGGTGTCTGCATTTCAATCAATTCCTCTGTATAGCTTGCATAGAGCAAGTCACAAAGTCTGTAAAGTTCCATTTTGAAAATAAGCTGGTAACTATTGATATAAAAGACTAATTAGGGCTGGCAGTGGTAATTTGATCAAGATCAGTTGACCAAAAATATTTTGATGGAGTACATTAAAATTCTTTGGATTGCCTTGATATACTTGTGTTTATGATATATTAATAAGTCAAATCAAATCTTTACTAACATCATAAACCAGCATAAGAAAAATAAAATGAAAACAATAATTTTAGAAGTTAAAAAGTATAAAATACAAAGGTTAAAAACCTTTTAGACGGACACAGCCAAACACTCTCATACACATACACAATTAAAAACACCTTTAAAAGACTCAAAAAATTAATTAATTAAACACAATAAATGGAATGGGAGTATGAATGGATTTCCAGAAAAAAATGCAGACTACAGGAACCATTTGCACTTCTTGAGGTGCAGACAACAGAGACTCACCCCCAGCAGCCTGCACCTGTCTCCAACAGAGAAGGGACATCCTGTAGCCAAGAAGGCTCAACACCCATTCAGGGGATCCTGAGGACACAGATCTGGCAGGATTCAAATTTTTTAACAACCAGTTCTGTGGCTGTGGCTTGGTGGTCATGTGACTGGGCAGGCATGGTTTGGGGATCCTGTGACTGGGTGGGCATGACTTGGGGGGGTCACGTGACTGAGTGGGCATGGCTTAGTGGTCATGTGACTGGGTGAGGCACCAAAATAAACCAGATGTCTACTGCTGGAGACCAGGGGTTGAACGAGATGACCTCTGAGGTCCCTTCCAGCGCTGGATTGCTGTGCTATTTCAAAGCATCCTCTGAAGTTGCATCTAGTGCCAGGGTTTGTGGTCCTTCTTCCCTCTCCTTTTTCTCTCCCTCCCTCTATCCCCCCTCCCTCCATCCATATCTCATTCACTTTCCCTTCCCTCTTTCTCCCTTCCTACCCTCCCTCCTTCCTTCCTTCTTTCTCCCTTCCCTCTCTTTCTTTCTTTCTCCTTTCCCTCCCTCTTTCTTTTGTTCTTTCTTTTTCTTTTTCCCTTTCCTCCCTTTTTTCTTTCTCGTTTGTTAAGCTATCACAATTGGAGTTAAGTATTATTTTGTTACAAAGTTCGTAAATGTGAGGATTTGACATAAATCTACTTTTTCATCACTGTCATAATGGTGTATAATGGCTTGGAAGCACAAAAAATAAATATATATTTTAAACTGGAGGGAATGTGGTCCATGAATATGATCTTCCTTAAATAACAGAGATTAAAGTTATTTTTGCTTGGTAAAATAACTTCAATTAATGTCATGCTTTTGCCTACTTTGTTTCAGTTTCTCATAGTCAATTGCTTGGACTGTGAATTTAAACAGGACAATCAATTTATATTTAAAACTGGACAAAATGTAGGAATTTTTTTTATCTGATCATGTTTAATGTACAATGTATGATCATATAGGACTATTCTGTTTCATGAGTTTATATAGAAATTCCAACACCTTTGGATAAATATTGTGTTTTCTCCCTGCCCTCGTTCCTCTCTCCTCCTCTGATCTGATTCCAATGTTTCTTTGCTTTGTCCCAATTCTACCAGATATGATTTTTTAAAAAATCATCATCCATTTTATCTATTCTTTATAATGACATTTCCAGCATATCTTTGAAACTCCATTATATATTTTCATCAATTTTTAATTAAATAGAAGTGATACATCATCTTGCAGAAAATTCTTTGCTTATTGAATCATGCAATCTTTAACATACTCATTTTTCTCATTCAATTTTGACAATATTTTATAAATCTTAGCAATAATGCATTCATCATTATCACATAATGCAATTTC
The DNA here is from genome assembly GCA_015471245.1 of Laticauda colubrina. Lineage (NCBI taxonomy): Eukaryota > Metazoa > Chordata > Lepidosauria > Squamata > Elapidae > Laticauda > Laticauda colubrina. The sequence goes on from BLBF01000016.1 coordinate 46,184,235, forward strand.
AAAATCACTTTTTGCAAATTTGAACCCATAAGTTTTCTTGTCTATGTTAAATCTTTCTTTTAATTATAAATATTGGAACTGATGATAAATATGCCCTTCTGTCTCCAATTCTTCTTCTCCAACTAAGTTCACCTTTAATAAAACATACTATTTCATCATAGGTTTACCAGGCTGGACAAAGTTTCATTGCTTTCTTCAGGAAAGATTCTTGGGGTAACAACCAAAAAGTGACAGCCTTGTTTATATTCTCCATATTCTTAGGGTGGCATGCCTAACAAAATGATTTTCAAAATATCCATTGACCTTAGCTATGTCATACTACAGATAGGTGTGCCATTGAAATCTCAATTTATGGTCCACCAAATCTAACAACTTTATATTCTTTACAGTCATCCAATCCTTCATCCAAATCAAATAACAAGCATCAAAATATAATTTTAAAATCTGGCAGGCCCAATTTTCCTTTCTCTTTCATATTTGCAACAATTAATATTCAATTCTAATCTTTTTCCCTGCTATGTCAACTTAGAGATATCTTTCTGCCATTGCTTTAATAGAACATCAGTCATCAATATTGGGAAGATGTTGAAAAATGCCCAGCCAGGTTGGGAGGAGTACAAGTGGGGAATTAGTTTTGAATTGTTGTGCAGCTGCAAGACATCAGGACTTACCTCTCTTGGTATCTTATCTATCTGTTCCTGAGGGAAGCCAATCAGTATGGGGAAATTCCTGTGTTGTAGGTGAATATAATAAAGTAGTTAGTTTGAACTCTACACATGTTTATCTGGTTGCTTGTATCTGACACTAATGTCTGAAATAAAATTTCTTAATTACAGAAATTCTGTCAACAAAGATAGTTGTAATTTATTCTTCTAATAAGTCCTTTCTAAAGTCATTCTAAGCAGTCACATAATTATTCTGAAATAATGTAGAATTTATATTAGCCAATGTAACTCCAGGATTCTTAATCTTTTTCCCCACTTTAAAACCTGATACTCTTGTCAACATTTTCTTGACCTTTGCATAGTCATATTCTTAACCAACATTTCTGGTTTTTATTTGTTTAATGAAAGCACCAAAGACATTCATCTTCTTTATTATATCTTTCATTCCACTTCTTGGGCCTTGTAGAATCAAAACTAAATCATCAGCAAAAGCTCTCAAACTTTCATGTTTCTTTTTTAATCTTCTAAACCACTATTTCTCTTATCGTATCTAATATCTCTAGTCAAATCTTTCAAAACCAAAACCAAAAATAAATGAGACAAAGAGCATCCTTATATTGTACTTTTTTCAATCTCACATAGTTTAGTCAAATCTCCATCAACAAGAGGTATAGATTGACTGAATCCCTTGAATAGATTTCTCTCATATTTTCCAAAACATTAAACATAAGTTCCCTTTTAAATCATCAAAAGCTTTCTCTGCATCCAAAAATATTAATGCTGCTTACTTCTCATCATGATAACATCCAGAGCAGTTCTCATATCATCCCTTAACTGCTTTTATGGCAAAAATCTAGACTTATTTTCATGGATAAAGGTCTGTATAAATTTCTTCAATCTTTCAGGCAATATTTCAGTGAAAAGTGTATAATAATTATTTAGCAATCAAATTATTCTGTAGTTATTGTTAAAGAGAAATTCTCAGCTTCCTTTGGCAATCAGGCTTTTTTTCCAAGTCTGGAGCATCATAGAATCTTTAGGATAGAACCTATTACATTATTGAGTGGCTATAAAAGTTGATCTTCAAAACTTCTATAATATTGACTAAAAGTCCATCCAGACTGGTGTTTTATCTGTTTTCATTTTTCTAATAGCATCTGATATTTCAAAGTTTGTTGTAGGTTCATCCATTGATTGTCTCTGTGCTTGTGAATGTTTGGTAATTGTTGTTTTCATACATCTTCATCTACATTTTCCAGATCCACTTACTGTTTTTAATATGTTGTAAAACTGTTACAAGTGGTTACCTCATTCAAGACAAGAATCTTGTGACAATCTCAAGAGAAGATGCAAACAATATTGAATGAAATTAAAAGAAAAGAGAATAGGTTACAGGAAAAAAAACAACAATTGACTCAAAGATTTTATATCAGATTAAGTTGCTATGCCAGAAAATATTATGAGAAATAGAAATAAAATTGAATTATGTGAAATAGAATTTGGGAATAAGTCAGGGAAAAATCTGGCATAAAAGTTAAGAAAAAAAAAGAGGAAAGGAAAAAGAAAAAAGGAAAAAAAATAGAAAAAAATCCATATTGTGCTAGTTCAAATCTCTTAAGAGGTCCCTCTATAACTATCAATAAAAAATCATTCCTGCATTATGGAGCTATGAACAAATTAAAGCAATTTTCCCCAGCAAGCAATAAAACCAATGTTCTTATGAGGGTTATAAAAACCCATTTCTGACCAGGTATGGATAGCCATTGTTGAGGTAATTTCCTGTTAGGAAAATGAGCACACACAGGGAGACGTATTTCAGAGAAATGTTTGAATAATACACACAGAGCACACAGATACACTGTACAGTAAATGTCGGTTTTTACTTCCAGAAAGTTTAAGCAAAGTTCAAAATAAACAATCCAAAGTCATTCACAAATTAAATCAGTCAGTTTTCAATCCAGGGATAATCCAGATATCAAAGTCCAGTGTAAAAAAACAGTTCAGTAACAAACTTACATTAAATCCAGGAATATCAGTCAATTAGGAAAAATGGAGGAACAGCAATACTTTCCAACAGAAGGAAACAGAGACTGAGACACACTCTCTTCTGAGATTAAGACTAAGACAAACCAGGTTTCTGGCTCCATCTTGTGGCCATTTGAGAAACCACACCTAATTACAGTTTTGCATTTTCTTAAAGATACAGTTTTAAAATGTTTATCCTGGTTTATATATTTCTAACCCAAATACCTGTTAGGTGACTTATCTTCCTAACAGCCATCACCAAGATCATCTCAGTAAGAGAAACCTTTGGGCACTCAGGATTATATGGTATGTGACATATGAGTGCTTTCATCTAAGATTATATGTTGGGTAATAGGGCTTTAGCAGGAAATGACCTGACATTGAAGAGCAGGACTTTTAAGTGAGACAATTCAATATTATGTCATAATAGTTTCCATCTGAATTATTTGGAGAACACTGGAGACCGTTTTTTACCAAAACAGCCACAGAAGAACAATTCAAAAATTAAGGTTAAAATACATCCAAAACAAAGTTTATTCTGGAAGAAAAAATGTTGAAAGAGTTGCTTGGAAAAATTACAAATATCTCCACAAACATAACTGAAATGAATATTAAGTGTTTAAGAGACAAATATTTAGGGTGTCAATTTTTCTTTTAGTGCAATGTTATTCAGGAAGATATATTTAATTTATGCTTTAGGCTCCGTTCCTGGACATTTCCTTCAAATCCGTTTCATTGAATTTCTAACCTTTTTATAATATATAATGTAATATAATGTAATGTAATATCATATCATATCATATATATGTATGTATATTGCTTGTGCTGTATGAAAATGTCTATAGCAATGTATTTTTAGATTTTCATAATGAAATTCAGGGTTTTTTTAAAAGCTTGAAATTTGCACTGTTATTGCTAAGGTTTTTTTTTTAATAAGTTAGGCTAGTGAGAAAGAAAGAAAGAAAGAAAGAAAGAAAGAAAGAAAGAAAGAAAGAAAGAAAGAAAGAAAGAAAGAAAGGCCATCAAGGTCATATGCTCTGATGGTCAAACAATTGAGCTCAATGCCTTGACTACTTGCATTCTGGCAGGCTGAAATGAGGAAGAACATATATTCCTTTTCAACATTTTTCCTGATATTACTGAGAGGAAAATCTATCAATTTTTTTGATCAGTGGAAAGACAAATTAATAAGTCAGAGCAGAAGAATCTGTGCATTTTTGATATAATGCATTCCCTATTCACTTTTTCCTTCCACATTGAAAAACCTGCCTTTGAAAGCTGATGGTAGCAGTGGTGGTAGAGCTTAGAGCTGGAGTCTTGAAGTAACAGTCCACAAGTCTTATGGCTACATCTTAACAGTGCAATCCTTCATAGGTTTATCTAATAATATCTTGAATTTATGTGGGCTTACTCAAATGCAGCCAAATCAAACAAGTCTTATTATAGAAGCCTTACTGTATATGTCATCTGTGTCATGCCATGACAAAGTAATTTTTTAGGTACAGACTGAGTTATTTAAGTTTAGGATTTATTTTTTATTCTGCTGCATTTGCCATGAGCCGAACAAGATAAGGAAAGGGGCAACATAAAATAAATAGCATAACATACAATTGCTTGAGACTACTTTAATATTATGCAGTTGATCTGTGAAGCTCAGTGATTTTAATCCTATTCCTTACTGCTGTTTTGACCAAGGCATAAAATGGACAACACAATATAACAACAATCAAGACAAAACGCTATTAAAGTGTTGCTCTTTTCTTTTTAGCAAACATGTCAAATAGTTGTTCGTTCAAATTAATTTTCTTTTTAAAAAGCAGTATTTTTGCTCAGATGGCTTGGATTGTTGTCATAATTTTTTTGCAGCTTTGGCAGCTATACTACAGTGGATAGTGACAGCTGTTATCACTAAGTCAAATGGAAATAATGTCTTTCCTTGAATACTTTGCTCAAGGGTTTTATCTGAAAGTTGAGACTTGCTTCTCAACTCACTATTTCATGACACTACCCTTTAAATATTTCTATACATTTATTTCTAAAGAAAGGAGCTGTAACCTACATAAACTTGATTAGTTAATTAAGTTGCAATAAGATTCCTCTTCTACCATTTATACCCATTTATGAGCATATAAATTCTGAAGCTGAATTATACCATTTAAAAGTAGAACTAAATGTTTAAAGCATGAAACATAAAAACACATTAGGCTTCAAGGATTGTGGTAATGAATTTTCCATCATTTTGTGAGAGCAAGAATGCTTCTTTTCCATGGATTTATTCTAATAACGTTACTGTAAGTAAAATGTACTTAAGTAAAAAGAATGAGGCCAACTGCATATACTTTTCCTACACTGTCAGTATATATCAGAGGTCTCCTGGCAACTTTAAGACTTGTGGACTTCAACTCCCAGAATTCTCCAACCAGCTCTGCTTTGAGGACCCCTGGTATATATAATAGCTGAATGCTTCTCTTCTGTGAGAATGCCAATCCTACTATCTACTCTCAACCTTTATCCTTCCACCCAGAACCTCCCAATTCCTTAGGACATATTCTTTGGAACTCTTGGATTAAGAAAGCAGCACCAATCTGGAGAGGGGATTCCAAATATGTTTACTTCCTTTTACCCAATGACCACAATCTTCTCTTCTCGTTAATGTCTGGAGTTCAATTCTCCTATAGAACCAATCATAGTCTCTAGTCAGTGGTGGGATTCATTTTTTTTCACTACTGGTTCTGTGAGCATGGCTTGGTGGGCGTGGCAGGGGAAGGATACTGCAAAACCTCCAGTCAGATTTTCCACTACCGGTTCTCCAAAACTGGTCAGAACCTGCTGAATAGCACCTCTGTCTCTAGCTTGTCTTTGCTGATCAGTAGTTGTAATGCTATCACTTTCGGTTGCACTACTCGCAGAGGAGGAGGGATGTAATCTCTCAGCAGCTACCTATTGTACTTCATGACATGTCTCTCTTCTATCCACTGTTCTATCAGACCCTCCAGTTGCTCACTCAATTTTCCAGGATTTTCTTTTCATATAATGTCCTGTAAGTGGGCAAGAAAAGAAAACAAGAAAGTTTTTTTTTTACTGCCATAAGGATGTTGAAACAGGATATTGTGTTTCTCTGGCTTCTCTTATACCTAATTACAGAGTAATTATGCTTAATTATAGAGTAATTAAAATTGAGTTACTGTAAATCTCTTTCTCAGGCTTTGTCCCTCCCCTGGATGTAGGAATCTTTTTCTGTAATGGACCCATTCTCTTCATAAATGATTGGGTTACTTTTCCATGCTCCTAAAGTCCGCTAATATTTCAGCTCAGCACATCTTAAGCATTATATTTTCACTTGCCCTGACTTTCTTTCTCTTCTGTCAATCTTCCTTATCTTCCCCAGTGCCATACCCTTCTCTCCAGTGGTGGGATTTAACTTTTTTTACTACCAGTTTGGTGGACGTGGCTTGTTGGGCGTGGTGTCAGGAATCCAACAAATCCACTATGTGTTCATGTGACTGGGTGGGCCTGGCTATGTGGTCATGTGACTGGGTGAGGCACCAAAATAAACCAGATGTCTACTGCTGGAGACCAGGGGTTGAACAAGATGACCTCTGAGGTCCCTTCCAGCTCTGGATTGCTGTGCTGTTTCAAAGCATCCTCTGAAGCTGTGTCTAGTGCCAAGATTTATGGTCCTTCCTTTGTCTCCTTTTTCTCTCCCTCCCTCCCTCCCTCCCTCCCTCCCTCCCTCTATGCATCCATCCATCCATATCTTTCCCTTTCCCTTCCCTCTTTCTCCCTTCCCTCCCTCTTTCTTTCATTTTTTCTTTTTCTCCTCTCCTCTCCTTCCTTCCTTCCTTCCTTCCTTCCTTCCTTCCTTCCTTCCTTCCTTCCTTCCTTCCTTCCTTCCTTCCTTCCTTTCTTTCTTTCTCTATTTTCTTTCTTTCTCCCTTCCTTCCCTCTTTCTTTCTTTCTTTCTTTCTTTCTTTCTTTCTTTCTTTCTTTCTTTCTTTCTTTCTTTCTTTCTTTCTTTCTTTCTTTCTTTTGTTGCATCCCCCGTGCCCCGTTTTGGGCCTAGGAAGCCTCCTGGAGCCTCAGGAGAGCCAAAACAGGGTGCAGGAGGCACACTGCACCCTCACGCACTGTTTGGGCCTAGGAAGCCTCCCTGCACTTACCTGGGAGCCAGAACAGGCATGTTTGGACTCCTGGGAGGGGCAGGGTAGGTGGGGCCAGCTGCTCTTTGGAACTACTGGTTCACCAAACTGGATGTAAAATTAGCATCCAATTCTCCTGAACTGGCTGAATCCCACCCCTGCTTGTCTCATAATCACTGCAAAATTTCCTCTCCTCTCATCCCCTCTCCTCATCCTATTCATATTTCAGCTGACTGATTGTAAAATATGTTGGAGGAAATGCCACCACAAAGCTGGCAGGACTTCCAGTTAGATTTATCCCTGGCTCCTTGATATCCACTTTTATTTTTCCAGCTTCCCCAGATTCAGGTCAATCCCATAGGGAGAAGAAAACATTTAACTGCCTCAGTTTAGTTGTTCCATATAGGTTTGATTTTAAAACAAAACAAGGAACAACTGTCTAGGTTACTCCAAACCTTTTCTTAACAACATCAGCAAGTGTGGCTTCAGATTCACATAGGCAGAGAAGAGAATCCTCAGTCAAAGCCATTGCCAGATGCTTTTTGTTGAATTGTTCCAGATTCCAGATTCTTCCTATTTTAAGAGCATGTTTTATGGTAGGATGGGAACTGCTCAGTGATGACAGGAAATATTTGGTGCATCTATATAGGAAAAGAAAAAAGCTATGAAAAATATATTGTGAAATTTCAACATAAATACTACTTCTTTTACTTGCATTGTGATATCACACATGAGGTAAAGCTGGTGAAACAGTGTCACAATGAATGTTTTGTCATTCTGATGAACACTTCAATTTCTGTGGATAACACTTGTGGAAAGTTCACTATATATCCGGTATAAATCTAAAATCAAGTCTGACAATGCCCCTTACTGTAACCATAAGATTTGATAATAAGAAATTAGGGATAAGAATCTCCTGGGCATAATTAAGCCTCCACGAAGCTTAATTTGCTTCACACAGTCATAGCAGCTTCAGATCTCAGCAAAACTTCAAATGGACAATTGAGCAAATTGAGCAACTGGTTCTTTTGACAGTGGGAAAGGAATATGTAATTCTTAACTACAATGCACCAAATCAGATAGAGACCAGTGGAAGTAATCCAGAGACTAAGACTTCTTCCACACCTAAAGCCCATGTCACACTGGCCAACGGATGCAAAAAGGACACAGCGGACGAGCAAAATGTTCCATCCGTTGTTATCCGCTCTCAAAAGGGGCAAAAATTTGCATAACCAGAGCAGATAACACGGACGCGGGGAGGACGCAGGGCGGATGCAAAGCGGATGTGGAACGGAAGCCTAGCGGATGGAAGTGGATGGGAGTGGATGGGAGTGGGTGGCACATCCGCAGAGCTTCCGGGGGGCCTCAGCGAAGCGGACGCGGAACGGAAAGAGCAGATGCAGAGCGGACGCCGAACGGATGAAGAGGATTTAGAGCGGAAGCCTAGCGGATGCACAGCGGAAGCCTAATGGATGCCTAGTGTTCACTGTGCATGCGGGGAGGATGCATTGCGTCAGCCCCGTGGATATAACGGAAGCAGCTCGGAAGCAGGTCGCCATTCAGAGGAAAGACCTGCTGCCGGACACATCGACTGCCTTGCCTGCCCTGCCTGCATGTCTGCCAGCCAGCCTTGCTACCAGCCTTGCTGCCAGCCTTGCTGCCAGCCTCCCTGCCAGCCTTGCTACCAGCCTCCCTGCCTGCCTTGCTGCCAGCCTTGCTGCCTGCCAGCCTTGCTGCCTGCCTTCCTGCCAGCCTTGGTTCATGTCTGCCTGCCAGCCTTCCTGCCAGCCTTGGTTCATGTCTGCCTGACAGCCTTGGTGCCTGCCTGCCTGCAAGCCTTCCTGCCAGCCTTCCTGCCAGCCTTGGTGCCTGCCTCCCTACAAGCCTTCCTGCCAGCCTTGGTGCCTGCCTCCCTGCCAGCCTCCCTTCCAGCCTTGGTGTCAGCCTGCCTGCCAGCCTTCCTGCCTGCCTTGGTGCCAGCCTCCCTGCTAGCCTTGGTTCCTGCCAGCCTCCCTGCCAGCCAGCAATCCCACAACCATGCGGAAGCACAGCAAGCCTCAGCCATCTGCTGCCAGCCCTTGCAAGAGGGACAGGGCTACCATCCCACCCCCTGGCCCTCACTCTGGTTCTGCTGGGGCTTCTGCAGCACGGGCTCGCTCTTCTGGGGCTGGCGCTTCTGCTGCTTCTGCTTCTGGAGGAGCTGATGACAAGCACTCCAGCACCAGCCACCTCCACAGCACCTGCACCCTTCACCCCTGAGACTGAGCGACCAAGAGTGCCAGAGACTCATTTTTGTCTTATAGCTTCTTGTTAATAAAGTCTATTTTTGATTCACACACTTGCTTCATTTTTTTTTTTTAATAAAGTCTTGGTGGAAACTTTTAGAAATGGTTTAAGCCTTTGCATGCTTGTGGGATGGGTAAGGATAGCTGTGGGATGGGTTAGGATACCTGTGGGATGGGTAATAGCTGTGGGATGGGTTAGGATAGCAGTGGGATAGATAAACCTCCAGTGCAAGCATAGTGGGACTGGATGGTCCACCCTCCCAGGTGCCACACCTACAGCCCTTTATTATCAATAATAATGTAATAATTATCCACACATGTCAACATAAACACAACTCTTTATTAAACACCCTGTTCATTGTAGGCGAACCAAACATACATGGCCCAATCTCATCCGTGTGATGAGACAGGCTGAAGGAAGCATCCATTAAGCATCTACCATCCTGTCTTGCCACTCCACTGCTCCAGCTGGGGAGTTGCACCAGTGTCTCAGGAGGTTGCGCTGCTTCTTCGCTTCATGTGAGGCTCTGTTGGGACCTTGCACATCCTCAGTGTCAATCAGATTTCGCCCTTGCCTCCATTCCCCAGGCTCCATGTCCCCATTGGCTTGCTGGAGGTCCACGAGCTTGTTCTGCAAGACTGGGTAGCGGGTGCGCATGATATTGTGCAGGATGTAGCAAGCTTCCATGATCCTCCTCATGGTCTCTGGGCGATGCTGCATGGTGGTGAGAAGTACCTGGAACCTGTTGGCCAGGATGCCAAAGGCGTTCTCCACCACCCGCCTTGCCCTGGACAGCCTGTAGTTGAAGATCCTCTCTTCACGGATGAGGAGTCTGGAGGTGCAAGGCTTCATGAGGTAGGTTGTGAGGGAGAAGTCGTCATCCCCCACGATGAAGTAGGGCACATCTTGTGTGTCGTTGGGTAGGGGGTCTGGATCTGGGAAGCCCACGATGAGGTTGCGTTCCAGCTCCTCCTTGAGGTGACTGGCATTGTATACCTGGGCATCTGAAGATGAGCCGTTGCCTGAAGCATCGATGTACATGAACTTGTAGTCAGCATCGACCATGGCGAAGAGGATGATGCTGAAGAAGCCCTTGGAGTTGAAATAAGTGGACCCCGAGTTGGCTGGAGATTTGCAGGCCACGTGCTTGCCATCTATGGCTCCAATGGTGTGTAGTAAGTTCCACTTCTGATGCCACTGCTCTGCAACTTTCTTCCATCCTTCTTCAGTGGAGGGGTACTGGAGGAGCTCCTCCTTGTATTCTTCGATGATGGCCTGCACCACTTCTCTGACCACAATGCTGATGGTGTTGGATGGCACCCTCCAGCCATACTGCATGCTCCTGTAGGAGGTCCCTGAGGCCAGGTGGTGCAGAGTGAGTGCCACCTTGAGCCCAGGTTCCAGGCTGGGCCGGAAGCTGGTGTTTGCTTTGGTCAACCTGGGTGTCAGGCGCTGCACAACTTCGTCAAACATGGCTGGAGGCATCCTCATGAAGTTCTGGAATGCCCGAGTGTCTTCGCTCCTGAGCTCCACCATCAGCTTGTTGTACAGTCCGTCCTCTGCTCTTCTGGCGAACCATCTTCGGACCCAGACTCTTTTTGGGTGGCTCCTTTTCTTCTCACAGTAGTGTTCACAGAGCCTGCAGATGGCTTCGCACTGTTGCAGAATGATGGTGGCTGCCGAAAGGACTTTGCTACAATCCACGGTGGACATGACTGGATGCTGTGGAAGAGGAAGAGGCAGATGAAGGCTGCAGAGGTCTGCACCGCTGGGCTGCTGTTCTGAAAGTGAGATGCAGGCGAGTTGCTCCCCCCTTTTATAGGCAGTATAGGTTTTCCGCTAGGCATCCTCTAGGCATCCTGTAGGCATCCTCTAGACATCCTTAATATCCAAGATAGGTCCCCTCTGCGAACGTTTTTTCCATTTTAAACACTTTGTTTCCATTCTGCATCCACTAGGCATCCGTTCTGCAACCATTCTGCATCCGTTCCGCTTCCTCCCCATGTCCGGGCGGATGGAGTTGCGCGGATGCGTAGAGGACGCCTAGCGGATATAGCAGATGCGTAACGGATACGTAGCGGATGCGTAGCGGATGCGTAGTGGATGCAGAATGGACGAACTGGATACATTTTCCGCACAAAAGTTTTAGGCAGCCCAAAACTTTTTGAGCAGATGAAACATCCATAAACGGATGCTGGACGGATAGAGAGGAAGCCAAACGGAGGCAGTGAGTACATCGCGTTTTCGAACGGATGGCAAGGTTTTTTGTCCATTTTACATCCTCTTTGCATCCGTTGGTTCAGTGTGACATGGGCTTAACATAGTTCCCCTCCTGTCAAGGATGAAAATCACTCAGAATCCCAATTCTATGTGACAACAAATTATATTACACTAACTGTTCATACTCTTTTTATATTTATACCTAAAATGGGAAGGAAAGAGAACAAATTAGAAAGTGCAGCCTCTGTATAAATGGTGTTTTTCTGGAGGCATTTCTTAATCATTGTACTATTTTATTATTGTACAATTTATTATAATCCAGTTTGCTTCGGTTTGCTTCTCCTACCACATTTATTCTTATATTGAATCCCTTAGCTCATAAAATAAAGATAAATTGAACAGCAACCCAGATGAAAAGTTTGATTCAGGCTTGCATAATTTTGTACTATGTTCATGTCGTTTACATTAAATTGGCAATCTTCTGCTACAAAAAGAAGCTTGATGTAAACCAATCTTTGTTAAATAAAAAAACAAAACAAAGAAGCATGTCTTTATCAGTCAGTTTTACCACAGAGCTTCCATTTGCTAAAATTAGGGGTGACATACCAGTGAGGTACTTCCTAGAACAGGGGTGCCAAACTCATATTGTCACAGTGTTGTCATGTGACGTATCATAACTCTCCCCCTTTGCTAAACTGGGTGTGGACATGGCCAGCACATGATGCATCTGGCCCACTTGCCGCGAATTTGACAGTCCTGTCCTAGAACATAGTTGAAGCAGCCAAATCACACATAAGAGCTCAGCTATGCAGCCCATGGCATTCTGGGAGAAGGGCCTGCCAATAGAGTGCTTTTCTATAAGTAGAGTTACTAATTGCTAACTGTCCCCTGTTAGCAGATGAGTAGTTTCATTTTGGACTAGTTTTATTTTTAATGATCAAGGCATGAGTTAGTGCTGGCCATAAACCTTACTAGCCACATTCTTGCCCTGCTTACTTAGCAGGAAATATATGCCAAACAGAATTTATTGGTTGAAACCTGACCCTGCTAAATAGTGCAGCCTCTTGTAGAGTAATAAACCTGGAACTAGCTTCTGTACAAATAGAAACATTTCTTGGTGGGATTCAGCTGTAGCCTGTCCCATCCAATATCTCACTGGAACTCGGTTTGGAGTGCTGCATTTCCTGCTTAGCCTCAGTAGCAGTGTCTAACTCCAATCCAAAGGATGATCTCCCCAGTAGTTTTATGGTTATGTTAAAAAAAAAAACCAGAGAAGACTGTGCTCTGAGCATCGATAAACTTGTTGGCTCCTTTTCTATGACTCACATTACATTTTCAGAAAGTAAAACCATCAATTAATTCAATACATGCGCCCATTCATCTCTAATTCATGACTCTGGAACAACTGCATAACACTATTCCTGACCTCAAACCTTCCAAAGTGATTCAAAAGGATGTCATTATTCATGATACTGCATGTGTCAGAGAAATTCATCTAGACCAGATGGATCATTTGTGCTGTCTAGATTGCACTGCATATTATCCCGAAGAGCATCCAATGTCAGCCTGAAAGTCATCTACAACATTTGCTTCATCAAGGAATCTCTGTAGCTGCCTGCCCACCAACTTCTTCTGAATGAGAAAGTTGGAGAGCTAGGTAGAAATAATCCAGATTGACCACACTAAAAAATAGCCTCCTGAGGAGGGGGAACAACCTTCTCCCTTTCACAGCCACTGTCATAGCTTACGCATATGCATTCAATATATGCAAAATCAAATACAAGGTCAATTTCAAGGAACACATCTATGTATGCAAAAATTCAGGCGTCATATGTTGAATAGATGAGAAATTATGAAAGACTTCATTTTAGTGTATTTTGTCAATCTAACCACTGCAGTTTGTTCGTAATTATTTATGCAGCATACTACGCAAATTCAACAACCAAGACTTTAGTGCAGTCCCTAAACCTAGCTGTGCTCTTGCCTCCAGATATACTTACACTAAGGAATAATTAAAATAGCATCCACTATCTGATTCTGTCCAAGTGAGTAAATATTATAAGTGTTGTAAACCATTTTTACTTTTGTAGAGCCGCAGCCATCCAGCAAGTTAGTTACTGTATATTCACTGTAAATTATCACATTCTCCGTTGCTAGTCATATGCTACCTTATAGGAAGTGGGTAAGAATTATAGATTTTCTATAGGCAATTTAGGCTTTTGAATCGTTGAATTCAATTTAAAGCATTCCCAGGAAATGACTGTCCAGCCTCAATTGAGCACATTCAATGAAGAGAAGCACAATAATTGGTTCATTTTTCAAATTACTGTTAAAAAGCTTTTGTTAATGATCCATCAGAATCTGGTTTCCAATAATTTGACAATAAATTCTGCCCTCTGGAAGGATAGAGAGCAGAGTTTGGCATTCTTCTATGTGACAACTTTTCAATGTTAGAAAAGTGTAATCATATTCCCTGTACTTATCTTTTTTTCAAGGCTAAAGGCATTCAATTATCTATGTACCAAAGTAATAGAAATAAATCTAGAACTCTTTATATCTGGACTAAGTTCAGATGGGTTTTACTGTTATCTAAAAATTGATCCACTAAGCCTTTCATTTATTCAGGATTTGATATTTTACAGTTGAATGTGTTAACTTACTCTGATCTATACATGGTTTTTGATAACTATTATATCAAGAACCAAATAAGAGAATTAATCAAGGAACATCTCATTTGTTCCCAGTGAATGCTTGCATTTAGAAAACAATTCAGTTCTTTTCCTTTTTACAGTTTTCTTGTTATATAATTATTTATTTCCCTTACGGTAATTGATATGAATTAGTTCTGCAATAATCATATTATTATCCCTTACTTCTTATGGCAGTCAGGATACAAAAAGAAGAATACTGTTGCAGGAAGTTTCTCCTATGTCTTTCACATGTCTTTTTAAATCTCATTTTTCTCCTGTAGTTCTAAAACAACCACTTGAAAATAAGCATTTGAATATCTTCTAAATCATAGCAACAAAGCATAATCCAACATTAACCAATATTTCTTCACAAAGCTTCGCTTTATACACTGAAAATGCCTTAGAGAATATTGCTTGGATGTGGAAATGCTTTCAAAGATGATTAAAGCATAAATGATTGAAAGAATTTCCACAATACTAAAAAGAGGAATCAATTAAGTTTAGCTTCCTTATTACACTGTCTAGCTTTTTACTAATGGTTTCATAGTAAGTACTAGTCTTATTTAAATTCAAATGAAACAATAAATCTAGCCATGAGATTAACCCAGCCATGGGAAACTGCTTATGAGGCAGAGGATCAGCCTTTCAAGTTTAGTGCTATCTACATTGATCAGTGGATTTCAGGATTTCCAGCAAAAGACATTCCCAGGTCTAAATAGAATAGAATAGAATAGAATAGAATAGAATAGAATAGAATAGAATAGAATAGAATAGAATAGAATAGAATTCTTTATTGTCTAAGTATGATCAGACGCACAAGGAATTTGTCTTCGGTGCATAGGCTCTCAGTGTACATAAAATCTATAAGTGATAAATTATGATCATGGCCATCATAAAAATACATTCACAAGAAATCATAAGATACAACACTTAGTGATAATCATAGGATACTAAATAATATGAGGATATTCGTCATAGAACATAATAAATGCATGTAACGTAGAAGCGAATTACAATACCTTATGTGATCTGAAATCCTTCTAATTTTCAGTTAATCACATACATGCTTATATTGTAAAATATATACTTTTAATTTTCTTGTTTCATGTCACTGTGGTATTAAAGACAGCAAAGCCTTGATATTTCTTTCTCCTTATCACATTTGCTGCCTTACTGGTAGCACTTTTTAAGATTTGCTGGATATTGGTGAAGAAAGATGGGTGTGAAAAACTATACTTAGGCTGCTTTGACCTTTCTACTTAATGGATAAAAGAACTCATATAAACTCAAATTCTCCTGTGAATAGGCCTTGGAATTGATAGCATGTCACTCTCTTGCTCTTGAGTACAATGAACAGGAAAAACATTGGAAATCATATTATCTCAGCCCATTGATAATCAATGATGATTGCAAAGCCTCATTAGAATAGAACAAAATCATTCTATAAAAGCTTTTAGATGTTCTTTCCCAGCCTGGAAAATGTGTGAGTATTAAAGATATCCAAATCAAATCAAGTATTGGTAATGTGATTACAGAACAGGTTTTGCATTTAGCAAGATTGTTTCAGTCATCTGGGACAATATTTCCTCTAACAGATATAAAAAAAGATCAATCTTAATTTTATGATGTGGTTTCATCAACAGTAAAGTTATCCATAATCAATATGAATATCTTAATGAATTCTGACTGTTCTGTGCAATAATCCCTCCCTTTTGCTCATAAGCACCTGATGCTTATTAGTTATTTGTAATTTATCTGAGTGTAAAACTATTTTATTGAGTAACATGATTTTAACCATTGTTTGTTTATTTACATTTAATAACCTAAACTAATGGAAGATTTATCCTTGAAGTAGAGATAAGTCACATCTTCTTTCTATGTATTCTTTCTTCTTTTCCCCTACATCATTGCTAATTTTTGAACTGATATGTCTAAACAGAAAAATCACAAGAATTACTTTGTGCATTAAGTCTTACATATATTCTGTAACCAAATACTTTCTTCCTCTAGTACAGGGGTGACAAATTGGATTTCTTCAAGTGCTGGATCAACATTGTAGTTCTTCTCCATGGGCCAGCCGGTGATGGATAGGTGAGATGGGATGGACACTTCCTGCAGCCCCCTGCTGGCAAAAAAGGGCTGTGAGGACCGTGTGTGGCCCTCCCCTGCACATTTTCTGGCTTGGGTGGCCTCCTGCAGCCCTGCTAGCCAAAATAGGGCCCGGGGGGGGGGGGGGCTTGCATCCCATTTTCATGTTGGACAGTATCCTGCATCACCCTGCTGGTCAAAATTTTGGCTGCCAGAGACACCATGGATCAGTACTTTGCTATTTCCAGGCCGGCCCCATTGGCCAGATTTAAGCAATCCACAGGCCAGATTTGGGGCACTTGGCTAAATTCTTGTGGAAATACTATTCCTTCCTCTTCCTGAAGTTAAATAGTCAGAAGAGGCATGAATCTTGTCCAGGAAAAGGGAAGCTGAAAACAGATCATACTTTAGAATATTGTGCCCAGAGAATTTTCCAAGACTCAGGAAGGAATAAGTCACATGCAGAATTTTGAAGCAAATAACATGTATTTGAAATTTTATTTTGGACAAAGCCAATGTCTTCCCAGAAAATTTCCCTGAGTCTCTGTAAAATTGTTCCTTTCTTTACATTAATTTTGAAATATAAGATTTTTTTTAATTTAATCCCAATACCCATCTGTGTTCTCTTTTGTTTGCTATGTTTTTCAATAAACAGTGACATCAGCTTTTCTCCTAGTGACTGTATAACATGCTTTAGATGTCCCTTGGGTTTCTCCCAGAAAAAAAATACTAAATTTTCCTCTTGATTATGGTGGCAGGGAGTATTGGAGAAAGCAATAACTGTTGCATTCACCTGGTCTGGGGTGTTCTGGTTAATTTGAGCAGGCCCACAGAGTGAATGAGACCTTTACAATTTTGCTTTTTAAAAATCAAATATATTATAAAATATACATGTGTAGTTGTAAGTTGAACCAAAAGATCAGATGAATATTCTGTCTGTGCATCTTCCTTGCATGATAATTCAATGTTTTTATGAATAAAATAAAGGCTACTGTGGATTATAAAAGGCAAAAGGAGAATTAATGAATTAACCATCTTGTCAGTTTGTAAAGAATATGTATTTTGATTAGATATTAGCCCTCATTTTTAGCTTATATCTTTTAACAGTTAATTGCAATTCATTTCAATTATTTGATTTGTTACATTATACAAAATATTATTTCTGCACATTAGTTATGAAATGTTGATGTGAAGGGTTTTCTCTCTAAATATGACCTCCACCGAGTGCCATACTTTGAGTAAAACTGTGCTTGTGGAGCACCATAAATAAAAGATATTGTGCATGTTCTTTTCCATTCCCATCTCTATGTTCAGCAAGGACTTAGTATTTACAGAATCTAGTTGACATTGGGGTCATAATAAAAGATTATCTAATTTCCTTTAAGGCACAAAAACATATATAACCATTAGAGCAGCTAACTTTATACTCAGGGTTATTAAACTGAGAACACATTTTATAGAACATGTTGGGGTAGCATACAAAAATGATGAATTCATTGAAACATACAACATATACTTTTGTATTTTAGTATTCATTGTATGTTTCTACATTCTATTTTATCTTCCACTATTTTTTCTTACTTGTCTTTTATTTCATTTGAACTTACTCTATTTTATCTCACTTTATTTCATTTTAGCTTATCTTACTTTATTCTTTTTGAATATTTGCTAAATTGATTAATCAATAAAGTCATATTTAATTTGATTTTGGTTTAATTAATATACAGTTCTGGTTAAAATAGGACACGCCAGCCATTTATTTGGATAAATTTATAAACTACTGCAAGTCTTGATAGCTAAGTACCACTTCAAGGCTCAGATGAAATATACCTCTAAGATACTAATTACTAGGGAAATATAGAAGACCAGACTCCAGGTCTTGCTTCTCAGCATCTCAGTCAGATCCATTGTGACATAGAATGTTCAGCTTTGAGATGAACTGGCAGGAACCATACATGGATCATGGCCATAGCAAATAACAGTCAATTACAGTTTTGTACAGAGTAATGTCCATTGCTCTACATGATTCCATGGATAACATTATGACTCTAGGAATCATGTTACACTTTAATGTGATAGAAAATTGTGATATTAGAACAGCCAGAGCCACTGAATAAGCAAAGGAAAACTTGACTAAGTAAAACCAATTTTGTTGGAAGGTTTGAATTGTTGAATCTCATGCATTTAAATTAATGCTTTGTTTAAGTATATGTTTCTACAGTCTCTAATAATTGTTCCATTTAGGAAAGCTGTTATTGCTTATATTGAGATTCATTATTTTCAGAGGGTCACGTTCTTCTGATATTTATCCCTATCATTTGGGAGTTGACATTTGGAAAAAGGAGGCAGGTTTTCTGTAACTCAGCTAAAAGACTTGTTCTTCAGCATTGGAAAGATAATATATGGCTCCCACTATGCAGTGGTTTGCCAAATTGATGTTATCAAGAATTCATGCTGGTCAAAATTTTGGCTGCAACTTATCAGCATAGAGGACCTATGGAAAATTGTAAGGAATTATGCAGGGGTGCGATTCAACCAATGTAACAACTGGCTCAGTGAGCACATGTTTTGCATGTGTGCAGAACATTTGCTACTGCTCTTCTACAGCAATATCTCTGTGTTAACCAGCTGACACACATCAATCCGCTGTGCCACATGAATCAGCTGAGCTTTAAAACCAGGATATAAAGCACAGACTAGAGCCAAGGTAGGAGGGTGGGCCCAACATCTGATCATCAGAGTAAACTGGTTCACTCGCAGCTGATCCTCAGAGATACCAGTTTGCCCAAACCAGGCCGAACTGGTAAAATCCCACCCCTGGAATTATGGCTTCCATGCATTGAAATATTTCAATTTTATGTATGTATATACAGTATGCATGTGAATGTATACCTTATATGTCTTTGTTTCCTTTTTAAGCTTTCTATCCACCCTCATTTTATAATTCTGTGTATTGTTTTTCATATTTAGCAAATAAAAATAGAAAAAGAAAAAATATGAATTTTACAATAATTCAAAGATGTAGTTGAACGTTCACAAGCTTCACAAAAAGGAATTCCATGTTTTTTAATTAAATGAATCTTTAAAATATTGGATTGTACTTATTTGAAACAAACAAGAAAACCTGATATGAGATTGGAAACATAGAAGTGGATACAATTAGATTACTTTTGGCAGTGGAACATGAATAGAGAAGTATTTTTTTCTCCTAGCCAATTTTATTCATATTGGCTTCTCAACAGGTAGGTCCAGGATGCTGTTTTTAGCCAGCAAGACTGTTACATTCTTATTTATGTTGTATTTACAATTTCAAACCATAAGACACCATTTGACTATTGATCTCAATTTTCAGCTAGAACTGCTGGTTATCCTTTGAAGTTTATGAATGTGTGATTAAAGAGACTCATATTTTGGAAAGTAAACCATAATACATAGCTAACACATCATTGTTTCCTCTCACTAATATATTGTTAAAGACACACAGTTTAATCAATCTATAAAAGAAACTCTGACAATGTTTAAGAAAGAGGGAGTAATGGTGGAAAATCACATCTTTGCAGCCACAAGAGAAAAGCAATCGACACTTAATATTGTTCACAAATTGTTCAGTTGTTCTGCTCAATAGCATTGTGTTTTGTGACAGATTTTTGGGATATCTTCTCTATTCATAACGGTGGACCTCAGAGAACATGTTTAAGTTTCCATATAAGACTGGTGATAAAATAGTATGCTCAATAAATTTTGTGCTAGGGTTGTTTCATAAAGCAACATTAATTATTTTTTAAGAAAAACAGAAGTAATAGCAACTCTTCACCGATAGCCATATGTAAATATCCCCCAAAGCCTCAACTGTTGACCAATTTGGGAACAACATTAATGAAATGGAACTCATTATGTTTCCTCCTATTGTCAGGGATCAGTGGGAGCGAAGCACATCCCCAGCTGTTTCTGTATGCATAATTTCTATCTGGCAATATAACAGTTCATTGAGTATGTTGGTGCCAGATAGTGACGAGGAGACACTTTCTACAAGAGCTCTACGGATATTTTCAGCACCACGGAGAGCACCCATAGCGTGATTTAATGAAATTACTAAAAAAAGAACAAACCCAAGGCAAGCCCTTCTTTACAATCCTCCCATTGTGCATGATCATCCGTTATGCTTTTATATATTTTGCTAGGGATTAAAAAAATGAAACTATTTAATCAGGCATGCTGCTTATTACCTTCTTAACATGCTTATGGATGCTAAGTAAATATTTTTGAACATTTTCAGGTCTCTCAGTAGACCAATTCAAGAATTTTGAGGAAAGAAACAAGGGGAAGAATGTCTCTTGAGCATCAATGAATACTGTTGGGTTTGTTTTTTTCCTTTCTCCCTTTTTAAAGCAAACCTTAAACTCAAATGAATAAAGTGGGTTTCAGTAAGTCTTGCCTTCGGAAAAGGGACATCTGTTCAGTCTAGTGTTAACTTGTTATTATAAGAGACGGGAGTCATTGCTGGCCATGCCACACCAGCAAAATTGATCTCTGTCCCTTTAAACTCTTGTTCAAACAGTTTGGTTGGATTTACAAGCCAGGCACAGCATATTGATTCAGGAAGACAATGATGCCAGCTCCAGGACTCTCTTCCCTTCACTACGAATAGGACAGCTTACCTTAGTAACGGTAGGGGAGAAATGAGATGTTTTGAATCCTATTTCTGATGTTCAGTAAGGTTTTTGTTATTATATATTTCTCTATCAGCTGCATGCTTATTATGATTAAATATATTGCAGTTCATTATGGCCTCTGGGGTGCCCATAAATATTTCCTGGCAATATTTGATTGATAAATTATATGTTGTCCTTGTGCATGTAACTCTCTAAACACACATTTATTTGCTTTGTTGTAAACTGCATTTTTCCTAGCATTTTGTTGCCTGTGGTAACTTAAAATAACAAAAACTTATCTGAAAGCATTAATTATGAATTTGACCCCCAACCTCTATCAGGCACAGTTAGATTTTCAAAAATAATTTTATACCTCTGATTTTATTGTGCCATTTGATTTTAAAGTTGTTCCCAGAAGTGAATTTTGCATGTCTATTCATAAAAGATCCACAAATAGAAATAGATATATGGGCTATCTATATATTTATATTTATTTAATTATTTCACTCTGTAGGATGTGAGAACATAGATATGGTAACTTGAAGTGGATATCAATATGTAGGTTGTGAAAAAATCAGTTTAAATAAGAAAACTATGGGGGGTAGAGAATCAAGAAGCATTAATTAACAGTTATATTGTTTGAATAGATATGACATGGGTGATTTTTTAACTTGATCCTTTCTAGTAAACTCCAGCAAGTAGACTTTAACACACTATTTAATGTGTAATAAAAACCTCTCCATGCACATTTCACTGGATGGAATACTATCTCTAAATCTTCAGTCTATGCTCTCTTACTAGATGATAGGAACAAATAAATGAGCCTTTTCCACTAGGGAAAATAAAACAGTAATCAGACAGTCACAGGTAGACTTGAAGAACTATACATTGGTAACAACGTATTTCATTTTCTAGATCATCTATTGATCTCTGTCACTGTCTATTGTTTGCATGATGATGGATTGTAATTTGATGGAATTATATTATTATTGTGAAGAATTTTCAAGACTAGTAGGTGTGTGTGAGGGAAAAGGAGATGTGAGAAAACCATACTTTCTTTTCTTGGTCAATTTGTTAAAAGACTAACCCAAGACAACTTTGTCAATTGCAAGAATGAGCTCCATCTTAAAGAAAATCAAATATTTTAATGTTTATGATTTTGCAAGATAAAGGTCTGTTCTAATTTTCTTCTAGAATTTGTCATCTTTCATCAAGTACATTATAATATGGCAATAATAACTGACAAGAGAATCTTT
Organism: Laticauda colubrina; assembly: GCA_015471245.1. Classification (NCBI taxonomy): domain Eukaryota; kingdom Metazoa; phylum Chordata; class Lepidosauria; order Squamata; family Elapidae; genus Laticauda; species Laticauda colubrina. The sequence goes on from BLBF01000016.1 coordinate 46,206,256, forward strand.
GAGAAATGAATATTTCTGAAAATCACACACACACACACACACAGAGAGAGCGAGAGAGAGCGAGAGAGCTTCTAAAAGGTGTTCCATTGGTCTCTCCTGACCTGTATCTATCTGCCCTGCCTTCCATGATGAAAATGGCTTCTTCTTAACAATTTAACACATTTGTCTGTCGGGGGCCATACAGAATTGGTTGAGCTGACTTAAGTCATAGATATGGTCAAAGTCAAAATTTAAGAATTACCCATGTTTCTCTAACACTTCCTTTTTGATTGTAAAACTCATTTCACTCTTCCAAACAGCAGGCTTCATGGAAAGACAACAGCCTAATTCAGATTGAGTGCTAGGGAAAGGAGATCTGGAATTAATCTCATGGGTTAAATTAAATAGCATAAAAATGAAACCTGCTTCAAAATATATGTGTCCATTTATTTGCTCAGAAGTCAGAAATCAGGGTATGTGAATCTGTGTGCATATTAATGTTATATTGTGATTGGAAAGCTAGCAATATATATATCTTGGGTATTATCCCACGTCATTGTAGTTGTGCTTTTAAAGTTGTAGCAACGTTTCGGCAGAATCTCATCTGCCATCATCAGGCTTCTGTACTGAGTTCGTCTGATAATCGTCTGTTATATATATATAATTTTCTCAAAATTCTTTGTGGCCCTTCTTCGTTTGTTCTGCAACAGACAAAAGTAAAGCAGCAAAATGAGTAACCAGATCATAAAGATAAAAATATATGTTTGTGTATGTGCATGTGCATGTATATGGATGAATGTGTTTGTGTGTACACATACCTTTCCTGATGCTGAAAATGAATATTTTATAATATGAAGAAGCAAATTTTGGAACTGTAAATGAGATACAAATTAGAAACATGAACCCACAATCAAAATAAGTGGATTATACCTAAAGAACTTACTAACAATTATGTTTTGTTATCTTACAGGCCAAAATGTATGGATCATTTGAAGGTTCTAGCATCCTTCCTACAAACACCACTGCAGTAGCTCTCAACTCTTCTATGAATGGGACTAATTTATTTTTCCAGGGTTTGCAGCTGGTGCAGCAACTCAAATTGTTGATCATCCTGTTATACACAGGTGTGGTCATTATTGGGATGGTAGGTAACTGCCTCCTGGTCCACGTCATTCTACATGTCAAGAAAATGCACAATGTCACCAACTTCCTCATTGGGAACCTAGCCCTTTCAGATGTGGCGATGTGCACCACATGTGTCCCACTTACTCTTGCCTATGTGTTTGAGCCGCGGGGCTGGATTTTTGGCAGCACTTTGTGCTACTTTGTCTACTTCATGCAGCCAGTGACAGTTTATGTCTCTATCTTCACCTTGGTCACTATTGCAGTCGACCGGTACATTGTCATTATACACCCTCTGCGACGCCGTGTCTCCCTTCAGCTTAGCGTTTATATGATTCTCTTTATCTGGATTCTGTCCTGCTGCTTAGCCTTGCCTGCTATGGCACATACCTATTATGTAGAGCTGGATAAGCAAGGTGTCATCCTATGTGAGGAGTTCTGGGGGGAGCAAGAGCACCAAAGACAAACCTATGCTTTGGGCCTGCTGCTCATCACTTATTTTTTTCCTTTGCTCGCCATCCTCATTTCCTACATCAAGATCTCCCTCAAACTAAAAAACAGGGTGATGCCAGGGAGCATCACTAAAAACCAGGCAGACTGGGACAGAGCCAGGCGGAAGAGGACCTTCTGTTTATTGGTCATGGTGGTTGTGGTCTTTGGAGTTTGCTGGCTTCCGCTTCACGCCTTCAACTTTATCCGGGACGTTAACATCCATGCCATTGATGCATATTATTTCAGCCTTATCCAACTGGTTTGTCATTGGTTTGCTATGAGTTCTGCCTGTTATAACCCCTTTATATATGCCTGGCTTCACGATAGCTTTAGGGAAGAACTTAAAAAACTACTTGTCTGGCCCAGGAGAGTAGTTCCCTCTGGGCAAAGTGCAACTGTAAGCATTGTTATCTGATCAATAAGCACCCCTGATCTCATGACAGACAAAAGTCTCTATTGTTTAATGGTTCTGTGTTGAAAACAGCAGTATTTTTGTGTTGAAAATAATAGTCGAACCCTGTTGCAAAGAGCAAAGCAGAACAAAACAAATGTCAGACTCTGTAAAAAAAACCACACAAACAAAAGGCAACCCATCAGGCACAAAGAATCAGGACTATTCATGAAGATTTCAGCCCAGACAATTTATTGAACCTTCTGCACAAGAATCTGGTTAACTAATGGTCAGAGAAACTCTATAGAGATTCTCAGTCATCCAGGTTATGGTTGCCCAAAGGTGCTTTTCAGAAGGCAATTGGATTTTTTTAGTTTTCTTTTTCCCAAAGAAGCTTCTTGGATGAACAACAAAACATTTTCAAGAAGAAAAACTTAAGAAAGTCCAGTTGCCTTTTGAAAAGCATTTTTGGGATAATGGTCAGCACTACATTTGTTTTGAATAAAGGTCAGGGGAATTCAAGGAAGGTTGGACTTGGATCTCCTGTGGACTCTAAACTGATGACATGTCTCACTGTCTACTCCACATCTGTCTTGTTCTTCTCCAACACAACGAAGAATACATTCATAGTCAAACCTGGCAGTGGGGAGCAATTGAGATTAAAATGCATTTTTAACAAATTTATTTTGGTTTCAGTGAAAGTCTCTGGTGGTAGGATTTGTTCTTTCCTTGATGCATAAAAATATTCTGCTGCATTAGAAGAGTGGTGAATGTTTTACTGAAAACATTGCAGATATTGTGCACAGTACATTATATAAGTAACACATCTGTTAAAATTGTATTTTGTGGCAAAATTGTATTTTGTATTTTCCTTTTCTATAAGTCATTGAAATCTTTCCTGCTAAATCTTTTCAATATTTGTGGTTGCTTGGAAACACTGAATTCCATCTCCCACTTCATCAGATCCATATATCAAGAATTGTTAGTGATGGAAGCTATACAAACATGGTTAACTGAACATTAAAATACATTCGAATGGAAAATATTATGTGAGTGGTTTGGGAATGCAACATTAAAACATCTTTACACTGTTAAGAAAGATAATACGTGTCAGTAAACATAGCTATAAGAATTGTGTTTTTACTATCAAAATAGCTCTATGAATTGTCACTATCTATTTACACAATTTATACTTTAATATATTTTTCACAATTCATAAGTTTGGCATTCTATTTCTTTGACTTTACAATTTCATTCCCCTGTCTATATCTATGTGCAAATACATTTTTCCAAATAAGGAATATGCTTCTTGGATACGATGAAGTAAGACTTAAATCACAATAAATATATTAGTCTTTGAAGTGTCACTTTCTTTTTGTGTGAACAAACTTATTCAGTTATCCTTCCTGAGTTGACTTAATATTGAAAACATAAGAAGCATCCATTCCAACGCTCTGGGATGACGATGACATGCTATACCTCAATCAAACTGTTTGCTGCCATCTATTGCTCAGCTGACTTTTTCCTGTTTCAGAAGCTACCAGCTTTATAAAGACCTTGCATGATGGTTGCAACAATGTCGGGATAATTTTACAAAAATAGATCCTCCTAGGTCTGTGCTGTTGGCCATATTTATAAAAGACCTGTATGAGAGGTGAGAAAACACGATTACTAAATTTGCAGATGACCCAAAGAAAGACAACAGTATGAAGGCTCTGGTGGATTTTAAGAAGCTGAAATATTTTGCCCAAAACCCAGCAAAATAAATGTCAGAAGAGGCAAATGTCATCTGTGTTAGGAAAAAATCAGTGACATAAATATAGGATGAAGTTCCCATATTGGGTAAGTGCAAGCAAACCTGAATGTCTTGGTGAATCCCAATGGAACAGGATGATGCAGCTGCAAGGAAAAGGAGCGGAGAGGAGAGGAATAAGGGAAGAAGGAATCATGGAACAATTATATACACATTTACAAATAACAGTTTTAAATTCTGGATTGATGCCGTCCTCCCTGCCAAAAGAACTCCATCTCAAGTTTTCAGAATTACCGTAATCTTATGATTTACTCCATTACTTAAGCATTAGATGAGAATTCATTATTTATATTTACCCTGCAGCTGGTATGTCTACCAATTCAGTTCTTATGAAAACACTATTTAAAGTTGAACTGGAACAGAAAAAAACACTAGTTATGCTGTTCTGTTTTATAACAGCTTTTGACTTATAATGAATCAAAATTTTAATTCTTTCAAACAGCGTGCCTTTCTAGGTCTGGGGAAAATATGCACCTGTCTTTGTGTTTTTCTCTAAAAAATGAGCAGAACTTTAATTTTATGATTATAACTAAAAAATTAATTTTAATGCTCCTGCCAGAGCATTAACCAGAGTGATCCACATTCCAGTGATAAGTCTGAAAAAATATGCCAAGCTTTCCAATCTCAATTGTTTTTGTTAGTTATTTATCTCATTTATGTAAACCATGAGCTTATATTCATGACACTAGAAAAGGATAAGTTAATCTCTGAACAATGATAAAGCAAACTGATGGTATTTATTAATGCAAAACAAGGAATTTAAATTCAAAACAAGTTATCTTGGGATAATCAGAAAAGCTCTGAATATAATTATACTTGAAGGCTATACAATTATTTCCTCTGATAGTTAATTTTTGATGATAACTGAATAGATTACAGTGTGGTTGTTCTCTGACAAGGTAATTTAAGCAGTCTCACTGGAAGCTGGAAAGAATAAATACAGAGTTAGCTATTACAATAACAAAACCCACTTTGAATATTTGTTGCACTTAAATCATTTTCCAGCAAAGAATGTTAGAAACAGGAAAAGAAGCAAGGGAGCAGAGAGTAAATAAAATACCAAGCTAGCTGGCATCACTAAATCTGTGTGCTCAAGTGATTATTTGAAAGAAATGAAATGTTCAGTCTATTACATTCATAGCACATATTCCTCATTCCTTGGCAATATAAATTCAGATAACATACAAGTTAGGCAGACAAGGGACTTCATTTTCCAAACTTAATGCAACATGCTAAACTCTGGTGGAACCAACAAACCTGCATGGCATGCCTATAGTTAAATATGATTTGATATAACTCACAACTGCAGGACAGATTTTTTTGATCTCCATGTAGCTGAGTCCCTCTAGTGGTGTTGATATTTTTTTATTACTTCATCCTTTTAGCCACATTCCTTTTCTAAAAAGTCAGTGGTGCCAAAGCTCTCTCTGTTTCAGTGCTGGAAGCTGGAAGCTGAGCACCTGGATGAGCTCAGATGTTCTCGTTGATAAAGTGTCTGAGGGATGGCTTGCCAACCAAGAGAGAAAAGAGAGATCCACAGACTGCCCTGAAGGCACACAACAAATGGAGAGAGATCCCTCGCCCCAAATTCATTTTGAGTATATAGGGAAGCCTGCTAAAAACCTTCAATCTGTGATTTTAATTCACCAAGCACAGCTTGCCTGCTTGCTTTCTCCCTGCTGCTTGCTGTTAACAAGACTAATTGGTCATGGATTTGAAAATCAAATGAGATTAAGAAGAAGATGCAGAATGACATCGGACTTTTGGAGAGAAAGCTGTAAGTATAGTTCTTAGTGCAGTAATGATTTTCTCAGCTGCATGATTTTAAAGGGACAGAGCTGGATTTATGTGGAAGGGAAGAGAGGCTCCTGTAAGTTTGATTGTATCTTAGTATTCCTATGTGTAAGGAAGCATTAGTGAGGCTCACTTCTGCATTTTTTCTTTTTCAGATGAATACATGCAAATGTCAGGTGGCCAAACTCAAGATTAAATCATGTCCATCATCCCAAGATGATTTAAACAAAAATTAATGGCAATATGAGCATGCTTATGTGTTCAGATTAATTTTACTAGCAAGGAAATTGTAACAGTGGGAAAAGGCAATGTATCCAGAGAATCTGACCTCTCAGAGTCTTCTTTCTGCAATTCAGAGCAACACCAGCAGCCTCTTCCTGGGGCTCCAGCTTGTCCAGTTCTTCAAGCCTCTCATAATTCCTTGCTACTCTCTGGTGGTCTTTTTTGGCATCATTGGGAATTATCTCCTCATTTATGTTATCTGCAAGACTAAAAAAATGCACAATGTCACCAATTTCCTTGTGGGCAACTTGGCATTCTCAGACATGTTAATGTGTGCCACATGTGTACCACTGACATTGGCATATGTCTTTGAACCCAGAGGGTGGATCTATGGACGCTTCATGTGCTACTTTGTGTTCCTGATGCAGCCGGTCACAGTATTTGTGTCTGTTTTCACCTTGACTGTCATTGCTGTAGACAGGTACTTCGCCATGGTTTATCCCCTTCAGAGGAGACTGACAATATCCATCTGTGTGTATATCCTGGCTGGTATTTGGCTGTTGAGTTGCATACTAGCTGCCCCAGCCTTGGTCCGTACTTACCATGCCGAATTTCCAGAGCTGGACTTCTCCATCTGTGAAGAATTTTGGTTCCACCGGAAGAGGGACTGCTTAGCTTATGCCTACAGCACCCTCATCCTAACCTACGTTCTGCCCTTAACGGTCATCTCTGTCTCCTACCTGAGGATCTCAGTCAAGCTGAAAAACCGTGTCATTCCTGGTAATGTTACTCAGAGCCAAGCTGAGTGCAACCGAGCTAAGCGGAGGAAGACTTTTCGCCTGCTCGTCTTAGTAGTCACTGCCTTTGGAGTTTGCTGGCTGCCGCTGCATCTTTTCAATGTCATCAAAGATGTTGAGATCAGACTGATAGACAAGCAATACTTCAACCTTATTCAGTTGATTTGCCATTGGTTTGCCATGATGTCTGCTTGCACAAATACTTTCCTTTATGCCTGGCTACATGATCGGTTTAGGGGAGAGCTGAAGAAAATGTTTGCTTGGAGGCACAAAAAGACAGCACCGGCTACAAACTGTATTGTGGTTAGCATGGCTTTGTAAGCGTGGGGTTCCTTCTCGTTGCTCTACTTTTTACTAGGCTGTTTACCTGATGAGAAAGTTTAAGCAAGCACAGATGATACAGCACAAAACAGTTATTTTCTTAAACTTGAATCGATTGTACCAATAAAGGGCCATGGTCATATGCTTTCTTACTTAGCACAGTATACTCAGCATAATTGCTATTTCAACATTGTGGCTTATTGCGGTGAAATATCACATATGTGTGTACAGGAAGAAAACATAGGAAAAACAGAATAGGAATTTTGTGTGGGCTGAAAAAAAAAAAAAGAGAGAGAGAGAAATTGCAAATGAGTAAGAAGGAAACCTGAAAAAGTACCCCAACTGCTGACTCCATATAAACCATGCCATGCTATAGGATGACTTAACTGGATTGCAATGTGGGAGAGATGGTGGTCTTATGGGTATATGTTTTGCACGCATATATCTGAGGAGAAGGATAGGGTGGATAAATTTCCATAAATGTGAAAGAAAAACAGTTATAGAACATTTAAGTGAATGTTTTCACATAAATCTGTTTGATGGGAGAAATATTTCTCCCATCATGAACTTTAAAGTACTATAGTATAGTTTTTAAAGTCATGTGTATTTAGCTTCAGCAAGATATCTAGGGAGATTCTCAGTTATCCACGTCCTGATTGTCCCAAAGGTGCTTTTTTTCAAAAGTCAACTGGACTTTCTGGTTTTTCTTTGAAGACATTTCACTTATCATCCAAGAAGCTTCTTCTGATTTGTCTGAATGGTAGGGAATGGAAGAACTGATATTCCTTGCAGACAGTTGGTCATTTGCATTCTTAATAAAAAATTATTTGGGTTTTCACAAAACATAATACAAGTAAAATTTCTGTTTTTGAGAATAGCATGGTCCCGGGTTATCACTTCTCCATACAAACACAAATTCAATTTCATATTCATTTTTGTGTTGTCTTCCATATCTTATTATTATTTTAACATTTTCTCAATAATTTTTCCTTTCCCTTAGTTTTCTCAACCTTGCTTTTAATTATCTCATTCCTTTCTAAATTCAATTATATATATATATATATTTCTAAGTTTCAATGCCTTTCTAGTCATTATATTTACACTTTTGTCTGTCCTGTTTCAATTTCATATTTTCTTTTCTCATTAAACATTTTTTTTTCCTGTAGTTACTAATTGGAGTATGACACATTTGTATCTTGTAATTTTTATCCATTCAACTCTTATTTAAACTTCAATTTATGCCTTTACAATTATAACATTCAATATAACACATAACTTCCAGTCGAATTCTGCTTGGTACATTCTTAAAATATGCACTAAGTTCTTAAAGAGAAAATAT
>BLBF01000016.1:46225835-46247873 GCA_015471245.1 Laticauda colubrina
GAAAGACCTTGGGAGACAGGGTGAAAGGATGCAGGGCAGTGGTCTCCAATCTTGGCAACTTTAAGACTTGTAGACTTCAACTCCCAGAATTCCTCAGCCAGCTTTGTCACACAATTTTTGTGTTTTTTGACATAAAATTTTTTCAGCTCTATCTGTTGGATTTGTTACAGGAGAAGTTTAAAATATACAAAAGTTCTACCGTTTTCAATAAAGTACATGTGGGATTGGGGAAGTATGTCAGAAGCATATATTTTTCACGATACATCATGTGATAATTAAGAGATAGCTCTCCTGCTTTATTTACATGAAATTTATCTTGCTTCCAGGAAATCATAATTTTATAAATTTAACGATGAATATCTAAATTTTATTAGCACATACAAAGCTAGATGATGATGAGAAATGTGCAGTGCAATTGTAAATACATCTTCATTTAGAAGTATGTTTAACTGGGATCAGTGAAACTTAGTTCTAGGAAAATGTGCACAAGATTTTAGTGATATTAGATATTTATGATTTTATTTATGCACCTTATGTTTCAGGACCCCACAAAATGATGTGCCTGGGTTTGTGGCACTGGAATAATGATACACATTTCTGTTGATGGCTATTTCATGATTCTTGGCTTTTATGTCTTTCTATTTCATACTATGCTTTTTCTTTTTATCTGTTTTATGGTAAGCCATCCAGAGTCTCATATCTGAATTGGGCAGAAAAAATAAACATATGCATTTAAAAAATAAGATGGGAAATGGACCAGAGTTCCACAATAAAGCACTTGCATTCCCAAGTGCATACTTGGATAATTTTTTGGAATATCAGATAACAGGTAATGGAAAAGTTCACTTCCTGCTCTCTTGATAATAGTTGCTTATTAAAACAGTGCAAAGCCTTAAAAAGGTGCTCTAAATCAGGGGTCTCCAACCTTGGCCACTTTAAGACTTGTGGACTTCAACTCCCTGCTCTAAATAATATGTTGGTGCAAGCAAACACAGTGTAACATGGACTGCCATATTCAGTGCCTGAGAAATTGGGAGGGGGACTTCAAGGAGTCGTGGAAAATTAACCACAAGAACATTCCTTTCATGTTACTCTGTACATGGAGAGGAATGACTGGGGATAGTCTTCAGTTGGAATGAAATAATGATTGGACCATGTGATGAACTATTGGGTGCAGGGGTTGGATTTTGCATTCTACTTGGGCTAAGGTAAACCCGAAAATCTCAGATTCGGGTTTTCCTCAAATGTGCCAATATGATATCTGTAATAAAATGAATCTTTGAGAAGATGATAGTCTCTGTGTCTTTTAATTTGGAGGTTGTTCCTTGGGACACTGACACACAGATATAAAGCAGCCTTGTGTTTTGGAAGGTTAGCTGGATTATCTTCTAGGCTTTCCATCAGCTGCCCATTAGAACAAATCAGTCTTTGGACATTGGCTAATTGTAAACCTTAAAAAAATAGTGTGGCCAAATCAAGAAGAGACTATGCTCTTGATTCTTTCCCTGGTACAGAAAGAAAAGGAAGAGGAGGTCAATGTATACTTTTAGAGCAAGCAGCAAGGAGGGAGTCAGTACTTCCTTCTCCTGGGAGTGTTGTAAAGTTGGTGAGTTAGAATTTTTGTGGGTTGAAGATGGGAAAATTGGTCAAACAAATTTTGTGTGGAGAATGTTTATGAGTTCTCCCTTTTCATAATACATCAGAGACATATAAAATAGAAGCAGTCAATACAAGGCTGAGAAATTCTGGCAGCCTCTGGGCAAATCTCTCCCTCCCATCAACAAAACAGGTATTATGGAGAGAATCCTTGTGGGAAGTGAACTGTCCTGGTACCTGACTTGATATTAATATAGGAATAACTTAAATATATGAATAAACTTTTTTCCTCATAAAGTAAATATTCCCCTGTTCAGGTATGTCTGACTCTAGGGGGCATTGATCATTTCTTAGTTGAGGGAGCCAGCGTTGTCTGAAGATTTTTCCATGGTCATGTGGCCAGCATGACCAAAAGCCAAGTTAGAACTCACAATCTCTCTCTAGCCTGATGCTACAAAAAATTAGCTCTCTTCCACAGTGTAAGGCAAGGGTTCCCAGACTTTTTATTTCATTATATCAAACAGTTTATCAGAAAGTACTTTTCATCTAATGTAGATAAACTACTTTAAGTCAGTTTAAATGTCCCTGTTTTGATTGGTGATGGGTTCATGAGTCATTAACCAAAGAAAAACCACTCTTACCCAATTTTGGGTAATTTATCCAGGTGGAAAGCACTGATGTTAAGGAATCATTATTGAAATATTATGTCCAACAAGTATACTAATTCAGGATTGGTAACAGGGCTTATTCAGCATCATGCCTATTTAGCCTAGCTAACAAAATTTCAGCATCATGGCAGAGCCCATCTGAACTGATATTTCAAAGCCCTAACCCAGGGGTCCCCAACCACCGGGCCCCGGACCAGTACCGGTCCATGGGTCATTTTGTACCGGGCTGCAAAGAATGAATAATCTTGATTAAAATATATATAAAAATATGTTTTTAGTAAAGAAATAGTAAAGAAGCCCTTTACTATTGGGAAAGAATTGATTTTGCCGGTTCGTGAAAAAGTGTTTCTGCATGAAATTGGTCCCTGGTACAAAAAAGATTGGGGACCACTGCTCTAACCCTTTCAAATTGCTTACAGTATGATAGCACAATATGGCATCAATGCAGATACATTGTGAAATGGCAACTCTTCATCATCCCTTACTAACAAGATTTTGGCTGTCCTTGGTTGGAGTGTAGTGGAGGGAGTACTATTTGTAAACCTGTTCCAGAAGGCATCTGTACGTCCTTTAGCAGATCTAGAATCCACTGCTGCTCAAATCAAGCAACTTATCAGGACTTGAGAAGCAGCAGTAGGATTTACCTTTGAAATTTGAGATTTTGTACAAAGAAGGAACACAGGTTGTGAAACTTTCAGGTAAAGACTTCCAGACATCTGAAAGAGCAGACATCTAAAGATTATGAAGCATGCTTCTCTCACAATCTGCATGGAACTTATTTCCATCTCAGTGCTTTGGTACATGCAGACCAAGTCTCTATTCTTCTGTAGATACATCAGCCTAGAAGCTCTTTCTGCTTCATAACAAGGCGGATGCATTATTATTCATTTATAATTGTTTCTTATGTTGATTACTTGTTAGACTATAGTTTTTCAAAGTAATTTAGCTGTAAAGTTTATCTCTGCTACTTAAGAGATTCTGAGGGTATATTGTTTATTATACATTGGAACAAGAAAGTAGAATTAATTGGCTCCTTTCCAACTGTATGATCAGAACTAACTACATTTTCATTAGGAAATTCTAATTAAATTCTAGGAAAGTCTCAACATTTTATATTTTAAATTCATGAAGTCTGTAATCCATTCAAATGATGTGTAAGTCAAGCCACCATAATTGTAAATGAAGGATGGAGCACTGAAGCAACAAGAGAGCCTTTCTATTCTCATAATAATCAATGAAGAAGCTGCAGCACACTTTATGGAATTAAACCTACTGGCTTGCTTTCAGACCAAGCAGGTTTTGAAATAATATTTTATCCCCATACTGTTTCTAAGTTTTTCATTTTTTTTTTTTGCCTGAAAGAAATAAAAATGAATTACAGGAGGGCAGCCACCTGACATTTATAAATATATAAATGAGAACATCTTGTTTGACTTTTTAACACAGGCCTCAAAACATATCTCTAGATGACCCCAACTGAATATCCCCACTTTTCCCCAGCTGGGAAGAAGCAGTAGATGTCTACTGACATCTATTATTGAGTGTCTTGACAGAGCTTGGCTCTAAACTTAAAATAAGGGAGAAAAAGGAAGAAGAAAAAGAGAAATTTTTGTATAAAAAATACAAGTTGTTCTTTTAAGACCAGATCCTCATTGTCTCTTGACTAGCTATTTCAATTTTGGAATTCAGGTGAATTCAGTTTTTTTTTTTTCAAAGCAAAAGAGTCAATAAGGAAGTACATTTATCCCGTTCTTAGTATCAGATGATTAAAAAGGATAAAATAAGCTTACCCAAATATACAAACTTTCAGAGGCATGACATTATTCTGGCCTATTCTCTACACCAGTGTTTCTCAGCCTGTGATCTGAAGACTCTTTGGGGGAGGGGTCACGATGTAATCACAGGGAGTCCATGAGGCCTTGAAGAAATGTTATGATTTAAATCTTGAGTTAAATCTTAGAGGTCGGTATTCATGATCCATACCCACAAAAGGCATTTAAACCGTGTCCATAGTAAAGAAAAGATTGAGATCCACTGCTCTAAGTATTAACTGTAAATGTGCTTAGTAATATTTTTTTCTACAGCTAGCAATTCATCAGAGAAGAATTTTAGGAGGAATTTATCAGTGAATTAAGTCATAGCCATTAAGAAAAAACTGTCAAGTGTTCTAGAATGATATCCATTATCCATTAATGATAGCCATTTTCTTCTTTCTTCCAGACTAGTTTGTTATAGTGATTACGATATCAGGCTATCAATCAGGAAATCATAAGTTCTCGTGTTATCTTAGTCATAAGCCAGCTGAGTGATCCTAGACCTGTCACAAGGAAGGAGTCAATGGCAGATCATTTCTGAAATCTTGACAAGAAAACTCATCCAGGCAATTGCCAAGAATTAAGACTGACCTGAAGGCACAAAGAGAAAAGAAATATTTCACTTTTATGAAAAGGACTGTTCATGCATTAAGTCCAGGATGCCAACAAATAAGCACATTTTGTAGAATTCAGAATGTCTATGATTTAGAATTTTGGATTTCTAATTGTAGGACCTGCTGTCTTCTAAAAAATAAATGATGTTTGCCAGAGATGAGTTCTTGTAAAGTGGTTGTACATTGTTTGTGATTTCCAGTGACAGGTTTTAGCACAATGTACAGATATTGGACATTCATATGCTGCTTTTCCCCAGGAGGAGCAGAGAAAAAGATAATAAAACAATGTATACATGAGGTAAATCTGGAGATATAGACTGAATTTCCCAGAAGACATATGACTTCTGAACTTTTAAACAGGAAAACTCAAGCAATCTGCCTCTTGCTATTTCTGAAGCTGTACTCAAACCTCAGTCTGTTTGCTTTTTTCCACAACTTATTGACTCTGAAAAGATAGAGGAAACTTGGCACTTTCAAATATTCTGTTTTCTGAATGTTCAGGGCAATGGAATATTTACTCATTTTCCCCAAACAATGTTCCTTTGAGAGAGAAAAATATTGATTTGCTTGTGAGCAAGCATCAAATATTAACTGGAACAATAACACACTAATGAATGATATTTTTACAAAAAGCCATTGTATGTTGTTTGGTTAGCCACAGGGTGGCATCCGTTCTAACTATTTGAGTAGAAACTTTTCTCTTGGGGCTTCCAATAAGGCTAGATCCCTTCCAAGCTTTTCCTTGCTGAAAAATTAATTAAAGAAAGCTTTAGGAGGGCAATAATGAGATGTAGTTGTAGCAAGGGTTCAGGAAAGAGAAGTGAGGGTGGAAAAGTTTATTTCTAAATGAACAAAAGGTTCATTGAAATGAATAAAAGGCAGTGTTCTAGGACCAACCTTTTTCATACTCTGCATAAATGACCTCTGTGATCATATTAAGAGCAACTGCATTCTCTTCGCTGATGATGTAAAGCTATTCAACACCAAAGACAATACTGCTACCCTTCAAAAAGATCTTGACTATGTATCAGAATGGTCAAACAAATGGCAACTTCAAATCTCAACAAATGAATGCTCTGTCCTACATATTGGCAAAAAAAAAATCAGAAAATAAAATACAGGCTGAATAGTTAAGACCTTGTTGATGATCCAAACTCTGTCAAGGATCTTGGAGTACTCACCTCAAATGACCTAAGTGCTAGAGCCCACTGTAACTACATAGCCAAAAAGGCATTAAGAGTTGTTAACCTAATCTTATGTAGCTTTTTCTCTGGTAAGATTACACTAATAACTAGAGCATACAAAACATTTGCTAGACCAATACTCGAATACAGCTCATCAGTCTGGAATCCACATTACATATCTGATATTAACACAGTTGAGAAAGTCCAGAAATATTTCACAAGAAGAGTTCTCCACTCCTCTTCTCATTGCAGAATACCTTATGCTACCAGACTTGAAATTCTAGACCTAGAAAACCGAGAAGTATGCTGCCTCTGGTCTGATCTAAATATAGTATATAAAATCATATATTGCAATGTCCTACCTGTCAATGAATACTTCAGCTTCAACAACACTAGGGCAAACAATAGATACAAACTTAAGGTTAATCGCACCAACTTAATTGCAGGAAATACGACTTCAGCAACAGAGTGGTCAATGTCTGGAATACTCTACCTGCTCTGTGGTTTTTTTCCTCCAAACCCCAAAAACTTTAACCTTAGACTGTCTACTATTGACTTCACCCGTTTCCTAAGAGGTTTGTAGGGGGCATGCAGAAGCACATCAACATGCATACCGCCCCTGTCCTATTGTTTCTTTTATAATTTTTTATTTTTTTTATTTTTCTTATATGTATCCATGTGTTCATAACTGTGTTTTTACTTATACCTATTATCTTGTAAGCAACTGACAAATAAAAAATAAATAAAAGGTAACATATGCTATCTGTATTTTGTCCTGTTATTATTGGAAGGAATTTGTATAATATATCTGTAATTTCATTAGGAAACATATTTTGTGTGTATACAAACACACATGCACATCAACTACTGTTGTGCAAGATATAATGTCACTTACTGCATGCCTAGGCATGTTTATGATGTGCATTTTAGCCCCAAATTCTCACTGCATATACAATTCTCCAAAAGCATGCAGCTAAGACTAAAGAAAGATATGTAGAGTAGGACTTCTGGCATTCTTTTAAACCCCTTTACTGATACACTGATAATGGAAGGCATCTTATTTTATTTGTTTCATGGAGTAACATGTTTCCCCGTGTGATTCTGTTTTACCTTCATATATGTATGCATACCCTCAAAACACAGGGTAGATATATTTCACTTGGGGTCATGTAATCAGGAGGGAGTAGAGAGGGAGGCTAAAGCCCCTGTCACACTACACCAACGGATGCAAAGAGGATGTAAAACGGACAAAAAAGCTTGCCATCTGTTGGAAAACGCGATGTACTCACTGCCTCCGTTTTGCTTCCTCTCTATCCATCCAGCATCCGTTTATTGACATTTCATCCGCTCAGAAAGTTTTGAGCTGCTCAAAACTTTTGCGTGGAAAATGTATTCAATTCGTCCGTTCTGCATCCGTTACGCATCCGCTATATCCACTAGGCATCCTCTGTGCATCCACGCAACTCGCATCCGCTCGGATGCAGGGAGGAAGCGGAACGGACGCAGAACGGACGCAGAACGGATGCAGAACGGATGCAGAATGGATGCAGAATGGATGCAGCATGGAAACAAAGCATTTAAAATGGAAAAAACGTTCGCAGAGGGGATATATCTCGGATATTAAGGATGCCTAGAGGATGCCTAGAGGATGTCTAGAGGATGCCTAGAGGATGCCTAGAGGATGCAAAGGGACACCTACACTGCCTATAAAAAGGGGGAGCAACTCACCTGCATCTCACTTTCAGACCAGCAGCCTAGCTGTGCAGACCTCTGCAGCCTTCATCTGACTCTTGCTCTTTCACAGCATCCAGTCATGTCCACAGTCCTTTTGGCAGCCACCATCCTTCTGCAACAGTGCGAAGCCATCTACAGGCTCTCTGAACTCTACTACGGGAAGAAAAGGAGGTGGCCAAGAAGCGTCTGGGTCCGAAGATGGATCGGGAGAAGAGCAAAGTACAGACTGTACAACAAGCTGATGGTGGAGCTCAGGAACGAAGACACTCGGGCATTCCAGAACTTCATGAGGATGCCTCCAGCCATTTTTGATGAACCTGTGCAGTGGCTGACAACCAGGTTGACCAAGGCAAACACCAACTTCCGGCCCAGCCTGGAACCTGGGTTCAAGGTGGCACTCACTCTGCACCACCTGGCCTCAGGGACCACCTACAGGAGCGTGCAGTACGGCTGGAGGGTGCCACCCAACACCATCAGCATTGTGGTCAGAGAAGTGGTGCAGGCCATCATCGAAGAATACCTGGAGGAGCTCCTCCAGTGCCCCTCCACTGAAGAAGGATGGAAGAAAGTTGCAGAGAAGTGGTATCAGAGGTGGAACTTCCCACACACCGTTGGAGCCATAGATGGCAAGCACATGGCCTGCAAAGCACCACCCAAGTCAGGGTCCACTTATTTCAACTACAAGGGCGTCTTCAGCATCGTCCTCTTCGCCATGGTCAATGCTGACTACAAGTTCATGTACATCGATGCTTCAGGCAGCAGCTCATGTTCAGATGCCCAAGTATACAATGCCAGTGACCTCAAGGAGGGGCTGGAAGGCAACCTCATCATGGACTTTCCAGATCCAGACCCCCTGCCCAACGACACGCAAGATGTGCCCTACTTCATCGTGGGGGATGATGCTTTCTCCCTCAGAACCTACCTCATGAAGCCCTACACCTCCAAATACCTCACCCGTGAAGAGAGGATCTTCAACTACAGGCTGTCCAGGGCAAGGCGGGTGGTGGAGAACGCCTTTGGCATCCTGGCCAACAGGTTCCAGGTACTTCTCACCACCATGCAGCATCGCCCAGAGACCGTGAGGAGGATCGTGGAAGCTTGCTACATCCTGCACAATATGATGCGCACCAGCTACCCAGTCTTGCAGAACAAGCTCGTGGACCTCCAGCAAGGCAATGGGGACATGGAGCCTGGGGAATGGAGGCAAGGGAGAAACCTGATAGACACTCAGGATGTGCAAGGCCCCAACAGAGCCTCACATGAAGGGAAGAAGCAGCGCAACCTCCTGAGACACTGGTGCAACTCCCCAGCTGGAGCGGTGGAGTGGCAAGACAGGATGATAGATGATTAATGGGTGCTTCCTTCAGCCTGTCTCATCACACGGATGAGATTGGGCCATGTATGTTGGTGGGCCTACAATGAACAGGACGTTTAATAAAGAGTTGTGTTTATGTTCAAATGTGTGGATCAATGCTTACTAATGAAGGGCCAAAGGTGTGGCACCTGGGAGGGTGGACCATACACTGGAGGTTTATCTATCCCACAGCTATCTTAACCCATCCCAAAGTTATCCCTGCCCACCCCACTGCTATCTTAACCCATCCCACAAGCATGCAAAGGCTTAAACCAATTCTAAAAGTTTCCACCAAGACTTTATTACAAAAAAAGAAATGAAGCAAGTGTGTGAATCAAAGATAAACTTTATTGAACAACAAGCTGTAAAACAAAAATGACCCAAGTCAAGTGTCCAAATAAAGTCCACAGGTAGCCAGTTACCCAGTCTCTGGCACTCTTATTGGTCACTCGGAGGTGTGCCCAGTCTCAGGGGTGAAGGGTCCAGGTGCTGTGGAGGTGGGTGGTGCTGGAGTGCTGGTCTGTATCGTCATTGGGGTGCCTGGCCCCGAGAGGACAACAGGGGACGGTGTGTTGAGGAAGACCCGCGATGCTGAGAGGTCCTTCCTCCATGCCATGGGGAGTCAGCCCCAGTACTGATGAGAGATGTACTGAGGCCGGGCTTGGCTGTGGGTTGGAGGAAGGAGTAGTGTAGTGGGGCTGTCTGGTCTGCAGCTGGGTGAGGACTGGCATGGGTGGCATCGCTGTCGTCGGTGGCATCATTGTCGTGGGTGGCATCAGTGGCATCAGTGGAACCGGTGGCAACGGTGTCGTCCGATGACTCTGTGCCTGGACTGGGAAGGGCTGCTGACTGTGCTGCTGGACCTCCTGGTAGCCGTAGCCCTGGTAGGTGAGGGGCTGTGGGAAGCCTTGGAATGGGAGGGACATCACCTGGGGTGGAGGAGCAGACCTGGACTGGGTCGGAGCAGGTTCCTCTGGATCTGGAGGGTTGTGAAGAGCTCAGTGATCCAGTCCTTCACCATCTGGTACTGGGGTTCCTCCATGCTCTTGAGGGTCTGGTTGACATAGGTGAGGAAGGGCTTGCGGTTGGAGGATGAGGAGTCGGTGTTGACCAGCTGAGAGAGGAGATCTATACTGGTGCGGATGGTGTCCCTGATCTCCAGGAGGACAGTGTGGCTCTGCCCCTCCTGCTGTCTGGCTCTCTGCCTTTCTGTGGAGGCAGAGCTGGGGTGGGGTGGGGTGGATGCGGCTACGACTATAGTGGACTTGATGTCTCCTTTCTCCCACCGCACCAGGGAGTCCTCCACGCGCTCCACCACGATTACAACACCTGTCCACGGGTTCTCCGCCATGGCACGCTCCACAGAAACCTGCCTGGAGACAGGGACTGACTCTTGGCTGGAAGAGGACTGGCTCTCAGCAGGCTGCCGGAGAGAGAGGGTAGACAGAGGGGCTCCTGGTGCTCCTCGGTGGTGGATCTCACCCTCCAGGAAGCTGCACCTGGCCATGACATAGGTCTCTCTGTCCGTCAGCTTAACCATGGCCTGGCCAGATTTCTTCAGGTGCAGCTTCCCGTACCAGGTGTGCATGTCCTTCCACCAGCCGAGGAGCACCTCCGAAGTGTAACCCATACTCTCTGCCCTCTCTCTCCAAGCAGCCTGCTTCCTTTTGGTTTCCCTGTACAGCCGGTGTCCCTCCGCCACGGATAGTCATTCTCTCTCAGCCACTCCAGCACCTCATCCTCGTGTTCCTCCTCAATGAAGTATTGCCTCCTCTCCCATTCCCGCATACGCCTCTTCCTTCCTTTGGCAGGACCAGATGGGCCATCATCAGAGGGGCTCCCAGGTGGTGGGGGCTGCTCCTCCACACCAGCAGCAGCAGCAGCAGCAGCAGGATCATCATCATCATCATCATCATCATCATCATCATCATCATCAGGATCATAATCATCATCATCAGCAGCAGCAGCACCAGCAGCAGGATCATCATCATTATCATCATCATCATCATCATCATCAGCAGCAGCAGCAGGATCAGCAGGACCAGGATCAGCAGCAGCAGAGTAAGCCCCAGGAGCCCCAGCAGCACCTGCAGCAGCAGCACCAGCAGGACCAGGAGCACGAGCAGGACCAGGAGCACGAGCAGGATGAGCAGGACGAGCAAGTCCAGGAGCACGAGCAGGATGAGCAGGACCAGCAGGACTGGCAGGACCAGCAGGACCAGGAGCAGCTTCAGCAGAGTACGCAGCAGCAGAAGCACCACCGCCAGGAGCACCTTCAGCAGAGTATGTAGCAGCAGAAACACCACCGCCAGGAGCAGCTTCAGCAGAAGCTCCAGCACCAGAAGAGCGAGCCCGAGCAGCAGAAGCCCCAGCAGAAGCAGAGTCAGGGACAGGGGGTGGGAGGGTGGCCCTGTCCCTCTTTCCAGGGATGGCAGCAGGTTGCTGAGATGTTCGCTTCTTCCCCATGGTTGTGGGGTTGCTGGCTGGCAGGGAGGCTGGCAGGGAGGCTGGCAGGGAGGCTGGCAGGCACCAAGGCTGGCAGGAAGCCTGGCACCAAGGCTGGCAGGAAGCCTGGCAGGAAGGCAGGCAGGCAGGCAGGCAGGCACCAAGGCTGGCAGGCAGACTGGCTGGCAGGGAGGCTGGAAGGCAGGCTGGCAGCAAGGCTGGAAGGCAGGCAGAGAGCAAGGCTGGCAGGGAGGCTGCCCAGGAGGCTTGGAGACAGGCTGGCAGGAAGGCTGGCAGCAAGGCTTGCAGGCAGGCATGCAGGCAGGGCAGGCAAGGACTTTTGACTTCTGGTCAAAATTTATTGGCATGTCCTTACAGTAAGCACAAAACTCTTGATGGGATATAACTAAGGTTGGTTATCAAGCATACACCTTCGTTGCTTACGAAGCATTGTTTTGTGAAGGCTTTAGTTGATATATAAGAGAAGAAAATGAGGGGAGATGAGAAAGTGTAATTCACTTAACAACTGGATTATTAATTTATCCACTGCAGTGATTCACTTAACAAATGAGGCAAGAAAGATTGTAACAAATGTCTCATTTAACAGAAATCTTGGGCTCAATTGTGGTCATAAGTTCAGGGCTACCTGTATTTGTTTCTCTATAGTGCTCCTCTACTCACAATGGGTTGAATAATGGGGATACATTCTGATTTCAGCGCTTAGTCTCTACCCAGGCTATCATTTTAGACTAGGTGGCAGTCAATATTACTTTGGGAAACAGAAAGAGAGAGAGAGAGAGAAAAGCTTCATTAAAATTACTATTTTGCTGCACACAAGACCAGTTTGACTAGCTGAATTAGATGGTTTACCTGTAGGAAATGATAAATTTAGTCAGAGACCTGTGACAGCATGAGTAAATCTATCTGGATAGGTTAACCCTTTAAAAATAAATTCTGCCAAATCCCTTTCTCACCAATCTCTGGTGCCTAAGGGCAGGCTTAATTAAAAGTTACCTCAACATATATTCCCCACTGTTTTCAAGTACTGTATTTTAAACATTTGGTGTTCTGCCAAAGCAGGATCTCAGCATATATTAAAGTGACAAGTATAAAAGATAACCTTTTCCATTTCCACCATTTTTATGCTTGTAAAGTTTAAAGAAAATATGTGCGAGAGTGACACATTGTAACACAGGTTATAAATACTACCCACATCATTCTCTGTGATTGCTCTAAAAGTTCTCATGCCACCTTCCCAATTTTGCCATTTACAATACACAGTTTGCACTTGTCATATTAAAAAAAGTGGCTGAATTTAATGTTTGTTTGAAAATTGAAAAATCTGTGACCTATTATAAGTATACATGCTGCTTAAGTGCATATTAATTTCACTTTTTCTATGTATGCATGGGTGTGTGTGTATACACACCCACCCACACACCTATCCATATAACATCTCACAGGATTGTTGGGATGTGGAAAATGGAGGAGGCAGGAATATTAAATATGTTCACCTTACAAAAATTGTTCATAAAAATTAAATAAAGGAGGGATATAAATAAATAAAACCACAGACAGGTATGCAACTTTTAGAATGGATCATAACTCATCACAGTGTAATACTGCTTTGTATGTCAAAAAAATGCCGCCTTCAATAGAATAGATAGGATACTTTATTGGCCAAGTGTGTTTGGACACACAAGAAATTTGTCTTGGTGTAAATACTCTGAGTATACATAAAGAAAAGGTACATTCGTTAAGAATCAAGAATCATAACGTACAACACTTAATGTTAGTCATAAGGTACAGTCAACAATCAAATCATACTAGGAAACAGTCAAATGGGAGGGGATGGGTGATAAGGAGTGGTGAGAAGATTAACAATAATAGTAGTGTACACTTTGTAAATAGTTGAACAGTGTTGAGGGAATTATTTGTTTAGCAGAGTGATGGCTTTCAGGTAAAAACTGTTCTTGTGTCTAGTTGTTCTGGTGTGCAGTGCTTTATAGTGTCATTTTGAGGGAAGGGGTTGAAACAGTTTATGTCCAGGATGTGAGGCGTCTGTAAATATTTTCACAGCCCTCTTTTTGACTCGTGCAGCATACAGGTCCTCGATTGAAGGCAGGTGGGTAGTAATTGTTTTTTCTGTAGTCCTAATTACTCTCTGAAGTCTGTGTCTATCTTCTTGGGTTGCAGAACCAAACCAGACAGTTATGAGGTACAGATTATAGACTCAATGATTCCTCTGTAGAACTGTATCAGCAGCTCCTTGGGCAGTCCAAGCTTTCTGAGTTGGGGCAGAAAGAACATTCTTTGTTGTGCTTTTTTGATGATGTTTTTGATGTTAGGTGTCCATTTTAGGTCATGTGATATAGTAGAACCTAGAAATTTGAAGGTCTCTACTGTTGATACTGTGTTGTCTCGTATTGTAAGAGCTGGTAGTATAGGAGGGTTTCTTCTAAAGCCTACCACCATTTCTATGGTTTTGAGTGTGTTTAGTTCCAGATTATTCTGGTTACACCATGAGGTAAGTTGTACAACCTCCTGTCTGTATGCAGATTCATCATTGTCTCAAATGAGACCAATCACTGTTGTGTCATCATCAAACTTCAGTATTTTAACAGATGGATTGTTTGAGATGCAGTCATTGGTATATAAGGAGAAGAGAAGTGGAGATACACACACACCTGTGATAATTGTACAGGTATCAGATGTGATTCTGCCTAGCTTCACCTACTGCTTCCTGTCTGTTGGAAGTTTATGATCCACTTACAAGTGTGTTAAAGGACCGCTAGTTGGTTTAATTTACTTAGAAGAATGGTGGTATTGAATACTGAACTGAAGTCTACAAAGAGGACCCTTGCATAGGCATTTGGAGATTCAAGGTGTTGTGGGTTGTAATGCAGAGCCATGTTAACAGCATCATCTGTCAATCTATTTGCTGGTTATGCAAACTGCATGGGATCTAACAGCGGATCTATGATGGTTTTCAAGTGGGACAGCACAAGCCTTTCAAAGATTTTCATAACTACAGAAGTTAGAGCAACTAGTCTGTAGTCATTCAGTTCCTTGATGGAGGGCTTCTTTGGCACTGAGATGATGGTAGAACATTTGAAGCAGGAAGGACATCTGTAGTGATCTATTGAAGATTCGGGTGAAGATGGGGGCCAATTGGTCAGCAGGGTAAGTAAGAAGGAGTTATCTTGCCTGGTCCTGGTGCTTTTCCTGGCTTCTGTCTCTGTAATAAATCTTGCGCTTCTTTTTCTGTGAACACCAGAGATTGTGAGACCAATGGATTGGGGCCAGTTGTAGGAGGCTTGGCTGTTGTTGATGTGTTTGAGATGTGGGTTGTGGAGAAAGGTGGCTGTAGTTTCTTTTCAAACCTGTAGTAAAATATATTCAGGTCATCTGCTAGTGATTGATTTCCTTCTGCCTGGGAAGGAGGTTTGCTGAAGCCAGTGATGTTTTTAAGAGTTTTCCACATGTTTGCTGATTCATTTGTTGAGAATTGATTCTTTAACTTTTCAGAGGAGCTTCTTTTTGCTGCTCTGATCTCTCTTGTTAATATGTTTCTGGCCTAGTTGTATAGCATTCTGTCACCTTTTCTGTAGTCTTCCTCTTTGGAATGATGTAGTTGCTTAAGTTTAGCTGTGAACCAAGAGATGAGTTTGGTGGAGAAACGTCTCTTATAGTGCCTTCTATTTTATTAGTGTATTTTACTGAAATGTTGAACATTCATGAATTATGAAATCTAGCATATCAGAGCTGGTTTCCCTGGGTAGAGTAACTCTTTAAGGAAGGGTAATGACTTGTTCAAAGATACCACTTTCTGTGAAAGTATTTGAACAGAAGGACCATGTATTGAGATCTAGTTTTGTAGCAAAGCAGGTGTTACTTTTGTGAACCTGTAGAGGCTCCCTTTTTCAGAAAGCTCCATAAACTCCACAAACAAATGGAGCTGCCTTAAAAGATGGAGGCCTTAAAAGATGGAGGCCTCTACAAGCTGGTTCTGTAAGAAATCCTGTATCATCCAGGTACTTCTTTTAGAACCTGCAAAAACCAGAAAGCTACGTTGGGTGTTCCTGGAGCTTGGAGCAGGATAAGTCCTACAAGTTATTGAGTGGGGAGTCAACTGTAGGTTGCAAGCTTTGGATGGCCTGATCTGACTTTGTTTGCTGGAGATTGAAACTCTGGATGGCCTTATTTCCTCTTGCTTGCTTGCTGGTGGGTGGAAACTGGATGCTTGCAAGCTCCAGCTGATTTGCACCTGCTACAACTGGCCAGATCTCCTTTGAGTGAATGAATGGCTGCAGGATGAGCGGGTGAATGAGTGCTGCAGCATCCTTGTGATCAATGATAAGGGCAAATGACTACTGCAGCTGCTTTAACTTTGAAATTGGGTTGTAAGAAGCTTTTGGGGATCCTTTCATAACTTTGAATGATTGCTAAGCAACTGATCATAAGTTGAGGACTACCGATACATCTCTTGTTTCAATCTAATCCACACCAAACTAAGGATGTGCTTTCGATACATTCATTTACCTATGTCTATATAAGTGACACCAGAAATCAAATTTCCTTAAAACTAGTGTCTAGGAGCTGGAAAAAGACTCTACTGCACACAATGCTGATAAGCAGAGCAACAGACATGATTAGGGGCAGAGATGGGATTCAAATTTTTTAACAACCAGTTCTGTGGGTGTGGCTTAGTTGGTGGGCATGGCTTGGTAATCATGTGACTGGCTGGGTGTGGCCAACTCAATATCACTCACATCGAGACATGCATCTCCTCGCCTAGCCTCTCATGACTATGGGGCTGCTGCAACAGTCGTAAGTGTGAAAAATGGTCATAAGTCACTTTTTAAAATGCTATTATAACTTTGAATGGTCACTCCACACAAGCAAAATACCAGCAAAGGAGGAAAAAAAATCTCAAGAGAAGTTCCAGAGACAGGAAGTCTAGTCCTGCCAAGAATGTAAAAAGGGTTAATGGAGAGGCAATTTCTGTAAGCAACACCAGAATGTTTCCTTCCTGCCTTCCTTACAGGATTAGTCCAGTAATTAATTCTAACAACCAGTTCTCCAAACTGCTTAGAATGTTAACAACCAGTTCTATCGAATAGGTGCGAACCTGTAGAATCCCACCCCTGATTAGGGGGCTGGAGGCTAAAACATATGAAGAATGGTTGCAGGAACTGGATTTGTCTATTCTTGTGAAAAGAAGTGACACTTTGGGTGACATGATAACAGTGTTCCAATATTTGAGCCACTGCTGCAAAGAAGAGGGGGTGGTCAACTTATTTTCCAAAGCACTGGAAGGCAAGACAAGAAACAATAGATGGAAACTAATCAAGGAGAAAAGTAACTTATAATTAAAAAAGCAACCTAACATTTTCTGAGAATGAGAACAGTTAACCGGTGGAATGGCTTACCTCCGGAAGTTGTGGGTGCTCCATCACTGGAGGCTTTTAAGAAGAGATTGAACAGCCACTTTTCTGGAATGGTATAGGGTTTCCTTCTTGTGCAGGGGTTGCACTAGAATATCTCTAAGGTCCCTTCCAACTCTGTTATTCTGGTACACCATAAGAAGAGGAGGATATATTTAGGGCAAGAAAACAGCACTGCTTTACAATTTAAAAAGGCTTAAGGCATAGTTAAATCAGCATCAAAGCTGCAAAACACTGTGAACTTTCCAATGGTTAAGTTCCTGTTTTCAATTTGTTTTAATACTTTTCTGTTTTGATTTTAGGCATAAATCCCAATAAGAAATGAGCAAAAAGATAATGTAGCTTCTCTTGTATTATTATGATACAACTTAAAATTTATTAAAGGTTAACTTTATTTTAATAGAGTAGAAGAGCAATTGCATATCACAGTAATTCTCTTCCTTTATTTTTTGCTCTTTATTGTTCTTCTAAACCAATGGGACTAAAGAGATACAGCCTGGTTTAGATAATTTCCCACTGATCTGCCTCTTAAGACAACAGATGTCAATTGTTCTCTCTACCCAGTTACTTAATGCTCATGAATGGTCTGATTAAGGTTTCCTGCTGGTAGATAAATGCCAAGGAAAAGCCTTGGCATTTGCGGAAAATAAATGAGGAAGAGAAGCTGAGACATCTATTATCAGAGTGGTAATAATGGAGAAGTCTATGAACATCACTCATGTAATTATACAAAATGATGCAGGTGAAGGACTAAATTAAAAAAAGAAGCCAAGCTAACAATGATCCTTCTGTTTGTGTAAAAGCATCTTGAGATCTGAATTCCAGTGACCTAAATAATTATTATCAGCATTCAGATAATGGAACAGGATATTTAATTCAGCTTCAAGAGTTACTTCCTAACTGCATGTTGAGCTAGAAAAACACACAAATACATGCTTAAATGGAAACTAAAAATGGTCCTATATGTGCAGTAATCTGAGTTCTGTGCTTAAATACTATTTCATTTATGAGTTGGGAAGTTTTAAAAATTCCTTAGGGTTGCTCATTTGAAAATCTTTTGTAGCATTCACAAGGCTGGGATAACATAAGCACCATCTAAATTCTAAAACAAGATTGGCATAAAACTGAGCAATCTAATCATTCCTTTATTTCCCAGTGAGAATGTGCTGATGAGTCAAAGTAGACACCATGTCAATATGACGTGAATTTAAGTATTCAGCCATTTCATTACAATTTTGCTGACTTCTTTTAATGCCAAAATTATGCATTGGTTGCCAATTACAGCAGTCCATAATTTGGAAATATGTTTCTTTTATATGGTTCTCCCTTAAAACAGTGAGAGTGAAGGTTATTTTTTCCAAACTTGTATGTTCCGAATGTTTCATTACCAGCCTCGGTAACATCTTCACCAGAGTTTAGGGATGTCAGTGTTCTTTGTGTGGTCAGTAGGTCTTGTGATGAATCAGGTATGGCTGTGTCAAGTGAGGTTCTTCTGATAGGTCAGGTGTGAGTCATCAGTGAGTCTCCTGTCTGGATCTTGTGATGGGAAGGTTACATCAGGTGAAAGTCATTGGGAGGTGAAGTGCTGGCTGAGTGGGCTTGCATGGGTTGGTTGAAGGTCAGTGTTGCCTCTGGTTGGCTGTGCAGTTGATTTGACTTGACACACCCACACCTAACCCATCACAAGACCCTCACTTGACACATCCACACCTGACCCATCACAAGACTTATTGACCACAATGAAGACCATGTAAACAGAAGGACACTGACACTGACATCCACTAAACTCTGCTGAAAATGTTAACTAGCTTGGTAATGAAATGTTTGGAAACCAACCCACATGCTCAAAGAACAAACCTTCATCCTCATCCTACATCTGAGCTACAGATTTCGCCACTATTGCAAATTTAAAACAGTCTTGGGTTTTTGTGGACTATTTCTCCAGATAGAAACATTTTTGTCTACAAGTATCCCAAGAATGTTATTACCATTTATATTAAAGTGTGATATATATTGGAGTGGGCAGATAATTTTCCATATTTCATGGAAAAATGATGGTTTTGATATGGATATGTCATTGAAATAGGGAAAAAAGACAGAAAAATAGATTTGTAATAAAGCAAGATTTAGTATTACATTAATGTTTATTGAGGTTAATAAAATAGGCATTGCTTGCGAATGAATTCTTTCCTATACTATCACAACCTGTTCAAGTGTCCTTTAACAAGCACCTATTAGATATAGTAGGAAGAGCCCCCTACTCCCCCAACAGTTGATAGCACTCACAGTGATGCTTGTAGAAAAAGGGATTCATCACCATCCAATGTGGTTCTAAAGCTGTTATCCTTTTTTGATTACCTTCTGCTTTTATTCTCTAGCATTTTGTACCATTCTGGTAAAAGAAATAATGAACTTGGAACTCAGTTTGCTGCCTTTATTTCTCTTTGGGCTTCTAGCCTCCACTCAAAGACCTAGAGGTACTGTGGGAAGTCAACAGGGGTAGTCCTGGTGGCACAGTAGTTAAAGTGCAGTATTGCAGGCAAACTCTGCCCACAGTCTGGAGTTCAGTCCTGATGGGTTGACTCAGCCTTCCAACCTGCTGAGGTTGGTAAAATAAGAACCCAGATTGTTGGGAGCAATATACAAATAATACTTACATTGTAAATGCCCAGAGAGTGCTATAAAGCACTATGGGTTGATATATATAGTCATTGGAATGCAATGACAATAAAGGTATTCTATTCTGTTCTGTTCTGTTCTGTTCTGTTCTGTTCTGTTCTATTCTATTCTATTCTATTCTATTCTATTCTATTCTATTCTATTGCTATGAGTACAGCTGAACCACATGGCTGGTACTTCTCACGAATCAAAGCAGTTGCCATTCTGAAAGAGTCAACCTTCTAACATTTCTTAAATGCATAGATTAATTAAAAAACCGTCAACAATTACAACATTATTAAATCAGTTCTACTTTTATTCTATTTACAAACAGTTATAATCTATCATATAACTCTGTGCACAAAGAAAAAAAAACTCTGAATAGTTAGGAGAATTCAGAATTAATTTATATGGTTGGCTAATCATTTTCAACTTCATTAAATAGTCCAAGTCCTCCTAATACATTATCCTTATCTTGATGCTAAATTTTAATTGCATGAAGTCTGCTCCCTAAGTAATTAACACATTGTACATCCCCTCCTAATTCACAAACTAATTGTCATTTTCCAGAACTTAATATTATTTGCTAATTCTGCAAATAACAGGTAAAGAATTTCACTGTCAAAACTCTAGACAAAGTGACATTCTACAGGCACAGCAATGACAAAACAAGTTAATTTACTGCAAAGTCCTGAAAGATGAGGGTTTATAATTGCATATTTGTTACCTTCATTAAAAAAGGTAAATGGCTCTTCAGTTACATATTTGCCAATTTCTTACACATTAAAAAAGTGTTAACAAGCCAGTTTAAAATTAATTGAATAGGTCTAAGATCTTCAAAGAGATCCTAACATCATCAAACTCCTAATTGAAGATGAGAGTGAAAGAGACATAAATAGGTTATTTAAGGAAAGGGAAATTGAGACAGCCATGTTAACTACAGCAGCAGATTACATTACATATGTTTTATAATAGACAAAATGGTAAGTATTTCTATGTTTTCTTCTGTTGGCTTTCCTGCTACAAATCACACAGAAGAAAACTGTACTGTAATTGTAATTGTACTGTAATATTACATGTAAAATGCTCGGCCCCTACTAGTAAGAATATTAGCTTTATTTACATTAAAAAAATATTTATTGAGGCAAACATGCTTTTTTTCCCTGCAAGACAACTGGACTTCCTTTGTTTTTCCTTGGAGACCTTTTGCTTCTCATTCAAGAAGTTTCTTCAGTTCTGACTGAATGGTAGAGAATGGAAGGATTGATATTCCTTGCAGTTATTTGGTCAGTAGTTCCAAAAAGATGCCACACCCATTTGCGCTATTCAGATGACCCTGAAGGCACACAGATAAACCGATTCTCAGGAAGAGTGCTAACTATCATAAATCTTCATTTTACCTTTTTTTCTTTCAGCAAAAAATCATCTTTCTTCTTAAAAAAGAAACCTCACTTCATCTTCTTTTACAGTTGTGTTGAGCTCATAAGTTTGCTATTTGTGATAATAAAGCAGGACTGTGAAACTCATGGGCCACAGGCTGGATGCATCACGTGCTGGCCATGCCTACACCTGTACAAAGGGGAAAATGTCACATGATTATGACGTGATGACATGACAACATGAGTTTGACACCCCTGTAGTAGAGACTAAAAAGTCCAAAATACTTGAAAGAAGCAAGGCCTAATCAGCAGCCATACAGAATTACTGGAACTAGTGTAGAAACATCATAGCAGCAGGAAACAGATTTGTTGTTTGAAGGGCTCATAGTGTGTTTGTAGTGTGTTTTGGAGCACATGGAACAGTTGAGGCTATTCAATATTGTCTGGGGTTATCATATGGAAACTTGTATTCACCAACCTAATTGTGTTCTTGGGCCGTGGATTCCACCTAATCCCTTGAACCTGTTTAGGAAATATTTGAAGAGGCAGCTGGCTTGGAGGTGGGGTTGATGCTATGGCCGAATGACTCTCTTATTGGTTTTATATTGCTAGTGTCATCCCACCTTGTGGAGAGAGAGAAAACTTTTTTGAATTCTCTATCCTTATTGCATCTGTTGATAGCCCTCCAGAGTATAAAATTCCACTCCTAGTTATTTGTAGCTTTCTTAAATTCAGCGCTATTATTCAATTTGGGGGATTTCTTTCTTTTCTATTATTGTTAAATAATTGTGAGCCAATTATTCTTGCTGAGCACTACAAATCAGATTTGTGTTCCTGACTTGTCCTGAGTTAGGGTGCACTATTTGGAGCAGGGGTTGCCAACCTTTTGGACCTCAGGGACCACCAAACTCATAATTTTAGATCCCAGGGACCACTAACTGTTTCTGTGGGTGTGGCCTAATTTGTGGGTGTGGCTTGGTGATCATGTGTCTGGCTGAGCATGGCTTGTATGTAAACATTATAAATATTTATATAAATATTGCATTTTTTATAAAAAAGAGCAACTTTTACCCAAAATCAGGCAAAGCAGGCAGGCAAATTGAGTTGCTCACAGAATCACAGATTCATTCAGAGATCTATCTATC
>BLBF01000016.1:46247883-46331318 GCA_015471245.1 Laticauda colubrina
AGAGCAAAAGCAGGCAAAGCAGGCAGATTGAGTTGCTCACAGAATCATTCAGTGATCTAGCTATCTGCCATCAGCTAACTCAGTCTCTCAAATTTGCTTGCGGTCAGTCTGCATTGAATTTGCTTATAAGCAAACCTTCAATTCTAAGGGAGATTCTCTGCACTTAAAAGCAGAGCTGAAGATCTAAAGTCTAGTTAGAAAGCAAGAAATAAAACCATTTCCTGCTTCCTAGCTAAGCTAAATCTCCCGGCACAGCAGAACAGATGATGGTTGGAAAAAGAAATTTAGCAGGTAAGTTTGCAAGGTAAGGAGTGAGTGGGTGGGGAGGATTCCCATCGGCCATGTGGGTGGCGCAGCCTTGTGTTTCTGTGTAACCTAGATTAATTGCTTTGGAAGGGTGCTCTGGGGATGAGATTTCTCTGCGGCCCACCAAAATTTTCTCATGGCCCACCGGCTGGCAACCGCTGATTTGGAGAATCGATTCAACTAATGCCAAAATCTGGTACCTGGTTAGTTATGATCATTACACTCAAGATTTAGAATAGGATAGAATAACAGAGTTGGAAAGGACCTTTGGAGGTCTTCTAATCCAACTTTATGCTTAGGCAGGAAAATCTATACCATTTCAGGCAAATGATTGTATAATCTCTTCTTTAAAACTTCCGGTGTTGGAGCATTCACAACATCTGGAGGCAGGTTGTTCCACTAATTAATTGTTCTAACTGTCAGGGCATTTCTTCTTAGTTCTAGGTTGCTTCTCTTCTTGATTAGTTTCCATCCATTGCTTCTTGTCCTACCATCAGGTGCTTTGGAGAATTGACTCCCTCTTCTTTATGACAACCCCTTAGATATTGAAACACTGCTATAATGTAACACGTGGTCTATCTAATCGAGACATACCCAATCCAACAGAATTCCTTTTTTCAAGACAGAATGAATTGAATTGGCTTATCAAGAAAATGCTGGAGAACTAAAAGTTTGCTTTTCTTGTATTTTATGTAGATCAAAGAGAATGTGATTGTCCTACTCTCTCTAGTTTTGTTTTTCACTAAATGTAAAAAGATTTACACTGTTTTGAAATAATTTAATCTCATTAGTCCTACTGATTGCACTTTTGCTAATGACATACACTAGTTACCACGATACCACTCAGTACCTTTAAAAGAAAAGATAGATATCTCAACTATTCAATGTTTTTGTTGTTTCTAATCAATTTAAATTGCCAAATGAGAAAAATACAGCTTTTTAAATTGTAATTCTGCTGTAGCTAACTCATTCTAATATTGGTTCTATTAGACTTCTAATAGCATAAAAGCTAAAAGAAATCAAATTGTTCCACTTTCACATTCATAATTATGTGCAATTAAAATCTTTACATACCCAAAAATCTAATAGGAAAGTCTTGCACCCTTCAACTGTCATTCCTCATTATCTACAAGCCCAACAATTTTACAGTGACACACTGTACTTTATGCAATGTGTTAAAAAGAAATATATTTTACTGATGTATGTGTTATTTAATTTCTCTGAATTAGCTTTTTGATATGGATGCTAATTGTTTTCTTTGAAAGGAGTCACCATCGATATATGATTTCTTTAGGCCTGTTGCTCTTCAAAAATTGAGTCAATTGCAGTGTGTGTGTGTGTGTGTGTATACACACACATGCATATCCAAAATCAAAGAAGTGAATCTTAATATAACTGTCTGATAGTGCATTAAAAAGCAGTGCTTTTCTAATTGTGATCTTATAAATGTCTTGCTTACTCTTTAAATTTCCTTTCTTGGTTTATTCATGACATGAAGCAAGATGCATACATTTAGCAAAATTGGCTTTTTTTTTAAAAAAAAAAAGAAGCATCATGTCACTTCAGCTCACAATATACACAAGTTCTACTTGTAAACTATAATTCCTAATGTGTGGAATATTTATTTAGTATCCTGGAATGAATTTATACCAACCAGTGCTACATTTTAGAGTTCAGCCTGGGTGAATCATATGTACCACATATACAGAAGGCTTAGTTGACTATCTGCATTTCCATAATTAAGAAAAAAAAAACTTATATTTGTGACTGTTGCTGTGCTTCAATATCATGTGATCACCTTTTGCAACCTTCTCACAAGCAAAGTCAATGGGGAAGCCAGATTCACTGAAGAACCAGGTTACTAACTTATCAGCTGCAGTGATTCACTTAACCACTGTGGCAGGAAAAGCCATAAAATGGGGCAAAACTCACTTAACAAAGGATTCATTTAGCAACAGAAATGTTGGGCTGGATTGTGGTTGTAAGTATCTCATAACTTGCAGCATTCAAGAAATTGGTTTCTCTTTTGTTTTGTTGTGGCCTGCCAGCAGCCAGAAGAGCTGACAGCAGATTCAGAGGAGGTTGGGGAGGAACATGGGCCAGTTCTGGAGTATGGGGAAGGCTCTGACGAGTGCTCTGCATTGGAGGCAGAAATGGGGCCAGGGCCGACTGACAGTTATCAGCTGCCTTCAGAGTCAGGCATCAGTGAGGCAGAAGAACAGCTGGAGCCTGTTCCCAGTGTGCTCATGCACAGAGCTGTCAGAAGAATGGAACAGTTAAGGAACAAGGGTTGACTTGGAGTAAAGCCACAGGTGAATGACTCCTCCCATAGGGGATAAAAGAGGAGCGAAAGGGGAGTGGGATATTTCATGAGACAATTAGTTAATTTGAATGAAGATCTGTTCCTGCATTCTTGCCAAGTATTGTCTGTTGCAGTATGGCATCTGAAAGATATCAGCCTGGCAACTCTCCAAGCCTGATAAAGGTCTATAATTGTGAAATATCTTGAAAAACTGTGGACTGGGACTTTGCTGGAGAGGAATTCACTGTATTATTGGGGTTTATTGGGATGAGGATTCAGCTTCATGCTTTTGGGGAAGCCTAGGTCAAAACATATTTAAAGACAATTTGATAAAACGTCTCACACATAATCCAACAGCCTTCATCTAGGACCATGCCTATTGGATCTCATTACAAGACCTGACACTTCAAGGCTGTCTGTCTGCTACTTAAGCATTCTGTCTTCTTCTTGCAAGCATGCCCTTCTTCCTTCCTATCTTCTGTCCCTCCACCTGAAATCAGACTGTTCTCCTGGTAGTTTGATGTCTAATTCATAGTCATAGTTAATAAGAGTGATGGTTAGAGTAATGCCATTTGAAGTAACCATTTCTGTGGTGCTGAGTCCTTCGTCCTCTACATCAAGGATCTCCAACCTTGGCAATTTTAAGACTTCTGGACTTCAACTCCCAACCCTTCACTGGCTAAGGAATTCTGAGAGTTGAAGTCCACAAGTCTTAAATTTGCCAAGGTTGGAGACTCCTTCTCTATATTGACTCTGCTAGAGGGAAAGAGATTTTTGTTGTGGCTGTTTGGCAAAAAGCATATCCCTATATTAGGAGGAATCATAAGTCCCCTGATGTAAAGGGAGCACAATTGTTGCTAACTGCTGCTGCAAGAGGCAGACATCTCTCAACAGAGAAAATTTTAAAAAGAAAGAAAAGAAGACTGAAGTATAGGTTCCCCCCAACCCCAAAATGTTATAGAAGCTTGACCTACTTTACTTGTAGAAGTTTTAACTCAAAGATGATTATTTTGTTCCATTTATTTTTTTTTAACGATGTAAAAAGATGCCAAGTTCCATCTTATTAGGGACCATAGTGTAAATAGTTGGGTTTTTAAAAAATAAAGTTATTTATTCAACATTTCAACCTTAAATTTTTTTTCTATTTTTTACAATGATTCCGTAATGGTATTCATACTAATTAATAAAGTCTAAAACTATATCAATTATTTCTCTGTTCTTATTCACTTATATTCTTATTTCTCGATCTAACTTATAAATCTATCAACATACATATATGTATATACATATATACATCATAAATTAACACTTCCTCATTTTTGCTGTCAATTGATGCCTTTGTGTCTTCTTTCTAACCACTCATACCCAACATTCCATATCTTATAGTACTCTATCTCTTCTTTATCTTTTAATATCATCTTTAGCCTGTCCATTTCAGAACATGCGAGGATCTTTTTTTTATTATTGTTGCCTTGGAGAGGATAGTTTCCTGTTTCCAGTTTTGAGCAAATGAGATTCTGGCAGTGGTTACTATATGGAGTATGATATATTGGAAGTTCCAACTATCTTTTAATCCTATTATATCTAATAAAAAAAATCAGGTCTTAATTCAATTCTTTGTCCCATTATTTCTTCCAACCATGTTTAATTTTAAGCCAATACTTCCGGGCTTGGGGACAGGTCCACCACATATGAAAA
This sequence comes from Laticauda colubrina, assembly GCA_015471245.1. Lineage (NCBI taxonomy): Eukaryota > Metazoa > Chordata > Lepidosauria > Squamata > Elapidae > Laticauda > Laticauda colubrina. The sequence goes on from BLBF01000016.1 coordinate 46,252,190, forward strand.
TATGTTCCTTGGCTGTAATTACATCTCCAACACTTTGCAGATATATTGGGAACCATCTTAGCTAGCCTCACTGGGGGGAGGTACCAGTGGTAGAACATTTTAAAAAGGTTCTCCTTGTATGCAACTGACAATGTTAATTTATAATTTAACTGCCATAATTTTTTCCATTGTTCCAAATCAATATCATATCCAAAATTTTTGTCCCAAACTATCATATTTTTTTACTGTTTCCTCTTCCATTTTATATTCTAATAAACAATTGTACATTTTACTAACCATTTGTTTCCTTGTCCCTTGTATAATTTTATCTAATTCTTGTTAAGTTCTGTAGAAGCCAAATTGTTCCCGATACTTTTTATCCCATGTTTGTATGTGGAGATATGGCCACCATTCTATTTCCATTCCTTGTGCCTTTAATTACTGTTGAGTTTTTAGTTCCCCTTTTTTATCTAAGAATTCTTTATATTTTGTCATCTTATTTACATCTAGTGCATTCAGGTTTATCATTGCTTTCATCATTGACAGCCAGGCTGGTATTTTCATGTAGTGGTTTCTTTTTATTTTGTCCCAAACATACAGTATAACATCCCTGACCCAATGTCTCTGAAAGTAGGTATGGCATCTATTTTTCCCTTCCCAAAGAAATGCATGCCATCCCAACTGGAGATCATGGCCCTCTATTGCTAATATTCTTTTGTTGTTGAGGTTAATCCAATCTTTAAGCCATGTTGTAAACTGCTGCCTGGTAATATAGTTCAAAATTCAAAAGCCCAAATCCTCCTTTATACTTACTATCTTGTAAGAGTTTAAATTTTATCTGGGGTTTTTTCCTTAGCCATGTAAATTTTGCTATTCTTTTATTCAGATCATCAAAAAAAAATCCCCAATTTTACTGGCACCATTTGAAACAAGAATAAGAGTTTGAGTAATACACTCATTTTTGAAAATAGCTGGTTTTAACTGGTTTCTAATGGCTACTCTTACTACAGTAAGAATAAAATGTTTTCTTGGAAAGAGAAGTGCTTTCACCATTTTTAAAGAAGTGTTATCCTAAGCAGAGCAATAATGAGATAGAAACAGTAGGGAATCAAGAACAGAAGAAACACTACATGTGAGAAGGAAATGGATTTTTCTCTCTCTTTTTTAATAGTACAAAGTGACACTAGTATAATAAAATCCAAATATAACAAAATGGAAATATAATTTGTCTGTTCTTTTATCTACATCATTTACCAGCCCTTTTTCCAATTCTAAGATTAGTTGAGTTTTAGATCCGCTTCAGCTGGTCATAAAGGCAAATTATTTCTTGTTCTTGGCCCTGTGGAAGTACTTCATGTTTGATGTGTAATAAGCTGCTAAATCCAATTGCTGAATTGCAGTAAGACCATAGAATATTAAAGTAATTTTCAACACTGTCAATAGGAGGAGATATCATAATATTGACTTCTGGCACAGTGGTTAAAATGCAGTATTGCAGGCAAACTCTGCCCACAGTCTGGAGTTCAGTACTGATGGGGCTCAAGGTTGATTCAGCCTTCCAGCCTTCCAAAGCTGATAAAATGAGGATCCAAATTGTTGGGGGAAGTATGCAAATAATGCTGACATTGTAAACTGCTCAGAAAGTGCTGTAAAGCACTATGGGGCAATATATAAATCTAAATGCTATTGCTGAGAAGCACCTTAAACAATGGAGTGGAGAACTAGAAAATTAATAAACATTATTATGGACATTGATTTTAGAATGTTAAAGTCCTGTACTAGACGAATTTGAAAAATATTTCCTTTTATAACATTTTGTAAAATAAGAATATATTGAAATTAACAGTAAGAAATCCCCCCTTATAAAAGTTTTAGTGGTTGGAAACTAAAGATATAATACGAAGAGACTTTAAAGGTTAATTAGGCAGAACACAGTGTACTAAGGGTTGCAATGAAAGGAGAAGAGACCCATTATTACAATGAAGCAACACTATTTAACTAGCTATAGAAGAAATCAAAGCTTTAGGAATAATGTACTCAGAAATTACCTACAAGACCATCTATATCAGGGGTGTCAAACTTACGTTGTCATGTCATGTGTTGTATTGCAACTTTTCTCCCCTTTGCTAAACCAGGAGGGGGTGTGGCCAGGATGTGATGTATCCAGCCCATGGGCCACAAGTTTGACATCCCTGATCTATACTATAAAAATGGTTATAGATGAAGAGCAGATTTTACTGGATAAAACAGAGTCTGAGTCTGATTTGAAAATGGGCTTGAAAATGGATTTTTAAAAAAATCCCAGGCTATAAGAGTGATACAGAAAAATATGCTGTGGATTTGAAAATGGATTTAAAGATACAAACTGCAAGAGTGATATGAAAAAAAAATGCCACAATGGATTTATATTTAAGATTAGCTGATGTCTTAATAACTAAAGGAGATATACAAATAATAAATCAGAAGAATCATTTGGAAAGTCTTCTTGTCCTGGATTTAAACTACTGTAATTGTTCCTGAAAGGACACAAAAGAAAAAAAAAAGAAAAGAAATCCTAACAGTAGGATATTATTTGATGGAATTAAAAATAAAGATTTTTAAAAGTAAGCAGATGGAATATAAAATGAACTTATCTGATCAGGTTTAAAATTTATGGGTTGTGGTTTCTGGTAGTTATTAATGGATTTTCTGTTTCAATGGCACTGAATGACAAATTTTGTAGATCTATTTAAAAAAGAGGAAAGATTTCTTTTGCTTCATTCTTAGAGAAAGTAATAAGTTTGAATACAACATGGATTTATTTGAGTAAGGTTAAAATATATACAGTATGTTGCTATTTATAGTAGCTCTTAGTCAACTGATACATTTTTATAATTTGTTATTGATAAGAGATAAGATATGGAAGTTTTTAAATTCAAATACTAGAGAATGTGTTAAATAATGGAAGTTGTTTATATTGTTTATAGTTGTCTGAAGGGAGTGGTGAAAGCATTTTTATATCTCTTCTTTTTATTTCTTTATTTCCTTTCTATGTCTGCAGTCTCTTTTTCTTTTCTTATATTTTTTTCTGATTGTTATTAGTTTTTTTTATCTCTGCATATGTAAATTTTAATAAATTATTATACAAAAAAGATAAGCTTATTTTGGCTGCTTGTGGCCCTAATTTATTAAATACACTTTCATGTATTCTACAGGGGTTGAAGTTGATGATTATTGCCTTTTAAAGCATATATATTGATATCTTAATACTTCTGCTATACCTGAATGTATTAATTATCCAAAGTTCTTGATTTCCTTTTGTATTTTTATATAAAATATAATGTATAAAATAATCATGGAGAAACTCAAAGACATTTGCAGAGCTTTAAATAGAGTTGATTTTTTTTTTAAAAAAAAATCTGTTTGTTTGTAGAATACAGAAGATCCAAATTAAGTAATTGGAGTTGAAGTGTAATCATCTTGATAGCTCCTTGGAAGATTTTCATTATCACTTCATTTTTGTTTACGATGGTGAGCAGATGGTGTGTGAGCATGATAGTTCAGTTGCATGTATCATTTCCCAAAAATATGACTGGAAGCAGCATGCAAAGAAAGTGATAGGAGTATATTTTTCTATTGACGAACCAGTGAAAGTTGTATCACAGAGCTGTATAAATAAATATCAGTTGACATATGTTAACATGTTCTGTCGTGTCTCCATTTTGCCTCATAGCTTAGACATAAACACAAGATTTATATAATTTACAGGTTTGTCAGGATATGTTTTATATATGGTAAATAATCAAATGTGGCATGTGTAATGTAAGCTACAAAAAGAAGAAGGAGCAAGAAGTGGCAGCATAAGGAGCACAATATGGATCGAGTTTTTGATATAAAAATGGTGATATGGAACCATATCCTTGGGAATAGGTCTAGACGCTTAAGGCTCTCCTATCTTCCACATAGATGTTTCTTCTGAATCTTGACTTATATTTTTTTTTAAAAATGGAATCTTTTTTTAAAAAATGGAAAGAAGTGGAACTGAGTGTCACATTTCCACTCTGGGTGCCTAATTTAACCTGTGCTACAGTACTAGCATGCAGTATGGAATATTAACTCATTGGCAATACTGTGGTAAGATGTTTAATCTTTGCATTGCAGAGGGAAGGGATAACATTCACTGTGAGCAAGAAGATGTTTTGGAATTACATGCTTTCCAGAAGCATTTAGTCTAAAAGGTATCTGGCTGGGAATTCTGGGAATGGTAATCCGAATCTATCTGGAGAGCATTACATTCAGTAAAGAAAGGCTGACTGTTCCTCATTCAACTGTCTATTATAGGTGGAACTTGCTGGATTTTTCTATATTTTATTCAATCATTTTCATATGATTGAATAAAAGAAGAAAATGTTGGTGAATTATTGTTTTGTTTTAAATAAACTTGACACTCATCACACTGAATCTTAAACCACATGCTGGCACAGTATACAATACAGGTAGTCCTCAACTTAACACAACTCGTTTAGTGAACATTCAAAGTTACAATGGCACTGAAAAAAGTGACTTATAACCATTTTTAACACTTATGACCTTTGCAGCATCCCCATGGTCACCTGATCAAAATTCAGATCTTGGCACTTTATTTAGTAACTACTTCATAATGAAAGGGATAGAACTGAGTGCATAGTGCAACACGCTTATAGAAATCTGTGATCTGGAATAATGTGTACAGGTAATCCACAGTTTATGGCTGGTTGGTTAGTGACCACTCAAAGTTATGAGCTATGTGAAATATGGGACTTACAATCCAAATCTGAAGTTGTGATAGCTCAATCCCATGGCCACCATATTTCAGGTGCTTGGCAATATGGCTTCATTTAGGGCTGCTTGCAGTGTCTCATAGTCACATAACTGTATTTTACAATGGTTTTGCCAAAAAGTGGCACTTCCAGGTTTTGACAAAACTGCACCCATAGCAAATAAATAGATTTGCACTGAAGACAGCTATATTCATTTAACAACCACCACAAAAAATTCATAAGAGTGAATCGGTCATGTGACTGATCCATTTTATGATTTGTAACCATAATGGGTGGGTTCATTATGGTCTTAACTCGAGAACCACTTGTATGATTCTGACCATATCAGAATACCTATACATAATAGAGCTATACAAAAGGATTTCTGCAAGTTGTATGGAAGATCCCTAGGTCCACAATCTCTTATTTTACTGTTTAGAGCAGAAGAAATTATATTCTAGAAGACTGAGATTTCCAAGTTCAATAAATCTCAGAACTATCAGCTTACCTTCTAATGTAGGACATTCCAATGTTGGGAACTTTAAGCCTGGTGGACTTCAACTGGGAGTTGAAGTCCACCAGGCTTAAAGTTGCCAATGTTGTTCTAATGGACGTATACAGGGGTGGGCATCTGGGGGTTCTCAGAGGTTCTAGCTAAGATTCTGTGCAGTTTGGAGAACTCCCAAATCCCACTCCTGGATGTCCCCGCCCACCCTAACCCGCCCCTCCCAGGAGTCCTCCATGCGGCCCTGTTTTGGATGCAGGTAAGTTCAGGCCATGCGTGGAGGCTCGGGGAGGGTAAAAAATGGGCCTCCTGGAAGTTTGGGAAAGCCAGAAATGGGCCTGTTTCTGGCTTCCAGAGAGCCTCTAGAGCCCTGGGAGGCTGTTATCGCCTTCCTGGAGGCTTGAGGGAAGCTTCTGGAGGCCGGGGAGGGCAAAAATGCCCCCACACCATGGTGCAGAAGGCCAACTAGTCCATGCCCACCATGCCCACACCCACCCAGCAACCGGACAGAGAACCCTTTGCTAAAATTTTTGAAGCTGACCCCTGGACATATACATATACAGGTATAAAAGAAACGTGACAGATTTTTCTGGGATAAAAGTTAAGGAGTTTCATTCAAAAATAAAATCACATATATTAGTTAAAGGCAAAGTACACTATCATTTGTCCTTTCATGCAAAAAACAAAAAACAAAAAAACCACCTTTGGACAAGGTGGGAATTGCACTAAATTTTGCAAAATGAGTAACAAAAGTATATTCATGAGCCAGAACATATTCACAAATAAAGCCACTTTAGGCATCTAATGAAATAGCTTATAAAAACTTATGCCTTTTAAAAACATGTGTTAGCTAGAAAAGATGCTTCCAGACTATTGGGTTGGTTTTTTTTCTCAGAGTAAGACAGAGTAAGACAGCTTTTCTCCTAAGCATCCATAGTAGTAAAATATTCATTTTTTCATAGTTAACTTAAATGTCAGTGTGCCTTCCTGTATATGCATATCTGGAGAAGCTTTTTTTTAATGATTACAATTCATTCAAAAATATTTTTATTCTATGAGCTTTTAATTTTTTAGAAGATTTGCAGATTTTCTATTAAATTGCTTTGTGAGGAAATGTAATAAAAGCTCTGGCATCTGAACCTCTTTCTACTTTTATATTTTGTGACCATAATTTAACTCTGGAAAGGAAAAAAGACCACGAATCAACATTAATAAAAATGTTTCCTTCTCATAATGTTCCTAAAACAGACTGTGTTTTGTAACATAATCCTTTGAATTTGCATTGACCTGGTTCTGACTTGCTCTATACATAAAAAAGCACATAATTATAGAGCCAACAGAAACATATCTTAATTCAAACATCACTGTGGTATGGAGTAAGCCAAGGATAGATTGCTCTATTCGGTGATGGAGGAGCTTCAAAACTGTGGTGAAGGAAACCTCTGGTATATTCAGCATAGATTCCAAACAAGCAAAATGTGCCCTTTCAGCTTGGCATCTCTCACAAAATTCCACACTTTGAAGGCCACAGAAAAACAGTAGTGTAATTAGAGGATTTTTTTTTTAATATACTTGATGCCAGTAGGATATAATCCTATATTTTTCACTGAGGGGACAGAGCAGACAGCTGCATACATGGAAAACAAGTATTTAGTAAGAATTATGCTATAATGAAAAGAATTAACAGGCTGGATACCATTTAATTTTCCTTATTACCGAAGATTCTTCTGTAGCACTTTGACCACATAAACCTAATTATCCTATCGCTGATTCCTTCTCAATTCTTGGACTCAGTTTCCCAAGAAGAGGAAATGAACACTTCAATCCCACTGTATTCTGTTTGGCCTGGATGTAGAACAAATTGCCTGCCCTTCTGAGATCTCTCTCTTCTATCTCTGGAGCTAATATCACATTTCTGTGCTGTGAACTGTTAGTGCCCAACCAATGAGAAAAGCACACATCTTTATTCATTGAGTCTTTTTCAGTTTTGAAAATAAAATTTCAAATTTATGCCACTGCCTATTTAGGCAAAGTAGCAGTTCTTCATCAATGGTAATAAGCAAAAGTGTAGTATTTCTTGCTTGGGTTGATGAAGTATCACAACCTTGAAGTCAGGAAGGAATTATCTAAATTATTGGACTGAAGTTGCTTTCATTCTTGATCATTGTGAACATAACTGGCCACCTTCTGAAACACAATTCCTCTGTGCAGTGCAACTCATCTTTTCTGGTTTAAAATAAATTCCTCTTGACAGCAGTGCTGAGATGTTTGCTGTGGCTATGTGAGCTGGTCTCTTGAGAATAAGAATAGCAATTTTCCCTCAATGTCTCAGAAAGTAATTTTGAATGACAGCTTTGTGTACAAGCCCCTCACATTCCAGTATGATGGAAGGAATATATGCTATTTGATACCAAGTAATGCACAGTAATTACTTGTCCATTGCTCTCCATGACACTACTGCAATCGGCAGCCAGTCAAAGTTTGAATTACTGCTGCTTAGAAAATTGAGCTGACATTGATACTGTGATAAGGATGATAGCAAAAAGAGGGAAAGCCTCCTCATGCAAATAGAGTAGTTGGAGTTACCATTGGCTCCCTATATTTTGAAATGCTATATGCCACTCAGATCGAGACACCTGCCTTTTGGTTAACATTTTCTCCCCTTTTAAATACAATACAAGTGTTGAATAAATTAGCTGTTGCGCCTTCTAAAAGGTCACAGAAATACCAGATGATTTTAAATTATCATTGGATTCTGTTCAAAGATGCCTCTGGGAAGACTGGTTGCTGCTTTATTGAGATCAATCCAGCTGCAGGATGATGATGATGATGATGATGATGATAGGGATTCTTGATGTCAGTTCCCTATTAATGAGAACAGAGCCACAAACATCAGACCAAAGAAGTATAAATATTGAGGAAGTGTTAAGTTTCTTAAAGGTTCCCATCATTTTATTTGAAAAAAAAAGATAAGATTTGGGATGATGTGATCTCATTTGCTTTATAAATTAGAGAAATAAGTACCAGGATATACCAGCCTGTCTAATGTCCCAAAGACTGGTATACGTTTTTGTTTTCTTTGTTTCTTGGATGAGAACTGAAATGAATTCAAGGAAAAACAAAGTCTAGCTGACTTTTGATAAAGCACCTTTGGGACAACCTTGACCTGGATGACTGAGAATTTCCATAGACATTCAGTCTATATAATGTTCTTCAATAGAAAGAGTATAATAATATACAAAGAAGTTGGAATTTCACAGCATTCATTTCAAACCTGTGAAGGTCGAACAAGAAAGAAAACTATTGTTTTCTTGAGTAAGCAAGTCTAATACAAAACTTAGATTTTGCAACTGAAAACTACATAGTTCTCTCAAGGAAATTATAGTGGAAATATGCCACAGTTTAGACTTTCTTCCATAGCTGTCTTTCCCCTCTTCCTAATTCAGTTTGTAATAACTCTATCATGACCACCTGCCACCAGCTTCACTTTGATTTATAATGTGGTTCTTTTATGTCCCACTTGAAAGTGTTCTACCAGAGGCTATTTTTGTCCATAAGGGGTTTTGACCATCGGATAGTTTTAATGCAATGTCCAGTTTTATGCATTGATGCTACCATGTTGCTCAATCTGACACATAGTCATATATCATCACACCTTTAATTGCCGCAGTGTTAAATGAAGAGAAAATCTACTCATTACTGCTTATACAAGAATTTTATCCCCAAAATTATAGAAGTAAGACCTTTTGTTGTCCTGGTGATTTCATTTCCACTCTGTAGATAGAAAAACAAGATATAAATAGCAATAATATTTTTATTATCTCTGTCATTCATACACACTTATTATGTGCACACCCAATTGTTCACAAGTTAAATACTATGCTTATATCCAAAACTGGCCATTGGGTTCCTTCATGTTTGTTTATTTTGTTTATTTTTTATTTTTCTCTACCTAAGATAGGTCTCTGGTGAGCTTTTCCCACATATCATCCTATCTACCATATTCTCCTCATGGTTTGACATTTCAAAAGGAGGCTAGAATTAAGCTTCCATCTTAGCTCAGCTCTGGAATGATCAAGTGAAAGCACCTACCACAAATAAGGTTTGGCTGGTGCATCAGCTACATCTTTTTCTGAAGGCATTAAACCTGCCTTCAATTATTATTATTTTCCTCTTTAATTTCAGGTAACAATATTGTAAAGTACTTTTAATAGACAACCTTGGAAAAGGATTAAGAAATGTAAATGTACTTTTCAAGATTTTTATTGAAACCAGCTGATTTGACTTGGTCGTTGTCATCAATTAGTTGTAACCAACATATTCCTGCATTGAGCTCCAAGGGTGTATATTTTTAACTTCTGAATGCGTTAATCCTGGATATTTTTTCTCAGAAAGAAGTTCCATTGCATTCTGTGAGACTCTCTTCCAGAGTTACAATTTTCTTGGCTGCATTTGTCCAGCTTTAGAAAACACAAAATGAAGAAATGTATTTCCACAGAAACATACTTCCCCTGATGGCTTTCACCTAATAAAGATACATGTCTTTCAGCAAGCATTTCCAAGACAAGGTTTTCCAGAATTTTACTGTTGTTGCTGCTGCTTTGCTTCCTGCTTCTATTTTTTAATACTTTTTGAATACAGTTAGTCCTCGACTTATGACCACAAGTGAGCACAAAATTTCTGTTACTAAGTGAGACATTTGTTAAGGATTGTTTTGCCATATGTTACAACTTTTCTTCCACAATTGTTAAGTTAACCACTGCAGTTGTTGTTAGTAACACGGTTGTTAAGTAAATGTGGCTTTCCCATTGATCTTGCTTGTCAAAACTTTGGAAAAGATAATCATATGACTCCAGGAAACTGCAACTGTCATAAATATGAACTATTTGCCAAGCACCTGAATTTTGGTCATGTGACCATGGGAATAGTTCAATGGTCATAAGTGTGAAGAATGGATATGTCATTTTTTTCAATGCTGTTGTAATTTTAAATGGTCATTAAATGAACTATTGTAAGTCGAAGACCACCTGTATATCTTATTCTTTTAATAAACAAAGGAATATGAACACACAGATTCTCTAAGTAGGCATTATATCGCTTGCCTCTATTATGCAATTCTAGTCTGTTAAAACACTCAAACTATTGTGCTTTTTTAATTCTCTATTTGTATTAAACAACAAGCAAATTTAACATGAGGGCATTTTAGTATCTTAGGTTCAATGTGATAGCAAGTAGGTAAACATTCATGAAAAAAATCAAATGTGTTTTCCCTTTGTCTGCCTTATATTTGTGAATAAAATGTAAATTGAGATAACAGAATAATTTGCTAAAATCCTTGAATGCAATCATTGTTATGTTGTTTGAACAGAGGAAGAAAGAATAAAATATTAGGGAGAGAGACAATCTGCAATTATGTATGAATGCTAACACCCTAAGGGACAAATTACCCACAATGACAGCAAAATGTGGCACACTGTGCTATGCGCCACTGAATAATTGACTTCCTCTTCTACTATGGAGGAAAATAGGAGGGGAGCAGAGGGTTTGCTTTGAAATGAATGTTAAAGCTCCCTGGCTGTGTTTCTAAAAATAATCAGATCTACAGAATTTGGCAAATCTTTATTTTTCTGTCATTTCGGCAGTAGAAGATCTTTATGCCAAACATATGTGGGAAATCCACCCAAAGACAACTACAGTTTCCCATTCAAATTTGTTCTTATTCTTGGATATTTGATGACATAGAACTAGGGAAATCAAGATGGTCCCACCCGCACCACCCTGATTTTATTTAAAAAAAAAATTTAACTTGGTTTTTTTAGATAATTCATGCCCCACTGAATCATCATTTCAGAGCTATTTCCTTATCTAAATAGAAATGTAGCATTTTATGTTATGCATGGAAATTTGAGAAGTTGCACTCACTCAGAGGCAAAGAATGAAAGATAAAGGAAAGAAATCCAGAAGATCCAGCAACCTCAAGAGGGAGGCATAAGTGACAATGCAGCAGTTTATTAAACAGTATGATCAGATGAACTGTTATGCATAAATGTACAAAGCAAGTCTGAAGAAGTCAAAAGGTGGTGATAACAATGATTGTGCTGATCACTAAATTTTTTCTTCCTTGAGGAATGTCTATGGAGATTCTCAGTCATCTAGGTCAGGGGTCCCCAACCACCAGTCCCTGGACTGGTACCGGTCCGTGGGTCATTTTGTACTGGGCTGCAAAGTTGGGCGCCGCCATCTTGTTTTGATGGCGCTTCTGGGTTTTCGGTTGGAAAGTGGTGTTTGGGTGCTGAAGGAATCCTCGCGCCTTAGTTTCATCGAAGGGGGGGCAGCTTCAAATGAAGAGCTGTCCCGATGGTGGTGGAGTCTCACATTACTCAGGTACTGGTCCGTGGAAGAATGAATAATTGTGAAACCAGTCCCTGGTACAAAAAAGGCTGGGGACCACTGATCTAGGTCATGGTGGTCCCAAAAGTGCTTTATTTCAAAAGGCAACTGGACTTTCTGATTTTTTGGGATTCCTTAAAGGACTTTGGTGGCACGAGCATATTGCCGAGGTTCAATGGCAACATTGAAGAGTTATGTAGAGTGCACATCAATTTTATTTTATTGATTAAACTTGTTTGCTGCCCATCTTGCCCCAAGGTGACTCTGCATGGGTTATGGCTTATGGTCACATCTATTGGACTGGATGTTTATTTTGGAAACATTCTACTTTAATTAACCAGGAAGTCTTAATTTTGCACTTAATTCTGAATTTAAAATCTGTCTCCATATTTACAAATGTATACATTTTTCCAGATGGAAGTTATAATACATAAAGCTAATCATCCCCCCTGAATCACCAAGGTAATGGCATCTTGCTCCTCATTTGACTGTAGCCATTGCAATGTCTCTCTCGTTCTCTCTCTCTCTCTCTCCGTCCCTCCCCCCTCTCTCCCTTTCACACACACACACACACACACACACACACACACACACACACACAGACAAACACTGATCTGATAATGGTGCTGAGACGTGACATCTCCGTGGATCAAAAACGGCAAACATTGATCAATTGAAACCACAAACGTTCTCCTTTGGGCTTTCTGATCTTATCAGATTTGGTCACCTTCTCAATTATTCCTCCTTCTAATCTAAACTATAACTTGATACTTGCCTTTAAACTTGTCTCTTGCTGTCATCTAAGATGGTACACAGATATCAATCATGTTTGCTTTCTCTAGATATGCTTTCTCTAGTTTGCTTTCTCTAGATATCCTCTAGACAAGGATAGCTGAGTTATCTGTTCTACGGATTTCTCTTTATGGGGAAATGTACAAATAAGCCTAGGTGGAACAAAATAGGCTAGCATTGGTCCGAATTATGGTAGAGCTGCTCTTTATGCAACAAGGCCCTCTATCAGGACCAGTGTTGCAGAGAAGTACTATTCTCCCTCCCCCAAAGCAGATCTGTTTGGTGGTACAAGTGGAGACCACAGCTGAAAGACCTAAACCCAGTTCAGCTAATCCAGATAGCAACAAGTTGGTCTTTCTGTAATGGGAGGGTCTTGCTACAATTTTTCTCTTCCTCATCATTAGACAACACTGAAATAAATGACAGAAATGTATTATAAAACAAACTATCCAAAACAAAATCATAATCATAATCAAAATCATAATACAGGTGAAACTCGAAAAATTTAAACTTAAAAGGTGAAACTAATATATGACATAGACTCATCACATGCAAAACAAGATAATTCAAGCCGTGATTTGTCATAATTGTGATGATTATGGCTTACAGCTCATAAAAACTCCAAATCCACAATCTCAGAAAATAGAATATTACATGCAATCAATAAAACAAGGATTGTACATCGAACAATATTGGACCTCTGAAAAGTATAAGCATGCAGATGTACTCAGCACTTGGTCTGGGCCCCCTTTGCAGCAATTACTGCCTCAATGCGACATGGCATGGAAGCTATCAGCCTGTGGCACTGCTGAGGTGTTATGGAAGACCAGGATGCTTCAATAGCAGCGTTCATCTCTTCTGAATTGTTCGGTCTCATATCTCTCATCTTTCTCTTGGCAATGCCCCATAGATTCTCTATGGGGTTCAGGTCAGGCAGGTTTGCTGGCCAATCAAGCACAGTAATCCCATGGTCATTGAACCAAGTTTTGGTGCTTTTGGCAATGTGGGCAGGTGCCAAGTCCTGCTGGAAAATGAAGTCAGCATCCCCATAAAGCTTGTCTGTGGAAGGAAGCATGAAGTGCTCCAAAATCTCCTGATAGACGGATGCGTTGACCCTGAACTTAATGAAGCACAGTGGATCAACACCAGCAGATGACATGGCTTCCCAAATCAACACAGTCTGTGGAAACTTCACAATGGACTTCAAGCATCTTGCAGTGTGTGCCTCTCCATTCTTCCTCCACACTCTGGGTCCTTGGTTTCCAAATGAGATGCAAAAGTTGCTCTCAGCAGAAAAGAGGACTTTGGACCACTGAGCAACAGACCAGTTCTGTTTTTCTTTAGCCCAGGTAAGACGCTTCTGATGTTGTTTGTTGTTCAGAAGTGGCTTGACAAGAGGAATACGACATTTGAAGCCCATGTCCAGGATCCGTCTGTGTGTGGTGGCTCTTGATGCACTGACTCCAGCCTCAGTCCACTCCTTGTGAAAGTCCCCAACACTTTTGAATGGCCTTTTCCTGACAATCCTCTCCAGGCTGTGGTCATTCCTGCTGCTTGTGCATCTTTTTCTTCCACACTTTTCCCTTCCACATAACTTTCTATTAATGTGCTTTGATACAACACTTTGGGAAAATGCAACTTCATTAACAGTTACCTTTTGAGGGTGTCAGTGATGGTTTTCTGCACAACTGTCAGGTCAGCAGAATTTCCCATGATTGTGATTCCTACTGAACCTGATTGAGAGACCATTTATAGGCTCAGGAACCCATTGCAGGTGTTCTGGCTTAATTAGCTGATGAGAGTGAGACACTTTGAGCCTAGAATATTGAACCTTTTCACAATATTCTAATTTTCTGAGATTGTGATTTGGGGTTTTCATGAGCTGTAAGACATAATCATCTCAATTATAACACATCACGGCTTGAACTATCTTGCTTTGTATGTAATGAGTCCATCTCATATCTTAGTTTCATCTTTTAAGTTGCATTACTGAGACAAATGAATTTTTGCACGAAATTCTAATTTTTTTAGTTTCACCTGTAGGTAGCGTTGACTTACTTGACTTAGTAATGCACAGTTTCAATCATAGATGCGTATAACAATATCTTAAGGTTTCTATTTTCAACTCATTTTTTTCTTTGTTAGTGTAACACAAAGCCTTATAAAATTAAGGTTGCTTTGCTTTGCTTGGTTAAGTTATTTTAAAACATAAAACAAATTGTATTCAGGATTGGTTATCCTTTTAATTATCAATGCAGAAGATCCCTATCAACTAAAAGAAGATTAAAAAATAATAAAATAAAAAAAACAGATTGTGAAGTAAGCATGTAATAAATCAGCCTGTCACACAATGAATAAGTGGGATCCCAGATTGTTGCCTGAGGCTCTTTAGAAGATCATTAAGTGTAATTAATCTCTTGGATTTATGTGTTTGTGTGAGACCTCTTGCCTGCTAATTGTCATTTCTATAATTGTACCTAACATCAAAGATGTCCAATCATTACAAGACTCATTTGTGAGCCCTTTTAAAAAGACAAGTAAACATTGTCAATCCATCTGATTTATTCATTTATTTATAATTAGTCCTTAGATTAAAATCTTACCTTTTTCCCAAGAACTCAAGGAATATACAAACTAAGAAAAATAAGTTTATTTATCAAAAAGAAAAAGAAAAGAATAAAAAGAAAAAGAAAAGAATAAAAAGAAAAATTAGAATGTGCAAAAAATGGAAAGAAAAATAAAAAGAAAGAAAAAATATGAAGATAAGAAGATATAACTGTATAACACACACACACATTAGTGGTGGAATTCAATTTTTTTTCCTGATTCTTTGAACGTGACTTAGGCGTAGCAGGTGAAGGATACTTTAAAATCTCCAGTCAGAGGTGGTATTTGCTAGTTCTCCGAATTACTCAAATTTTCGCTACCAGTTCTCCAGAACTGGTCAGAACCTGCTAAATACCATCTCTCTCTCTCTCTCCCTCTCTCTCTCTCTCTCTCTCTCTCTCACACACACACACACACACACACACACGCGGTATCTCTCTCTCTATACATATATAGCAATATATATTGAGAGAGAAAGGGAGAGAGTTGAGTTCTCTCTTTATCACAACAAATATATACAACATATCACCTTCTCTTAAAATAATCTCTTCTTACCATCTCTTCTCTATAAACAAACCATTCAGTTCTAATCAGCAAAAGTCCATTAAGGGTTACCAGAAATAACAAGACATTATTTTAATCTTGATCAAATAAACCAACGTTCAATTTCTTCCATTTACTTTTTACAATCTTATTCTTTAGTCCCTTCAAATAATGTCCGAGAACTTTATTTCTTTTCAGTAGTTCTTTGTCTCTTCACAAAATTCTTCAAAACTTTAGTAATTATTTTTCTCTGTTCTGCTTCATACACTGCCTTTTTAAAAAACAATTCTCACATATCTCAATTCCTTCTAACTGCAACTTCTGCAGTCTTAGTCTTTCCCTTCTTTTCAACCCATTTGCTCTTCTCTCATATCTTGTTTTGCACCTCATTAGTTCCAGCTCTATGATCAAACCTCAGTTTAATTCTTTTGCACTGCCAACTCACTTTTATATTCAGTCCGTATTAACTCAGTATGCATTTTTTTAAATCTATCACTTCCTATGTACCCTAAAACCATTTCACTTATTAGTTACTTTTTATACATATTCTTACTTCTGTAAATTAAAAGTTTTAGCAAAAATACATTCTTACAAGCAATCTTTTGGCAAGCATTTGGACTATATAAAATCCAATTTAACATTTGCATTCTTTGTATTCATTATACAATATCATTTTCTCATACTATTTTTGGAGGCACTTCATTTTATTATTCTAACAAACATATTTTTAATAATTATCAGCATAACTCTATACATATTTCTGTAGTTCTCAGTAGCTTTATTTTGATGTACCAATGTTGCTTCCTACATGAAACTTATGTTTGCATTATTAGGTTTCCTAGAGTTACACAGATCAAAATGAGAAATATACTGTTGATATATTATTTTATTGTTTTATTATTAAAATATATTATTACATGTGACTTCGCTAGGCAAACAAGAAGAAAAAAATATTTCACTATAATATGTGACTTAGGTGTGCAGCCCATGCAAATCTGTTCCATTTAGTTTTTAGTGTTAATTTCAACAGATTAGTTCTTTAAAGAATGTAGTGGGATCTTTTTACCTGCCTCACATAGAATCCTGGGAAAAATAGGGTTTTCAAAATAACCATCAGTGGAGAACTGTTCTTACCTAAGGTCTAAAGCAGTTCTTTTGGATCATATTTGAAATGTGTCATGGATACATATGCAATAATAAAATGGTTATCGCACTTAAGGTGACTTGAGCACAAAAAGTGATCCCGCCACGATATTTTAAGACTTCCCCATGACTAGAAAACTCTTTAAGAAAGCAAGTTGTTGAAGATATTTCAGTGTAGTATTATTTGAAACACATTATTTTCTTTTTTCTTCATTATATCTTTCATATAGCTGTGACCACACCATGAACATGTAAGCTCAAAGTGACCCACCCATGTCCATTCTGAATCTTAATCTATGTCTTTTCATTTCATACATTATTTTCTTAAACATTTCTTTCTCCAGTTCAGACATTTATTTTCCATTTAGCTTCTCTTCTATGCTGTGTCAGGAATAAGAATAAATGTTTTTCTCTTCAGATTTAGTGGAAGAGAAATATCGACTGGGGAGGGAGGACGAGGAAACAAAAACCAAGAGACAGAAAAAGTTAATGTCAATGGATCTAAATTAAGAAGTTGAAGGGCTTAAATATCACCTGTAAACTGAATTGAGAAAGTTGGCTGAACACATCCCAAAGCTCAGAGTTTTTTATGTGTTATCCTTTGAAAAGTGAAAGTAATTATTTTGATTTGTTTTTACAGGCATGTGTTATACCTTTCTGCAGTTCTCCAGGGTTTGTAACTATTGGCATTTGAAAAAGTTTAGATCTGGTTGCTTCAGAGAACAGCCCACTTAGTATTTAAAATTCACAAACCCCTCAAAGTAGCCTTGTCCTATTTGGGATTTGGCAATTCCTTGCCATGTCTCTAGAATTTACACAGTGCAAACTATGAAATGTAATCTGTTCTTTAAATCTTTCATTCGGTTTGGTTTATGATCATGTGTTTGAAAAGTTTGGTCTGCTCCTTCTGGATATACAGAGATGGCAGGAAAAAAATTTCCGCAAATGTTTTAGGAAACCAGAAGAATAAAAGTATGTTTGTAAAGGACTCCCCCAACCGTAGAAAACAAACAAAGCCAACAATAATTCACAAGTTATTTGAAGTCTGTCCCAGAGCTTGGCAAATACAGCATTGCTAAGTTACTCATTTCAGAAACATTGCTGGATCTCATGGGCAGATTCCAGGCTAATACAACCACATGGCCCTCTATCACAGAGCAGCCAATTGCCAGCAATGTCTGCAATATCCTGACAGTAATGGAAAGCAAAATGATCTCTAAATAATGGTTTGAGATGGTTACTTGATAAAGGGCAGCACAATAATTATGATCAATGGAGCATGGATTCAATATATATTGCCCATTTAGATGCACTAGATTAGCTTAACAGCTTTCTTTAATGTTCTGAGCATTGTGTGTGTGTGAGAGAGAGACAGAATGTGTGTGAGAGAGGGGGGGGGGAAGGGGGGGGGGGGGGGGGGGAGAGAGAGAGAGAGAATATGTGTACCTGTGTGGTGATGAGAAAGACAGAGAGAAAGTATGTGTGTGAAAGAAAGAAAAAAACACAGAGAAGGAAGGAAGGAAGGAAGGAGGGAAGGAAGAAGAGAAAGAGAGAGATACAGGGTTTGATAATCTCTAAGAGGAAAGGAGAAGGAGCAGCACTATTTGCTTTCTTTTAAAGACTACAGAATACAACAAAAGTGAGAATTACAATTAAAATACAAAATAATAATAGAACGAAAACTGAACAATTGTGTAACTTCGTGACAAAGTTATAGGTCCCAATTGTGGTTGGTAACTGAGATTTACCTATATTTTTAAAAATTGCTGCATAGAAATATTGCTACTTTGTTACTATGAAAGTGAACTAGCATTGCTTCATTTCCACTAAGTGGACCTACATAGCAAATAGTAAAGAAAGAACATCCTTTAGTTAGAATGTCAGATCTACAAGTGTTGCAATCGGGCAGAGGAGGCAAGATTGGTTTAATGGAGATACTATGAGAAGATGAGGATGAGGCCATCCATGTGTATGCAAACATCTGAGAAAGGCAAGGCAAGGCATAGGCACTAACGAACAACATACAATCTCTCAAAAGGATAGCCAATCACTAGCAGATTGATCTTCATAGAAGCCAAACAATGAGACTTACCTTCCTTGTACAGAAGCAAAGGTAAGAATCAGGGAAGGTCCTGGAGTGGCCATAATTTAGACTGAGTGCCAGCCTAGCCCCACTGCTAATATCCAGCAACAACATGGGAGAGAAGCAGCTTTTGAGTGCCATGGAACTGACCACACAAAGAAATAGAGCAGCATCCAATAGATGCTATCCTCTCATAGAAGCAAGCTGTGCTTCATAAAAATTAGTAAGAGAATGTTCTGCTGGTGACTCAGTTTATTGAAAAAAAAAGTCTTCAAGTGGAAAAAAAAGTTAAGGATATACTAGGTTTCCCCCCCCCCCCTTTCGAGCTTCTTTAACACGTATAATTGACCACCTTACTTTCTCTACCTCAGGAGTGTCAAACTTGATTTCATCAGGGTTGTGTTTGACCTTGGGGGAGCAGGGAGTGTGGCTAGGATAGGTGTGGCCAACTCGACATCACTTGTCTGATCAAATGCCACTTTTGCTAGTAGTTTGTTTTGCTGACACTCTGCCAGCGAAAACAGAACTCATGAGGGCCCCACATAGCCCTCCCAGGCTCTGTTTTTGGTGGTGATGGCCGCCCACAGCCCTCTGCCAGTGAAAACAGAGCCTGGGAGGGACGCATGTGGCCCTCATGAGCTCCGTTTTTGCTGGCAGAGACACTGTGGGCTGATCCTTCACTGTTTCCAGGGCAGTCCATGGGCCAGATCTAAGCACCCTGTGGGCTGGATCAGTTTGACACCCCTATTCTATCTTTATATAGGTACTGAATGTGCAGCACTACACAGAGATTATTTTGAGCACAGGAAAAAGACTGCTACCTAGTGGTAGATAACCTGATTTTTTATATATATATATTTCTCTCATATAGGGAAGGCAGGCTTCATATAATTATTTGCCTCTGTTATCCTTCCTTTTTCAAACAGATTCTCAATGCAAAAGTGAGCACTGTGTATATTCATAGGGCTGATAGACTAAGCGATCACATTATTAGATGCAAAAACTGTACGGTTCTGTTTGTTTGTTGAGCTTTGCAGATACTGCCAAATCTAAAAAGGCATGCCTCAAGCAAATGGCACGCCAGTGTAAATTTCTGATTTATTATGTTGATTAGATGATATGTGAAATATATCTTATTCTTACTTCTTTTCTGAGATGAATTATCTGGATATTGGCATGCTGAGTGCAGAAAAAGGGTCTCAAGTCTTGCTTCTGGTGCAAGACAAAATTTCAGTTACTTAACTCAGCAGTAGATTTTTCATTTGCATTGAAAAAGCCGTAGTTTCACTTGCTGCTATTTCTATATACAATATATCTGATATCCTACAACATTTCTATTGGTCAATACAAAGAATTCTGAGCTACATGGATCAGTTCTTTAATATAATTATTAAATAGATTTATATGTTTCTGAAATAACGATATGTTCAATATGTTTTAGTGCCATAATTTGGATAATGGACTACCTTACCCTAAATATAAGTTTATTATAAATGCAAATGCAAAGACTCCTTATAATACGGTTGCAATAATTTTGCTCACCATGTAGCCCTTTATTGATTGACATCTCAATAAGATTCTATCCCTTCACCCACCAGGTGATGAGAGAATGAAAGCCAGCTACCACCTGGTTGATGAAAATATACGTGTGTTGCTATCTTACTTGAGATCAACTCACGGTTTGAGTGATATCTGAAACATCTCATTGTCCTGAAAGACACCAGTGGAACTTTAGAAACCAGGCGCTTAAAAAGTCACAATCAAGAAACAACAGAAAGAATCATTGTTATAAACTATGATGCATTTTGCAGTCAAAAATATTCTATCTCTGAAATGCAGTTTACTTTTTAGTTTCTTTTCTCTTTCTCCAACACTGTTTACGAAACACATTAGTTTCAGAAATAAGGGGGACTATTCTGGTTTTTCTCTAGGTTGCTTGAAAAGGACAAGTGGCTGCGAAATCATTACTTATTTTGAAGACTGGTTTCCCACATTTTGCAATGTTATTGGTTGATTGTGCACTATTTGGAAATGCACATTATTTTGCTTGCTCTTTAAGCCAGATCTTCTTCACTGAAAAAAAGACCAAGTTCCTGTTGTCCATTTTTCTTTTACTCATAGCTAGGTCAATCAATGGTTCGTTTGTAAAATCCTGTGCTGGAACATAGCAGAACCTTTCGTAGGGACTATACTGCATAGTTTTCAGCGATTGTCACACCAAATACTCCTAAGTGTGCACAGATGAAATGACAATATATTAAATACCTCTGAGTGATGCTAAAAGTAGTAAGTGAACTACTCACTCATTCATTTAATGACTCACTCAGTCATGGATGTTGTGAGTAGCTCCAAGAACACCATTTGGTCTTCCACTTAAAATCACTGACAGTTTCAGAGACAAATAATTTCAACGTTAAAAAACTGCTACATATACATACACAAATCAACATACAAAAAAGAAGCTTGTTGAACAGTTTCAATACCATATCAGTGTGGGGGAAAAAAATCTTCACTTGTGTCATTTTTCAATACTCACTTTCCTTGATATCAAGGCATTATTTGCAAATAAGAAAATGAAGGGAAAAGTTACTGTTTCACAGTGCCCGATCTCATCTAATGTATTCATCCCTTTTATTTTTCCTAGATCCATGTTATTATTTGCTATTTGCTTAACTGGATTTCGCTTATAATAGATTTTCAGCTATGTGCTCTGTGATTGCAATGGGTATAATGCCACTCAAAAGAGAAGACACATTCCAAGGTTTGCTATAAAACTTTCAGTTTTTACAATGGTGCAATCATACTGCTTTTTCAACATTATGATATGCCCAGTATTGTATAACAAAGAATATAATACAAGTCTGAAAGAGCTTTCAGACGAACCAAATCCTAAGTAATGAATGAAGAGGGATAATAGATTCCTTTGAAAGGTTCATTTATGGAGAAAGCATTTTAATAGAAAAATATGTGCCATAGCAAATGTCACTAAAGCATTAATATTAAATCAAAACAGACAATATAGCTTAATGCCCTACAGATCACTAAAGACTAAATATTGCAAATGTTAATAGCAATTTTCAAAATTTTGTAGAAATATGAGCCTGCTAAGAAACATTTATTTTTATACTCCTGTTCTGCTGCATGGCTATAGAAGCAAAGCAGGGGGTAATTCTGCAAATCATGATAATATATAATATACAAATATGTCGTATGAATTTTATAATCAGTTAATTGGTTTATTAAATTATAAAATCTTTTATTTACTTGGAAAAGCAATAATTAAATGAATATTCACCCCTTTTAAGACTTTTCTATTAATTATGTTTATGAAATGCTTGAATGTTAGACAAAGGAAGCTTTATCTTTATATGCCAAAGCTACATTGTATTCTGGTGCAAATGATGGTACTGACTTTGTGTCTACATAATTACTGAAATCTTATCCCTTTTCTGTTTGCACATCATCTTCTGTTTTTTGGAATAGTTAAACTCCATTTTACTTTTTAATAACATTTTAGAAATCATTCTGATTCAGGTAAACAGAATTTGATTGCTTTGATGGATTGAAAATGGTTAGCTCAGCCAGAGCTTATTTGATTTGTTTCTTCAGGGATTACAAAGAATAGGATTTTATCTCCCAAATTGACAAAAGAGGCAATCTCTGCATTTTTTTGCTTATGAAATGGCAGTTGCACTAAGCCACAGTGCCTTCCACGCAGGCAAAGTATTAGTCATGGGGCTGCTTTTTATTCATCTGCAAAGTTTTATTTCGTATGGTGTATGGTGTCAAGCTTCTTTGCTCTTAGAAATTAAGAACAAAGTGTGGGGAGCTGGGAGGAGCGGCAGCATGGGTCTGAAATAGAAGAATAGAAGGAAAACAAAAAACAAAATTCTGTGAAAATCAGCAATGGTACAGGGCATTGGCACACAATATTAAAAACGAACACTTTTTTTTTTTTTTTTTTTATCATAATGGCCATTATAGGCAAATGGTCTTCAGGTTTAATGCTGTGGATTTACAGCTGAAAATCCCTCCAAAGCTGGAAGTGTCATTGGGCTGATTGCTTGTCCAAGTTCACCCGGAAGGTTCTCATGTGGTTTTCATGAGAGCTACAATCTACGGCCTAGTCAGATTACAGAGCTCCTTTGATGCTTCTTTCCATTTTATCCTGTGTGACATGACATTTGTAAAGCAGAAGAAGTCAAGAAAATGTCAATATACAATATAGAGATGATACAAGCACCTCAAATAATATGTTTGCAAATCTTCTTATGCCATTGGTCACTCTGCCGAGGCCTCTTCAGTGATTCTGCCTGCAATACTGATTATTTTATCCTCAATCCCTTTGTCATTTTCTGTGAAGCACATTTTTTTTAAAAGGGAAAAAATCAGCAATGTTATGCTATTTTACTTTATTCTCCCTACACTTCCTTGCAGATTTATGCTAGGGATAGCCCATTCAAGAGTTCTTATCTCTGCTTTCAGCAAGTATGAAGAATGTAGTTTTTATTGCTTGTGTCTGAAGCAAGGTTTTTCACAAAGGAGTGCAAAGGTTATTCGCTTTGGGGCTACCCTGAAATACAACCAGAGATGCTCCTACTAGGCAAACACCCTTATTCAAATGTTAAAGTGGCACTCTCTTTGATTGGCCTGACACTTGAGTCCACATCTTAGAAAGTCATCCTTCAGATATTTTCTAAAATTGAGATTTGAGATTACGATCCAGGAAGCTCAAAATAGCTTTTATAAAAATAGATAGAAAAATGCTGCAGGTATCAGTGATGGTATTCCCCAATTTGTTAGAGGAATCTCCTTTCCCATCAGCTCTCCACACTTCATTCAGTTGTGAACTCTACAGAAAATGTGTTGGAGAGAAAGGTTTAAATCCAAAAGAATGAATGAAAGACAAGAGATTAAATAGTTTTCCTCTGGTCCTCTAAGATATGAAGCCCAGCTGGTAAATTGCCTAAACAAGGCAAATAACTAAAAGTTTTATGAATGGCCTGCCTAATTGTTCAAATAGTAGCACCCAGGGGTCTTTTAATTCTTTTGCTACTTTGTGAAAAGAAATCAGGGGCGTAGAAAGCAGTGCATCTGTTATTGTATCCTCTTGGAGTATTTATTTAACCAATCTGAACCTGCCTGATTCCTTAAGGTGAGTACTCCATCTCAAATGAAGTACTCATCTCAAATGATCTAAGTGCTAGAGTCCACTATAACTACATAGCCAAAAAGGCATTAAGAGTTGTTATTCTAATCCTATGTAGCTTCTTCTCTGGTAATATCACACTACTAACTAGAGCATATAAAACATTTGCTAGACCTATACTTGAATACAGTTCATCAGTCTGGAACCCATATCATATATCTGATATTAACACATTTGAAAAAGTCCAGAAATATTTCACAAGAAAAGTTCTCCGCTCCTCTACTAATTGCAGAATACCTTATGCCACCAGACTTGAAACTCTAGACCTAAAAAATCTAGAACTACACCGCCTTGGTCCGATCTAAATATAGTACAGTATATAAAATCATACATTGCAATGTCCTACCTGCAAATGAATACTTCAGCTTCAATCATAACAATACAAGAGCACACAATAGATACAAACTCAAGGTTAACTGCACCAAACTTGACTGCAGAAAATACGATTACGGCAACAGAGTGGTCAGTGTTTGAAGTACTCTACCTGACTCTGTGGTTTCTTCCCCAAACCCCAAAAACTTTAACCTTAGACTGTCTACTATTGACCTCACCCCCTTCCTAAGAGGCCTGTAGGGGGCATGCATAAGCACACCAATCGTGCCTACTGTCCCTGTCCTATTGCTTTTTTATTTTTCTTATAAGTATCTATCTCATGTATTCAAAACTATATTTATTTTTATACCTGTGTCTTGTAAGTGATTGACAAATCAAATAAATACTAAATACTATTAATGAGTCTGAGTGGCTTACAATTAAAAGAAAAAAACAACATTATATGTATTTTACCTACCTACCTGCCTGCAAAATCAGTTGAAAAACTACATACATGAAAGCCATGAGGGTGGGGAGCTATATGAACCCAGTTAGTCCTCAACTTACAACCTCAATTGAGCCCAAAATTTATGTTGCTAAGTGAAACATTTGTTAATTGAGCTTGCCCCAATTTATGACCTTTCCTGCCACAGATGTTAAGTGAATCACCGTAGTAGTTAAATTAGTCAAATTGTTGCTAAGTGAATCTGACTTCCCCACTGACTTTGGTTGTCAGAAGGTCGCAAAAAAATGTGACTCTGGGACACAGCCACCATCATAAATATAAGTCAATTGCTAAGCATCTGAATTTTGACCACATGACTATGGGGTTGCTACAATGGTCATAAGTGTGAAATCTGGTCAAAAGTCATTGCACTGCCATCGTGACTTTGAATGATCACTAAACAAACTGATGTAAGTTGAGGATTACCTGTACTTCGGATCCTACTGTTTGCAAACAAAAAATCTCCATGTGAGGACTATTGTAGAATATATAAATGGGCAGCTATGCACCATATAATCAGACTTATCAAGATACGGTGTTCCAATTATGCAGGTCATCTATGTGTGAACTGCTACTCTGTTGTAGATGGGCAGGAGGCCCCAAGCTTTAAATCCATTTGGATGCAACATTCTCTGAGTAGGATGCTGGTTGTGTGTGTTGTAGTCCAGGCATCTTCAAGCTGCTGAGGCTGAGAAACGCTGTTTCCTGCAATCCTGCAATATTGTATGCATGCATTTGAGGATCTTTGAATTTCTTTCAAATGGCTCTCTTATGGCATTCTTCAAGCCTATGTGAAAGGGGCCCTCCACTGAACAGCTGGCCTGCAAATTCTCAGACAACAAATTTAAGCCCATGTCACACTGCACCAACGGATGCAAAGAGGATGTAAAACGTTAAAAAAAGCTTGCCATCCATTGGAAAATACTATGCATCCGTTGTGTACTCACTGCATACGTGTTTCATACGCTCTATCCTTTGAGCATCCGTCCACTGAGATTTCATCCGCTCAAGAAGTTTTGAGCTGCACAAAACTTTGTGAACGGATGAACTTTCAGCTGTGTACGATGTAAATCCGCGACAAACTTTCTATGTCCGTTTATCATCCATTAAACGTCCGCTGTATCCTCTCTGCATCCTCTGGGCATTCTCACAACTCATATCCGCTGCAGCTGAAAACGGAAAGAGGGGGGAAACAAAAGGTACACAGAACGTCTACAGAGCGTTAGTAGCACGGAAATAGAAAGGATGAGCAGTGAATGGTTTGCATCCTATGTACATCCTCTAGGCTTCCTATGAACATCCCTTTAACATCCCTGCTACATACTACCCACATCCGTTCTTTTCCTTTCTTTTCCATTCTGTTTATTCAAATTTTTGCCACTTTTTGGAGTGGATGACAATGGATGGAGCCACCCCCGAAAATTTACTCATCCGCTGTGTCCTTTTTGCATACGTTTTGCATCTGTCGGCCAGTGTGACCTAGCCTTTAGGATTTATTTGGGACTGTAATCCAAAAAGATCAGATTGGGTAAAGCTATATGGTTCCATTTCTGTTCAACAAGGGCCACATTTCAGTGAAAAACATAAAATTTACCTTTTCGAGAGTAGCAAGCTCACCCAAAATTGGGGTCAACTTGATTGATGAACTTAATCCAAGACCTACGGTGGCACATTGAGTGCTTTGGAAAAGTATCAGTCCAGTGAGGAATCAAGAAAAGACAATATAATTAAAAGAGGTATATGATAAAGGTAAGAGTGGAAGGTGAGGGTGAATAAGACACTTCCAAATGTATTTAACAGAAGTAGCCACTAGATAGCAGAATAATCACAGGAGTCTCAACAATTTTGCTGAGCAAAAAGAAAGGTAAACAGTGCTTCAGCAGATGAAAATACAATATGTATGACTGTGTACAAATAGTTCATAGAAGGGAGCGATTTCTTTTTTTCAGCTGTTATTCAATCTGCTATTTCCTGCTGGTCTTATCATAACCTGAGCTTCTTTTCCACTATGGTGAAAAAGAAGCTTATTTTCTAACTACAGAAATCAAATCCTGACTTTTGTCATCTTGAAATACAACCTCTTTTTTTCCTGAAATAACCTTTCTCAACAAGATGCTTTTCTAATGTATTATGACTTTGTATTCTAGAGTAGAAGTGTCAGATTAGGAAAATAGTTTTAAAGGAACATCTTAAAAAGGCACTTCACAAAATACCATGTTGTGTCATGATGGATCTGGAACTGGTACTGCAGGGTTGTTAAAGATTCCTGTCTTTTGTTTATCTGCCAGTATATTGTACCAGTAACTGTTATCAAATTGAGGCTGGTTGTGACCTATGAGATGACATAATATAGGTAGGTTTGCATGTGAAAGACAATACATTTAAACTAAAGTAGTTATTTTTTTGTTTACCAAATAATAGGGTAAAAAGTGTAGGCATGAAACAGATGACTTCATGCATCATTGAAGATTCAGTACAGATTTTGTACAGATCTTCATTAAAGCTAAAGGACCTGTCACACTGCCCAACGGATGCAAAACGTTAGTAAAAAGGACACAACGGATGAGAAAAATGTTCCATCCATTGTTATCCGCTCTCAGAAGGGGCAAAAATTTGCATAACCAGAGCGGATAACACGGAAAGGAACGGACGCGGGGAGGACGCAGAGCAGATGGAAAGCGGATGCGGAATGGAAGCCTAGCGGATGGAAGCGGATGGGAGCAGATGGCACATCCGCTAGGCTTCCGGGGGGGCGCAGCAAAGCAGATGCGGGACGGATGAAGCGGATGCACAGCGGAAGCCTAGCGGATGCACAGCGGAAGCCTAACGGATGCCGAGCGTTAATTGCGCATGCGGGGAGGATGCATTGCGTAAGCCCCGTGGATATAAAGGGAAGCAGCTCGGAAGCAGGTCACCATTCAGAGGAAAGACCTGCTGCCGGACGGATTGACAGCCTTACCTGCCCTGCCTGCATGCCTGCCTGCAAGCCTTGCTGCAAGCCTCCCTGCCAGCCTTGCTGTCTGCCTGCCTGCCAGCCTGCCTTCCAGCCTCCCTGCAAGCCAGTCTGCCTGCCAGACTTGGTTCCTGCCTGCCTGCCAGCCTTGGTGCCTACCTGCCTGCCAGCCTTCCTGCCAGCCTTCCTGCAACCTTGGTGCCTGCCTGCCTGCCAGCCTTCCTGCCAGCCTTGGTGCCTGCCTGCCTGCCTTCCTGCCAGCCTTGGTGCCTGCCTTTCTGCCAGCCTTGGTTCCTGCCTGCCCGCGAGCCTTCCTGCCAGCCTTGGTGCCTGCCTTCCTGCCAGCCTTGGTGCCTGCCTGCCAGCCTTCCTGCCAGCCTTGGTGCCAGCCTTCCTGCAAGCCTTGGTGCCTGCCTGCCTGCCAGCCTTGGTGCCAGCCTTCCTGCTGGCCTTGGTTCCTGCCAGCCTCCCTGCCAGCCACCAACCCCACAACCATGGGGAGAACAGAAAGCCTCAGCCATCTGCTGCCAGCCCTGGCAAGAGGGACAGGGCTACCATCCCGCCCCCTGGCCCTCACTCTGCTTCTGCTGGGGCTTCTGCAGCACGGGCTCGCTCTTCTGGGGCTGGAGTTTCTGCTGCTTCTGCTTCTGGAGGAGCTGATGATGATGCTTCTGGCGGTGGTGCTTCTGCTGGTGCTAACTCTGCTGATGCTGCACCCCAATGGTGCTTCAGACAAGCACTCCAGCACCAGCCACCTCCACAGCACCTGGACCCTTCACCCCTGAGACTGAGCAACCAAGAGGAGTGCCAGAGACTGGCTGGCTGGCTACCTGTGGACTTTATATGGACACTTGACTTGGGTCATTTTTCTTTTATAGCTTGTTGTTAATAAAGTCTATCTTTGATTCACACACTTGCCTCATTTCTTTTTTTTAATATAGTCTTGGTGGAAACTTTTAGAAATGGTTTAAGCCTTTGCATGTTTGTGGGATGGGTAAGGGGGGTGGGCAGGGATACCTTTGGAATGGGTAATAGCTGTGGCATAGATAAACCTCTAGTGCAAGCATAGTGGGACTGTATGGTCCACCCTCCCAGGTGCCACACCTATGGCCCTTTATTATCAATAACAATTTAATCATTGATCCACACATTTCAACATAAACACAACTCTTTATTAAATGCCCTGTTCATTGTAGGCCCACCCAAAATACATGGCCCAATCTCATCCGTGTGATGAGACAGGCTGAAGGAAGCATCCATTAAACATCTATCATCCTGTCTTGCCACTCCACCGCTCCAGCTGGGGAGTTGCACCAGTGTTTCAGGAGGTTGCATTGCTTCTTCCCTTCACGTGAAACTCTGTTGGGGCCTTGCACATCCACAGTATCTATCAGGTTTCGCCCTCCATTCCCCAGGCTCCATGTCCCCATTGCCTTGTTGGAAGTCCACGAGCCTGTTCTGCAACACTGGGTAGCGGCTGCGCATGAGATTGTGCAGGATGCAGCAAACTTCCACGATCCTCCTCACAGTCTGTGGGCGATGCTACATGGTGGTGAGAAGTACCTGGAACCTGTTGGCCAGGATGCCAAAGGCGTTCTCCACCACCCGTCTTGCCCTGGACAGCCTGTAGTTGAAGATCCTCTCTTCACGGGTGAGGCATCTGGAGGTGTAGGGCTTCATGAGGTAGGTTCTGAGGAAGAAGGTGTCATCCCCCACGATGAAGTAGGGCACATCTTGCGTGTCATTGGGCAGGGGGTCTGGATCTGGGAAGCCCATGATGTGGTTGCGTTCCAGCCCCTCCTTGAGGTGACTGGCATTGTATACCTGGGCATCTGAAGCTGACCCGTTTCCTGAAGCATCGATGTACATGAACTTGTAGTCAGCATCAACCATGGCGAAGAGGATGATGCTGAAGAAGCCCTTGTAGTTGTGATAAGTGGACCCTGACTTGGCTGGAGCTTTGCAGGCCACGTGCTTCCCATCTATGGCTCCAACAGTGTGTGGGAAGTTCCACCTCTGATACCACTGCTCTGCAACTTTCTTCCAGCCTTCTTCAGTGGTGGGGCACTGGAGGAGCTCCTCCATGTATTCTTCGATGTTGGCTTGCACCACTTCTCTGACCACAATGCTGATGGTGTTGTGTGGCACCCTCCAGCCGTACTGCATGCTCCTGTAGGTGGTCCCTGAGGCCAGGTGGCACAGAGTGAGTGCCACCTTGAGCCCAGGGTCCAGGCTGGGGTGGAATTTGGTGCCCTGCTTGGTCAACCTGGTTGTCAGCCGCTCCACAACTTCGTCAAACATGGCTGGAGGCATCCTCATGAAGTTCTGGAATGCACGAGTGTCTTCGTTCCTGAGCTCCACCATCAGCTTGTTGTACAGTCTGTACTCTGCTCTTCTCCCGATCCATCTTCAGACCCAGATGCTTCTTGGCCACCTCCTCTTCTTCCCGTAGTAGAGTTCAGAGAGCCTGTAGATGGCTTCGCACTGTTGCAGAACGATGGTGGCTGCCAAAAGGACTTTGTTACGATCCATGGTGGACATGACTGGTTGCTGTGGAAGAGCAAGATCCAGATGAAGACTGCAGAGGTCTGGACAGCAGGGCTGCTGGTCTGAAAGTGAGATCCAGGTGAGTTGCTCCCCCTTTTTATAGGCAATATAGGTTTTCCCCTATGTGTCCTCTTGCATCCTCTAGGCATCCTCTAGACATCCTTAATATCCAAGATAGGTCCCCTCTGCGGACATTTTTTTCGTTTTAAATGTTTTCTTTGCGAGCTGCATCCGCTTTCATCCGTTCTGCATCCATTCTGCATCCGTTCCGCGTCCATTCCACTTCCTCTCTGCGTCCATTTACCACTGGAGCGGATTGAGTTGCGTGGATGCATAGAGGATGCCTAGCGGATATAGCGGATGCGTAACGGATGTGTAACGGATGCCTAGCGGATGCCTAGCGGATGCAGAATGGACACAATGGATACATTTTCCGCGCAAAAGTTTTGAGCAGCTCAAAAACCTCTGAGCAGATGAGACATCAATAGACGGATGCTGGACGGATAAAGAGGAAGCAAAACGTATGCAGTGAGTACAAAATGGAAGCATCGCGTTAACCAACAGATGGCAAGTGTTTTTCTCCATTTTACATCCTCTTTCCATCCGTTGGTGCAGTGTGACAGGGGCTTAAGATGTTTTAGAACAAATTATTTTAGGCATGGATCCTACATCTGACTTCTAGCTTACTTTTTTTTTTGTTTGCAGTTTGAAGATATTACCCATCTTACAGTACAGATTCTTGAAACAGTATATGTTGAACATTGTTGAATGAGACCACTGAGCAAATTTGCCAAAATATTTAAAAAAATCAGAAAGACTTTTGGATGGTCTTTCTTTAGAAAGAGTTGGATACAAAAAGAATGACTAATATGTGCCTCAAATCTTGGATCTGAAATTTGGCATTCATTTGATGAAATCATCTCACAAAAACAACTACATGTTGAAAATGGCTGCCTATTAATAACCCGATTATAGCTGCTAGAAAAATTATATGTGCATGCTCAGTTTAATAATGCAGCTACATTGCTGCTGGTTCTCTAGTGTTTGAATATAATCCCACTTAGCAATATAACTGCAATATTCATGCTTTAGTTATGGAATGCCACTTCTAAAAGAAAATAATCTAAACCCACAGGAACTTGGCATTCATGCTACTCTTCTAAAATTAAATACACAACATATCATTTTTTCTACAAGAAAGCAATGGGGGTGAAGCAAACCATGGAAGATTGTTCATGGGGCTAAATGCTTCTTCCTGCTAATGCAGGACATTTATTGCCATTGAGATTTATTTCAGTGTAGAAAATAATTTTGATGTGATATCATGAGTGAAATATCAATTTGCCCAGTTTAGTTATTTGGTAATCCAGAGTGTGGGTCAGAGTGCCTTATCTGTCACTTAACCATCTTGCTGATGATTTGCAACCATCTGGTTTCCCATACTTCCACTCAATCTCAAGGAATGATAGAATAAAAAAATTGCTCACAAAGGATTTATAACACTGGGAAGTATGGGCAGTCAAGGGAGCTTCAAAGAGCTCCAAAATACTTTGCTACACCCTTTTGGCAACTTCCTTGCTCACATGAGTATTTTCTTGGGTATATAATTCTTAAGAAGGTATGTGTGTGTCTTTCTCTGCTCCAAAGTGCATTTAAATCTGAAGCACTGTATTTTTCTACTTCAGAAGGACCTGCAAAACAAAAACAAAAAACCTACATGAGTAGCTTTTCTTTACCACCTTCAACAATAAAGTAAGCTGAAATACCACTGAGAGACAAAAAATCTACAGAAATTATAAAGAACCCAGAGAACAAGAACATAAAGAACAGAACAGAATACAAAGCACATAAAAATATATTGAGAAATTGTAAAGCAGATTATGGCACAGCGTTGACATTGTTTCTTGAATATTATTTTTCTTTTTTTGTCCTTCCAACTTTCCATTATATTAGATTTTAAAAAGTTGTTATGGGGGCACCTTATTTCAGAACTACTTTACATGTGACAGAAAAAATCAGCCCCCTGTGACCCAGCTGTGCCCGACCATAGTAGCTTTCCTAATGTATCAAGAAATGTGACTTGGAAATTGTATGAATTTCTCTGAATAGTTCATACAGAATGTGCAAATCTGTCCCAATCAGGATTGTATCTGTATGATTCACTGAATTATTGGTTGCCTTTTCCTCCAAAAATATTTTCCTCCAGAAACATTTCTTCCAAAAACATGCTTCCTGTGGAAGACAATGGACAAATAGACAGGGATTGCTAATACAAAGGCAGGCAGGTGCCACCTTCTCCTCTCCAAGTCTATCTCTTGCCAACCCAACTAGGAGAATTCAAAAGAGTAAGGAGCTGGTTAAGAAGCCATATGGAAGATGAATTGGGGTGCATATCTACAAATATTGGCTCTGCTCGTGTGCCAGTCACTGGGCTGGAGAAAATCCAGACACCACAGAAGAAGGAGGGACGAGAAGGGAAGGTCAACCATGTTCTCTATTTCTCCTGGAAGTGAGGTGAAACCATTATACAACTGCCAGAGCTGGAATATTAACCCAAGCACTGAGTTGGCAGCAACACATTCCTTTGTAAGGCAGATATATTCACCATTCTGTGTCTCTCTTTTTGGTAAAGTTGGGGGAGGGAAAACTACAGTATGTCACTCTTTGATTTCTCTTCTACAAGTTTCAGATTTGGTTTGAAGGAAAAGAGTTGTTGTGTCAAATAGGGAGTGTGAGGTGGGGTGTCAGTTTTTGGACAAGTTATTCCTACACAATGAGAGGTGGAAACAGGCTTCTTGGACTGACCTCTAAGGTTCAGATGGCATGAGACAGATTTAAAAATAGTAAGAAAAATATATTGTACTTGTTTCAATTTTGCCTTGAATAACAAAAAAAAGATGCAAAATAAGAGAGTTGGCAGTGACCTTAAAGGTCTTCTAGTCCAATTCCCTGGTCAAGCAGGTGACCCTATATCATTTCAGACAAGTGGCTGTCCAATCTTTTCCTAAAAGCCTCCAGTGATGAAGCACCCACAATTTCCAAAGTTGGACTTCTGGGGATTCCAATGAGTAGAGCCTTATATTATACCATAACATGTAAGAATTAATAATTTTTGTATTAATGTATAAAGAAAAATTGATGTTATAGCCCTTGAGCTAATGACTTTCTGTGGTCCTCTTGAACATTTGATTATGAAATCCCTGATATAACACATAATGAACCTGAAGACTCCATGTTCAGTGCACAGAAATCCACAAATCAACATGGGGAAGATCCAGGAGGAATAGTTTACTTACGTGCAAGTCTTCCTTTTTACCTTTACGCAAAAATTGCATAGATTTCTGGTCTATTTTTGGAAGTTAATTTGGAATAGCACAGTTGTCCTGTGCAACAAACCAGATTTCAATCTGGCAAGTGCAATGGAGAGAATCCAAAAAGGAAAAACATAAAACAGTTTTGGGGATCAGCTGCTTTCTGAAATGTGATTGATAATGAATGGCTGTGTCTGTCTGTAACGAATGTTTCATGGATGAAATAATCAGCAGACTATAAGTGCTATGAGCAACTTCTGTATGAGATCAAGGATATAAATCTAAAAAACAAGCAAACTGCTGAGTAGAATTCATAGGAAAGGGTATTTTTAAGGAACTCAACCCATCTCAAATATTTATCTTAAACTATCACAAATGGTAAATTTGATTGTGAATAAACATCAATGTAAAACAATGCAAATAAACATCAAAATCCTTTATTTAAAATGTATTTTTAATCTAATAATTGGGGGCGGGGGGGTGAGAAAACTTGAAATTCAAGAAGTTACTATTGTTCTTCTGGGCAGATTATGTATAAACTACACAATTAGTCTTGTTTATAATTAATTACAGTGATTACAATGACAAAAATATATTTGGTTCTATTTTGTTCTTAATCTCTTTGTTATTTGGACCAAATTAAAAATAGCTATTTGGAAATCACACCTCTGAATGTTATAGTCAGATATTAAATTGATTTTAGAGTGAAGCTTAATTCATATCTTCTTTATATTCTGTATTGAAAAATACAACAATGGAACATTAAATAAATCTATAACTCCTTTTAATCTTCATTTTTACAAAACAGCAAGAATTATTTAGTTTTGAAAAACTAACACCCCCACTGCATAAATCTATAGCATTTGACTGCAATGTGCAGAAAACTGCTCATCATCAAGAACTCCAAAAAAGTTAGGATTTCCAAATACAGAGAGCCTCTTGCCATTCTTTTCACTAAATATATTCAGATCTCTAATAACAGACAGTGTTACAAGTATGTTGTTCCCAGAACAAAACTGCATATTTGATTCTTTTCTGCAGAATTGCTTAAAAGAAACTGGGTCAACTAAAAATAGTAGACAAACAACAGATAGGATACAAAGCTGTTTTATTTTTGCAGGGTAAAATTACTTAGTGCTAAAGATTAATGATCATAAATGCTGTTGTTCCTTGTTCATGATAAATATTACAAGATGGATCTGTTACTTTTGGTGGAAAGGCAGACGGTTGACTTGCAATGATGTTCCTTTGTTGCCAGTCAGCATCAAATATGTGCTATTCATCTGTTATTTTACATAGTTTCACACTTAGAAAGACCTTGAACCTTAGTGATAGTTCGGACTTTCTGTAGCAAATTAATATTACTTTAACAGTTTGCTTTGCCAAAATTGCTAGTTCCTTTTCTCACAATGACCTGAAATAATACTGGTTCCTTTTCTCACAATGGTCTGTTTTACTTCCTTATCCGATTGTAGTGGTTTGCTCATTCTGTAAGCCTTCCTTATTTTGCTGACATGGAGAGAGTCATGCCTATTTTTTTATGAGTTCTGTATTGTGAGAAAGCAAGCTTTTGTGCTTCTGGTTGGTTTGCTTTCCCTTGTCCATAATCTGGTTTAGGAACACAATTTTTGGTTGGCCTTGTTTTGTTTATATTTCATACTTTTTTGTCATATCTTCCTGCACATTGATCAATTTTTGGTAATTGCAGCCATCTATTCATTTGTTATTTATGCATTAGAATAGAACCAGAATTCTTCTTTTTGGGTCTAATGGAAAAAGACCTGAAGAAAAAAATGTGGAACTTTGTATGCTGACAGCAGCAAGACTATTGTATGCACAAAAATGGAAGGATACTTCGATTCCTAACATGGACAAATGGTTGGAGAAGTTGATGGAGTTGGCTAAAATGGCAAAAATGACTATTTTGATTTAAGAAAAGAATATAAGTACTTTTATTTCTACATGGAGACCAATTCTGAACTTTGTGCTTGAAATGGAAAAGAATGAAACTTTGATTTTGGGTTTTACCGATTAGATTGATAGATCTTTATAGAAATGGTTTGTTCATATTATTATAAAAAAACAAAAAGTTGTGATTTGATAATGCTTTATTCTACTGCAACAGAAAGAGTTGGAAGTCAATGTTTCTTTTTCTTTGCTTCTTATCCTTCCTCACTTCTCTTCCCCCTCTTCCTCCCCACTGTTTTCCTATTTACTTTCATATTTTGTATCTTATTTTATTTTATAATACAATATAAATGTTAAACACCAATATATGCATTAGAATAGTTTCTTTCAGACATCTGCAGAATCCTTTTTTTAAAAGGCAAGATGGCAGTTACATTAAAAAAAGGTGTATTCCATCATTGGGATTCCATCATTGGGATTCCCATCCTGACAATTGCAATCACAGTTTACAAATGTCAGCACCCTTTTTCTAGATAAGAGTTCTTGAATATGTCTATTGAAGTCACCTCCTTTGTTCTCTATATTCCTAGATTAATGTCTGCATGCTTTAGTTTTAGCTTTCGCTTGTTGCAAGTAACTGTCTGAATAGGATTTTTTTTCCTCCAGAGAAAACTTAAAGAGGAACTTTTGCACTCAGTTCCTCATTGTTTTGCTATTTCTTTTATTATTATTATTATTCCTGTAGCAGCACAGCTGGCATTCTTACACTGGATGTTCTGTTAGTCCTTTCACAGGAAAATCATATTTTCAGCAATTTAGCAGTAGTACTCTCATCAGAAATTCACAGCGGGATGAAAAAATATCTCAGCTCAGGAGTTAATTACTTAAAAACATGTTCTTGAAAAATCCATTCCTCCCCTTGGGGCTGTGAGCTAAAAAGAATATCTGTGTAAAATTTCCACCTCTCCCACTATAACTGAAATATTACTCTGTTACAGTGTTCAATAAAAAATGCAGACAATTTGAATCATAATGTGTATCAATTACTGTTGGTAATTTGGAATGTTTTTAAATGATTATATTACCCAACTTCCTAAACAGTTCAGAGCCTTAGTCAGTATGAATTTTGGAAAGGGTTAGCAATCTGTTCCCAGTTTAATCTGCAATATTTTTATTAAAGTTGATGAAACAATATATTCACACAAAATATACTCAATGTTAACTGCTGCAGGGATAATATATGCCTTTTATTGGAAAAGACGTTTGATCCCTTCTATGGAAGAATAGTTAATTAAGTTGTGGGAGTAAGCTTCGATTTCTAGAATAACTTTATATCTCAAAAGTAATCTGATACAGAATTTAATTCAAATTAGAACCCATGCCTAGATTACAATTCAATAATGGATCTGTACAACATCCAAATTTTGAGTTTTTCTCTGCATTAAGACTACAGTTTAACTTCATAGGTCTTCTAAATCAGAAAATGTTTACTAGTTTTGGCAAAATTTTTGGCAGTTCGTCATTTCATTTTAT
Source organism: Laticauda colubrina (assembly GCA_015471245.1). Taxonomy (NCBI): domain Eukaryota; kingdom Metazoa; phylum Chordata; class Lepidosauria; order Squamata; family Elapidae; genus Laticauda; species Laticauda colubrina. The sequence continues at coordinate 46,289,288 of BLBF01000016.1, forward strand.
GATTTATATTGTGCTGCTCAGAGTTCCTGTTATATATATTGCTAAAAGCTTAAGAGGAATTTTCAAGCTTTCAAAACAATATGATATGATATATGATATAATAATCTTGAAGCAGTTAATAATACACTGGAAAATTATGATCTCTTTGTCATTTGAATTCCCTTGTTTATTTATATTCTATTATTTTAACTGTTTCTACAATTTTATCTAATAACTTTTTAAAAGAAAAGTTCTACCTATCTAAAATAAAATGATAAAAGGCTAAAAATGAATTATATATCTTATCTTATTTTAAGAACAATTCATGCCTTATTATATAAAATATTCACAATGCATACAATGGGTCAATATAGTACAACTTGTTAATTTTTTCAAAATACTGGTTTTATTATCATTGTAAATAAAGATATTAGAGATAGATGTGGTAATTCTCATTTAACATTTTATCTGACCAGGCTTGTAAGGAAGGACTTCTTGGTCTAAGTTGTTCAAGAAGTTTTGTAAAGGTAAAATTTGATTCTCCTCAATGAACATTTCATTATGTTATGTCTTATTAGAGGAACAGAATAGAAAGGTGGAAAATGATAGGATTTTGTACTTAAAATTCAGGGTTTAAAATGGCTTTGCACTCATGGATTATAAGTCCATGAGAAAATGCATAAAACTGTACCTCAGTGTTGGTAGAATGTTATTTACCCTCTGCTTCTAATGTATTATTGCCAGGAGCACACTGGCAGAGATGACACCTACCCATAATAATAGCATGAAAAATTTCTTTTCAACTGGCATACTAGAAACAGTGCTTGGAAAGAGAGGTAGCATTATCTCACATTTTCTCCAGTGATCCTTAATTGAACTTCTGATATAACATTTAACCTGTGCATCTGTCAATCTGTCCTTTTCATTTGTGAGGATCAACATGTACAGGTCACAGGTACTTTAAATAATATTTATTATGGCTGCATAAATTCTCTCTCATACTGAGAAAACTCTTGTTTTTATCATGAAGGTAAAAGATATACTCACTGCCAATTAAAATGAACTAGGCTATAGATATTATTTAAAGTGCTTTATTATTATTGTGTGTTTCCTTCTCCCTGTGTTTAAGAGCAGATCTGTTTATCTGAAAACACCTGGTCTTCTGAATGGCTGGAGGCAGCTCTCCCTTCTTGCACTCCCTCATTCTCTTGGATAAATTATATTGTTTGGAATTCTTAGAAGAAGACCCATTTTCTTGGGTTCCCTTCAAAAGAACTGGAAAAGTTATTAAGAACAATCCAATTAGGCATTGGTAAATATGAACGTTATATGAACGTTATCTGTGACCTATAGCATAAGTTGAAGCATGCTATATGTAGCAAGATTTTTGGGGAATTGCTGTAAGACAGATACATTAAATGATGTTGTTCAGAATATCAATAATCATACAAATAATATATTTCATGATTTCACAAGAGAGGAAGCTGTAAAGTCTGACAACTTTCCAAGTTAAAAAAAATGAAAGAAAAACATATTTTAAATTATTTAAAGTATGAAGATCTGTGGTTCCATGTCTATTCTTTTCATTTTTTACTGATGATGATGATAATAATGATGATACAAGTCATTACATAACCAGTACACTGGCTTTTGGCAGAGGGAATTGAGGATTAATGTTGTAAGGTAAAGCGAAAATTGTATTTTTCTTTTCATCTAAAGCAGACATCATATAATCTTAATTGTTCTCAGAAAGCCAGTTTGGAAAGGCAGCAAGTTCTCAAATTCATTCTTTCGGGGCACTTTCCTCTATATATTTCTTCTTGTGGGACTAAATCAAGATATTTTGCTATCAGAAGAAAAGAAGCTGCTCTAATGCTCTGTACAAAAAGAGATTATCTGGCAGTTACACTTACACACTGAGGACAGACATATTATCCTCTGCGCATGTAGAAAGGCTGCAGTGGCAACTCTGGCATGCAGTCTGCACGTAACATCCAGAGGCGTTGCACTTGCCTTGCTTAAATTTCAAGAAGAGCAGCCACAACCTAAAAAAGGAAAAATCTGTAGTTAATGACTTTTGACAGATATGAACAACTAATATCCCAGGCCCTAGTCTTGTGGCTACTTAATAAAATATGACAAGGTCAGTCCTGAATATCTAAGGTCTGGAAAAAATATATAGCACATTTTCTTTGGACAGTTCAGTATTTGCTTTGCACTACTCACTAAGTTTCCCACTCTTGGTCTACAAAGGTCTCTTACACACATTCTTCTTCATAATTCTTAACATAAATGTTTGCATAAACTTGAATGTACTCATTAAGACACTATAGGATTATCTGCAGTTCATGGTTGAACTATGGAGTCCTTGGTGAGCATGGCTTTGTGGGTGTGGCAGGGAAGGATACTGTAAAATCTCCAGTCAGAGGTGGTATTTGCTGGTTCTTTGAACTACTCAAAATTTCTGCTACCAGTTCTCCAGAACTGGTAAGAACCTGCTGCATACCATCCCTGAGTCCTTGCTGCTGTTTAAGAAATGAGATAACTGCAAAAACATAATGAAGTTCAGAGACACTAAGGACTTCACATTACAGGATTTTTTATTTTTCTTTATTGTGATACAACTTTGGATTTTAAAAAATTGGAGTGAATTATCCTTTGTGTTGCTAAGCTGGTCTAGTGTGATTTGGTAGAATTCTTGTACTACTTGTTTTCCCTTCAGTGAATAGCCTTTCAGAAACTAAATTCTCCAATCTTCAGGAACAAAAATTGAAAAACACTGCAGATTCCTTCAAATCACCCTAGCCCTGCTCTGTTTTGAAAGTTATAAACTACAGAGTCTGTTTTGATATCCAAGGCACAAGCCAGCTTTTCTAGCAGAATACTAATACTAATATATACGTGGTTGTTATAAAGAGGTTTTGCAAGGCAATTAGCTCGCACTGGGCTTAATTCTGTTTGTGCTTTTCTAAGTCAACTGGTTGGCTCTCAGTTTAGACCAGACTCACTTTAAAGAGCTTTTTAAAAGGAAACACTTTTAAAGTTCTTAATGGTTTGGAACTGAATGCCTGAAGAGCCACTTTCCTGCATTGGGCTTTCTTGCCCACACAGTATATGAAACTATTCAATATATTGGGATGGAGAAAGACTATGGTAGGAAAAAAAATGTAAATGACATTCTATCCAGTTTCCCATCAAGGTTCACCATTTTTTGAGAAATCAATTTAAGAATTTTTAAAATTCTTTATATTACTTTTAAACTGTTTAGTTTTATTGTAATTTCAGTTCAGAGGAAACACATCTAGCAAATAAGTGGACAATCCTTTAGTCTTGTACCTAACAGACTATTCTGGAAATTTTCCAGCGATTTGAAAGGCAAGTGCAATGCTTGACTCTGGTTTAAGGCTTCAGGAGACATGTTTTCAGCTAGGTTTATTTACCAAGCATTCAACAAGAGCCACCCAGTGAAAAATTGAGCTGTAGTCTGATTTAAGTGCTAGAGACATAGGCAAACTTGGTTTGGGTGCAGGGTTGCATCATTCAACAATATAAATAAAAATTTAAAAACAGTGTGGAAAAAATGCAACCAAAGTCTGGAAAGGATTTCTTTTGCCATAAACAAAGTAACTGCACTAAACGTCATGCTCAAAGCGATCCATAACTGTTTTTTATGAACTGCACCATGCTACTTAAACTGAAGATAGATCACTTTAGCTTTTGAATTCTCCTTTCACCCACTCTCAAATTTCTTTCCTATAGATAAAAATCATAGTTAAGGAAGCTTTTCAAAGGTTAGGATTAGGGTTAATTCTGCTACGTACAGAGATCAATCTAGATGTATTTGATCTCTGAAACTACCAGTTTCTCAAAACTTAATTTACTACACCATTAGAGGATATGGATGTACAGAAAAATATGACATGTAATGGCAAATAAAAATATGTAGTGTCAAATTTAAAAAAAACATAAAGCCAATAAGCTAAGGAAATGGAAAAGGTGAAGAGAGAATGGTGAAGATGATGGGAGCTTGGCAGTTTAGATGCTAAATCCTGTGAAAAACAGTTAAAGGAGCTGGTCTAAAGAAGGGAAGACTATAGGGAGATATGAAAGCAGACTTCCAGTACTCAAAGGCCAGTCACAGGGAAGAGTACGTGGATTTATTTTTTATAGTACTTGAGAGAAAGGACCAGAATCATTGGGAAGCTTAGAAGAGAAACTGTTGGGACTGAAAGACTAGGACCACATGTCTCAAAGGTGCTTTTTCACCTTTGGACTTTCTGCTTTTTCTTTGAAGATGTTTTGCTGCTCATCCAAGAAGTTTCTGAGAAGTGAAACATCTTCAAAAAAAACCCAACAACCTAAGATTTGTCCATTTGTCTCTTGAAAAAGCATCTTTGGGACAGTCATGACCTGGATGACTGAGAATCTCTATAGGCACCAGAGCTCCATGTTAAGTTCCAATTAAACTGATTTTTTGCTCATGCCTATGCACAGGAATTGAGTCAACTACCAATGCTCTTTTGGTGCTACATAAGGGTTAACAGAATTCAAGAGGCGTTGGACTTAATCTGCTTGTGGTAATGTTGAAACTCTGGGCTGATTCCTCTTTTGACTCCATCCCCAGCCTCTGCCAGTCTTCGTACAGAAGTAAGGACAATTTTCCTGATTGTGAATGTTATTAAGCAGTAACATAGCCTGTAGATATTCCCAGAGTGGAGGTTTCAAAGCAGAAACTGGGACAGTGTAATGATTCCTGCTCTGGGTTGGACCAGAAGATGCCCAAGATAACTTCTAACATGATGATTCATGAGAGATTTAAAATGGCTGAACTAGGCAGCAAGAACAACGTATAAATTGAAGGCAGAAAGTCTTGTTGTCATTGTAAGCTGATTTTGTATTTTGTGGCATCAAATAGACAAATTTGATTGACTACATGGTAGTCAATTGGTTGAATTTAAAAAAGGTGGAAATTGAAATTGTTTGGGCCTGAGTATATGTCAAATAGCAGTGAGGTGAACAGTGTAGGGTGGTTAGTTGAGAACTCAAAAAAAAGGTTAATTTTTACTATGAAAACACTTGTTTTTTTAAGAAAGGAGTGCAAGAAAATAACATAATTGCCATCTTAGTAACAGACTGAAAACTTTCCTGCTTTTCATAGTCAAACATGTTAATAAAATCAGGCATCCCAAATACCTTCGATTTAGCCTTTTCCCCTTATAAATTATCCAAACTGTGTCATTCATATGAATGATTTGGAATAGCAATTGCCAGCTGGACTATAAAGAATGAATCTATGGAAACTAAGAACGGGTTATGGTCGATTTACTGTCAAAGGCATGATTTATAATCTGGAAATGTATGCAGAAAGAGAGGCCCACCAACTGGGCCTGTATCATCTGAAGCAATCAAATCCCACAAATATAAGACAATTTAGCATTACCATTTCCAAGTGTTCCCCACAATAAGGACCCTTGTGTGCTGAAGTTTAATATTCAGAGCAGAAACCACAAACTCTAACAGCCGCTCCTGGTCAAGATAGTTAATAACAGTTTCCAGGCAATGGTACTTTTGTAATAGTTTTGCTGAAAGCAGCTGGGGATTTATTTGTATGTCTACTTCTCCATTTGAGAACTAGAACACGATAATGGGCCAGACATCCATTTACTCAATGTATTGATATAATTTCACCTGAATTTATAATGTGGGAATTATAGCACCGGTAAAAAAAATACAAGCCAATCGTCTTCTCACTATACTACTGATATTGTAGTTTAAGGAATGAGGGTGAGGGTGGGGGAAGAAGGAATGTAGACTATTAAATATCCAATGGTTTCTATATCTGAACATGAAAATTGGGGCTATTTCCATCAGATTCATTAAAGGTATGTTCCCAACAATGACTTTCTTAAAAAGAAAGGTCTTTGAAAACATAAAGATCCATTATATTTGAAAAAGAATGCCTCAAAATATACCAAAATGTTGTGTCATGAGAGGGGTTAGCAAAACAAAGATTAAGCTCCAAAAATTAGTTGGATTCAGTTAGGAGACTCCATGAAAAAAAAACCACGTCTATTAAAAGGCTCCAGTCGAAGCGACCCTTCCCAGACTTATTATTTATTCAATATGTATGGGAAACCTGTCATCAAGTGACTCTGAGTAGCTGACATGTAGTATTTAAAACAAGAAAATCATCAACAAAAATTAAAATAGATCATGCAATTCATATATCTACACAAATAATACACTCCAAAACTTGGATCATTTAGTTTCCTGGCTGAATGGGTTTATGAAAGATCATCAGATCTGTGGCCATGATGTTGAGTGGGCCCAGTCTGGACTTCTGAGGGCACAAACATACAGACACATGAGGATAGAACAGAAAAATTACATATTAGGAAGATATATGGAACCACTGTGTTTAGATCTTCCCTTATATATACATATATACACACAGGCAACACATATGCACCCCACTATACTTCATTATAACACTGAAACTGATCTTGAGTTCAAGAACTATTTCTCCATAGAGATTTTCCAAACAGACTCCCTCCTAACTTTTACATAATTTATTCTCATCATGTCTGCTGCCAAACCCATCCAACAGGCTCTAAGAAGTCCTTCTATTTTAGAGAAGTTTAAGAATATTCCACCTTTCATTATGACTTATATTTTCAACAACCCAACCTCCTGCATAAGAACATTTCTGAGACAAATACAAATGTATTACAGCAACTCAGAACACCAGAAAAAAGGAAACAGACTGCCTATACAACAGCTTCCAATAAAATGGATACTGAGGCAGTTTTATCAGAAGGTGCTTCACCATCCAACCAACCAATTTCAGCACAACCAACACAAATTATGGGAAGCATAACACTATAATATGTCAAAGACATCTCAGAAACAACTAACAAACTCTGACAATCACATGGCATCCCTGTAGCACACAAACCAATTAGAGCCCTTCAAAATGTCTTAAATAAACGAAAAGGCCAAAATAGCCTAAAAAGAAGAAAAAAAAGAATCATCTACAACCTTACAGTACAAAGATTGCAATAGCACCATGTAGGGCAAGTGGGTGGAAGATTAGCAAGTTGGTAGGAATACCTACTAACATTCAGAAGACATAATGAAAACTATATAATCTCACAACACATGGACAGACATAAACATAGTTTCAAGTGGGAAAATTATGGCATTCTAGACCAAGCTTAATCAATAATGAATTCCTGGTAGCTTGGCATTCAGACAAATCAGTGATTGATAGACACATAGAGATAAACCACATTTACATACCATTCAACAGAGACAATAAAAAACCTAAGAAGAAAAAAATGCTAAAGCACATCCTTGCCAGAAGCCAATCTCCAGATAATTAGAGGTTAACACCAAACAACCATCAAGCAGAAAGCCAGATCCTAATTAAGGAATTAAAAAAGAGAAAACCACAGGTCCACCAACACTGGCAGGGCAAGTTTCTGTATATAAACAAGGAGCAAATCCCACGCACACACTAGCACTGATGACATTGGTTAGTTAGGTAATAAAATGTCTACAAACAAACAACTTGGAGAGCACCAAGGACTCTTTGGTGATGTTGTCCAGCATAACATAAAAATTAAGGAATAACATTTTTCTTACAGTCACTTGATATCAAATTGGTTTTGTATAAGAAAATGGGTATGTTATGCTAAGACATTAGAACACTTTAACTTTTATGGTTGAATTTTCTAATTAATTGATTGAAGCCTGTCATTTAAATCAGTTTTCATTTCTCCATCACAACCATTTGTCTGAAATGGTATATAGGGTCTCCTCCTTGGAGCAGGAGTTTGGACTAGAACACCTCCAACATGTCTTCCAACTCTGTTATAAAGCTATTCTATTAGTCACAGTGGAACAAATCAAAGCCAATTGCAGACATTTTCATGGAATGAAGAAAAAAGGAGAGGAGACAAAGTTTTCAGAATTTAGTCTTAGTTTGGGGACAGTATGCATTCCTTCTAATGTCTTGGCTGAAGTACAGAAGCCTTTCTGGGATTCCATAAATGAAAATCCACTTTTTAAGAAATAGCAAATTGCTTTCTACTTTTCCCAAGCAAAGTTTGTGTTTCTTTAAGAAACAAAGCCAGCAATTCTGTTAATACTTTATCCAATCCAGCCTAAAGATTAATTTGATTGAAAAGCAAATCAAGCTTGGAATTATAGAATCGAATTAGCCATCACATTTTCCTCCTGTGACCCCGAAAGAAGGGATATTCTATCAACATTCTGGGAGCAATCCTTTTTTTAAAAAAATGAATACAGTTATACCCACATTATTGCTATCAGGCTTATTTTCTACTTTCAAATCAAAAGAATGAATGCAAATTAAACAATGCAGTGGACTTTGGCAGCTTCATGTTGCTGGGAGAAAAAAAATCAATCTCTGTTCTTAAGTGGTATATTCTGAAGTATTATATCATCTTAGAATTTGGTTATCTTGAAGAGACATTATTTGAAGAACTTTTTTCATAATAGTTCCAAAATAATTAGTTGTGTCTAAAAGTATAGCCTTATACGTACCTGCTCAGAAGATCTGAACACGTTCAGTACCGCATGCTCTAAGTCAATGGCATAGGATTGCAGCCCAAATCCAAATGCAGGTAACTGAAATTGATGTTGAAATGATTTCTGATTAAATCATAAAAATAAAAAAGTATGTTCTGTGTTGGAAGAGTTTAAAGCCTCCCAATCTAGTCACTGTCAATATATTTATTGACAGAAAGCTCACCAACTTCTCAGCCAAATGATTCTACTGTCAGATTGCTTTTGACATTAGGAAATCTGTCCTCCTATGTTAAATGAATCAATCCACCAGACAATCCTAAACTGCACTCATGTTGGTTCTGTGGCTTGCAGCCTACTGTGGCTAATAATTTATTTTAAGCCTTGGTGATTCAAAAGATTTTACCTTTTGAATTGGATTGACTTGTACTTTCTTTTCTAAACAGACAACTCACATCAAATCCACTTTTCATGTTGTTCTTAAAAGCACTGTCTTCATCATCTTCATCATCATCTTCATCATCAATCTCAAAGTCTGGAAAGATTTAGCAAAAGGAGGAATAGTAAAATAGAATTATCTCTTGGCTCAACACGTCACTCCAAGTATCATCCATCAACCACAATCCCAAAGGCAGCATTTAAAGACCAACAAACAGCCACGTTGCAAACAAAGTTATAACTTGACAGAATACAAGAATTCAGACCACATCACATGTAGCCGATCAAATCAATTTGAATCCAGACCATGACATCATCAGAAGACATCTGAACTACACCAGCACCAGAGGTGGTATTTAGCAGGTTCTGACCAGTTCTGGAGAACCAGTAGTGGAAATTTTGAGAACAAGCAAATACCAATGAGATTTTACAGTTTTTGAGAAATTTTGAGAACAAGCAAATACTGATGAGATTTTACAGTATCCTTCCCCTGCCATGCCCACCAAGCCACGCCCACAGAGCCAGTCATAAAAAAAATTTAATCTCACCACTGACCAGCACTAATTTACATCACACAGACAGTACTTATAAAACCAAGGACTGTGACTCAACAACTCCAGCCAACCGATCACACAACCCGAAATCAGATCAGGACTCAGAAAGGTATTTAAAGGCCAGTGCTCCCCACAGACAAACACAATCCAAAGCACCCTAAAGATGTCTCCTCAAATGGGAACAAAATATTTGCAACCAAATGGCCAAGATTGGAGCTCAAACCAACAACATAATGTCACTCCAAATTTTGACAATGAATTATCAACTCTTGCTTATTTATTATGAATTACTGGCAGCTTCCGGAAGCAAACACTAAATATATCTGACTACATATTTAAATTACATATTAAACTACATATACAGCACCATTGAACAATAAAGTTTTTTTCACTACTTTTTTGTCATAATCCTTTCCAAGGGGGTTACATTTACATCTGCTCTGGTATGGGATGAATGGGACATACGAATTGTACCTTCAAACGATCCTTTTCCACTTCGAGGGAAAAATAAAGAAAAAGACAAGTACCAGAAACTTCAATCAATGTCTCAGAACTGAAAATGATGACCCTGTCAAACTGTTGTCATTAAAGGTAACTAACCATATTAAAAGAATATTAAAATATAGGCTTCTTTGCATAACAGAATGAGTAAATTGCTTTTAAGTTTTTCACTCTGCTTGGAGGTATAGGTGGCATTTTCATTCCAAAACTTTGAAGTCAGAACAAAATGTACAGGTAGAGGGTACTAGATCAAATAATAATCAACTTCAAAAAGCATTTTGGCTGCTAGATATCCCAAGGCTAATTTCCTCTAGACATTTTAAATGTAAATGTCTAAACTCATTTAAAAATGGTAAATTGGTCTAGGTTCAGTCAAAACCCATCCTGACATGGAACAGGGAGAGAGTGCTAATTGTCATTTGTTTGTCGAACGAATTCCATTTGGAAAGCAATGAAACCTCCAAGCTAATTCTTTTTAAGGTGAGCTGGTCGTTGTATTATCAGTTAAATGCAGTAAAATGGATAATCACAGGATGATAATGAAAATGGAGCCTATGTTAATATTCAGGCTTACTCTGCCAGAGGGCAGATAGTGATGAAACTTAAGTAGTATAATGTTCTATTGGGTACAATGGCACCAAGTCTGCTCTTTAGCTGCTCAGATGCTTTCTTTGCATTTAAAAAACTTTATCAAAGCACCATGGCAATGCAGAAAATGTCAAAATGAAATGCACTGTAGGCAAATTGTGATTTCATTAAGTTTAAATTTATTGCTTTTGACTGATGTATTACTATGCTTGTTAAGAACCAGTAATTTAGAATATATGCCTGCCTGCTAAAATAGCTTTGTCTCCTAGCATAACACTTTACATAGACTTTGAAAGACCACTGTAATTCAAAAAAGCAGGATATTATTTTTCCCCTTAAAGAAATAATTTTGAACAGTAGCTGATCTTGTGGACAGATAATCTTCTGCATTGATAGATAAGAGATATCACATATACTTGATAGATAAGAGATATCACAGATTTTCCAATACATATAACTTAAGAGTATGATTAAGCAATGGGAATAAAGATTCAGTAGTGTAATGGTTTTATTTATTTATTTAAGGTTTCTGGGTTTGGTAGCCCTTTGTCTACAGACTTATTCTAGCAGCAAGGGGTGGTGGTGGAAGTAAGATATCCTCAAATTATCTGAACGCTCCAAATAAAGGTTTGAAAGGGAAATAATAAATTGACTAATTCTATAAGATATTCATGGCCTTTAATCTTAGGCTTTTTTATTAATAGACAAATCATATACATCCCCAACAAAGTAATACTAATAATAAAGAAATTGAAAAAATAAACCAATTCTGTATAATTTAAAATTTATAATTGAACATGGGATGCAAGAGTCCTTGTCTGATGCATTCTCTACTACATCAACAGATTCATTTTTCCTTTTATTTTCCTTTTCTATAGCACACTTAAAGGTATCTCTTTCCCCTCAATGACTGATACTCTCCCTGCACCTCTTCTATAAATGTTTTGCTAAGTGTCTGGCAAAACAATTACTCTCCCAAGCTTTTAAAATTAGTTCAGGATTTTAAGAATTCATACAGTTGTTGTTATGAGGAAGAATGAAGACAGTTCTACAGTAAAATTCATTTTCAGGTGGGAAGAAAGATGTTTCTGTGGTAGATATGAAAAACCCTCGAGTTGACATGTTGTTGCAGTAAATGAAAAGAAACAGCATAAACCAATTCAAAAAAAGAGAAGCAAGTGACAACTTATACATCCTGACATCACAATTCAAATCATGTGACTGACATATTTGTGTTCCCATATGTACAAAAGGTATGTGAATGGTATGTCGTTATGAATAGATATGTCATCACTTTTTCATCATCATGTTTATTTATTTATTGTATTTATTTCCCACCACACCCAATTCAATGTTTGGTGGCTGACTTGGATACATACACTGTAACTTGGTAGCCATGTATTTCACCTTGCTACTTTGAGTTTTTGGGATAGAGACAGAAGATTCTTATAACTGGCTAATCAGGAAAACTGTATGGCCATGAAGAAGCACCAGGACCCCACCAAAATTGCCCTCCATCTAATTCAAACAGAATGTCACCTTTGAAATTCAGCTGACTCATTTTATTAGAAGGGGGTTGGAGGAGCTGAAAAGTTCAAGGTTATTCTGTACATTGTATTAAGAAATTCCAGTTGCAGTTAATTGGTCCTCGTGATTTGTGAAGTGTAGAAGTGCAAGAAGAGAAGGGAGGAGAGAAGGTGGATTCTGTGTAATGCACAAAAATAATTTCACTTTGGGAAATTGCTTTAGACATATCAGATTTGTTTCTAAATAAATCAATTGGAGAGAAAATGTCTCAGAGTGATTGATATCATGGATACTTTCTGGATGCCTTAAATTTATTTCCCAAAGTCCACTTTTGGGACTTGGCTGATACCCTGGAGTTCTTTTCCCAGAGATGGAGAAAGATCAACAATCAGGCGAAGTTGGAGATGTGCAGGGGGGAGCGTGTGGGGGCCCTCCCTCCGGAGCATTAACTGGATCGGACACTCTTGTTAGGAGGAGATGATGGATGCTTTCAGAATGGCAGTAGAAGAAAGAGATTTGGGAGCTATAATGAAGCATTTCAACTCAAGAAGTTGTTATAACACAGATGTAACCCAGCTGTCTGAAGATAAATCTTTTTCTAGCCCCAGGAATATTGCTATTCTGTCAGATTGGAGGGAACAGAGACAATTGGGGTCAGAATTCTCTCAGGAAGACACCCCCAAGATTTATCCTGGAAGTCCATCAAGGGCAGATTTACATCAACAGTTCCAGAAATTAAGGGGACAAGCTTGGTCTCACAATCTGTTTATACGAGTGGAAGCTTGAGACCACCCATATTCACTTACCCAAGTATGGTGAGGGACGAGGAGACTATACGGATGCCAGTTGGAGGAAGCCAGAAAAAAGCATCAACTGACAGAGGTATGTTGCAGCCTCCGAGGCAATCCCCTCATTTTCCAGAAGGAATTTTGCCCCTTGCAGAGCGTATGTCTCCAGGGTGGGGATTTTATCCAGGCCAGGGATTGATTCAATGCCAATGGCCCCAACACCAACACAGCCCTGGTCTGAAGGGGAATTGCCCAGACAGCAGACAGCAGACACTTCCCTGCCACACGACCTGGGAACCAGGCCACACCCATCTTCCTCCTGGCAACTACAAATACAGCCCCAACTGGTAGCAAGGTCACAGGAACCCCTATTCCAGAGAGGCACCACCCAGCCAGGATTCAGGGGGCCTACCCAGCCTACATACACCACCCGGCCTGTTCTTTTCACTCCAGTACAACCTGCAGGGGCCTGGAATGTACCACCTCCACAACCACAACCCAGGCCGGACCAAATACCCTTTAAGGCTGTATTCTATGGCCACCATGAATACTTCAATTACTTCCTCACTCGAATCTGATCTCATATAGAACAATTTGGAGATCAATACACCACAGGGCGCGATTTGGTTACAGCCATAACAAATGGGATGAATGAAGGGGATGCTTCAGACTGGTTGGCCCAATGAACAAGCCCACAAATTACACAATGTAAACAGATTTATTCAATTATTAAGACTCAGATTTGAAAATCCAGACAGGGTAGCAAAGAATGAAGAGAAGTTAATGGAAATGAGGCAAGGCAAGTGACCCTTGTCAAAATTTATTTGGGACTTTAGAAGAGTTGCAAGCCACCTCATGGATTGGCCTGAAAGAATGACTTTACACTATTTTAAAAATGCCATTGATCCAGAAGTAAAAAAGGCCTGTGAAATTAAGGTAATCCCAGAGACCTTACAATCAGGGTATGCTGCCTCCCTCATCTTAGATTGCAGCATCAACCCACACAGGAAACCCCTTCTGGCAGCCCTGCCTAAGAGAATTGTGGCTAGGAGACCACCAACTGGACCAGCTGAAACTGCTCATACTCGACCCACCAGGGTGCTGAAATGTTACTGATGTGACCAAGCCAGCCATAGAGCAGCAGACTGTTTGGCCCCTGCTCCTATACCACAAGCTCTGCAGTTGAAGTCTAATCCAGCTGTTACAGGTCAGAAGAATCAAGGAAGACCTCCAGGTAGGAGTGGGTTTGCCAAATACAGCTGGGAAAGCCCCCTCTGTGCAGATGGGAGCAACGGACCACCAGACCGACACCACATCCCTGAAAGCCGACCTGTGAAGATGACCCAATGCTGAGTGATCCCATCATACCTTTTACAGTCAAGGTCAAGTTAGTAGTACCAAACACAGGGGAGGCCAGGGAGTTAGAAGCTGTCATTGATACTGGGTATTCTAGATGTCTTATCAGACTCCCCATTGTTGAACAATTGGGAATAAAGACTAACCCGCTAAAATGCCCAATCAGATTTGAGCAAGTGGATGGAACCTTAATTGTGGGGGGGGGCAGCCACTCAAATGACAGAATTGATCAAGATGGAATAAGGATCCGATCACAAACTCATACGCTCATTCATAGTGGCCCCAAGATATCAGAATCAATCATACTGGGACTTGCTTGGCTAAACAAATGAGCCCGATGATCAAATGGGAGGATAGATTCAGAAAAATCCGCATTGGACTAGGCCCATTGCTCCCTCTTCCACCCACTACAAAGCCACCAGTCAGCTTGAACGGAGAGCCTGAGCCAGCATCCAAGGCATCCCACCTTCTCCCAGATAATGCCCAGATACCCAACCAATACAAAGACTTGGCTGAAGCATTCAGTGAGGAAGAGTGTAATGTTTTACCTCCCGATTAAGCCACTGATTGCACCATAGAATTAGAGTCCAGGGTGAAATTACCAAAACCAAAGATGTATTCCATGACACCTGCTGAAATGACTGAATTAAGGAAATACATTGACAGCAATTTGGAACGAGGTTTTATTGAGCCTGCCAAATCAAGATTAGCTGCCCTCATGTTGTTCAAGAAGAAAGATGGCGGGTTGATATTGTGTGTTGACTTTAGAGGCATGAATGCCGTATGCATCAAAAACATGTATCTTATCTCCCTTATGAAGGACTTATTGAACCACCTGTTGAAGGGCAAGGTATTCACTAAGCTAGATCTCAGGGAAGCTTACTACCGGGTCCGCATCAAAGAGGGAGGAGTGGAAAATTGCTTTTAACTGCCCTATGAGTAGCTTCCAATTCAAAGTCATGCCTTTTGGACTTCAATGGGCTCCTGCAGTGTTTATGCAGCTCATCAATGAAGTGCTACACCCAAACCTTTACTGGGGGTTCCTCATGTACCTGGTTGACATCCTTATCTTCAGCAAAACCATGGAAGAACATGTTCAATTGTTCCAACAAGTTATAGAAAAACTTCTAGCTGCCAAATTATAAGTGAAACCCTAATATGCGAATTCCACAAAGAGTCGCCGGACTACTTAGGCTACCGAATATCTAACCTGAGGATTGATATGGACCCTGGAAAGGTGAAAGCAGTGCTGAATCTGAAAACAACTTCAAAGTTTCTTGGGGTTTGCCAACTTCTATAGACAATTCATTCTGTCCTTTGCTGAAGTTGCCCTCTCGTTGACAGAGCTATTAAAAACAGGCCCATCACCCACCAAACCAAAGCTGAGTCAACCCTGGCTTGGACTATGGACTGTCAGAAAGCTTTCAAGACCTTAAAATGCCTCTTCGCAGCTGAGCCCATCCTCCAACATCCAGAAACGACCAAACCTTTTATTGTTCAAATGGATGCAAGTGATGTAGTGGTGGCAGCTGTTTTGCTGCAAAAAGATTCTCAAGGCTGACTGATGCCTTGCGCTTAGGTGTCCAAAAAGCTGACAGACACAGAACGAAGGTGGGCAGTCTGGGAGAAAGAAGCATTTGCCATATGATGGGCTTTATTGACTTGGAGGCATTTTCTAGAAGGGGCGCCAGATGCCTTTGAGGTATGGACTGATCATAAGAATTTCAAGACTCTAAAGACCCCTAAGAGATTATCGCCCAAACAAGTCTGCTGGATCCAATATTTCAAGCGATTCAACTTCCACATTAAATATATCCCTGGAGGGAAAAATGTACTGGTGGATGCTCTGTCCAGAAAACCTCAGTTTGACAGCCACCGAGAGGGAATAGTACTCTCCTTAATTTCAGAAGCTCAATTGTCAGGCTAAGTGACCATTTGAGCCCAAGCCAACTGCAACCCCAAACGCCTGGAAGATAAGCTGACTTGCAGAATTGAAAATAGCCCTATTGACTGAGCCTTGGTTCTTGGACCATCAAACCGAGTTGACAATGAATGATGCACTAGCTTGGAAAGGGACTAAGCTTTATGTACCCACAACTCTAAGACTACTGGTACTAAACTGTAGCCATGACTCCTGGCTGGGAAGCCACTTCAGATTCCTGAAAACCCTACATTTACTGAGAAGACAGTTCTGGTGGCCAAAAATGAAACCTGATGTCAAGGACTATGTAAAAAGTTGCTCAATTTGTGCCACAATGAAACACAGAACTGGAAAAACCCCTGGCCTCCTGCAACAAGTTGCTGAACCAACCCAACCTTGAGAAAAAGTCACAATGGACTTGATTGTTGAATTACCTAAGAGTGAAGGGAATATGATCATTTGGACTATAATTGACTTATTCTCTAAACAGGGCCATTTTATAGCCTGCAAAGGACTTCCATCTGCAAAAATACTTGCAGAGCTGTTCGTAAAACATATCTATAGACTACATGGAGTATCTTGTAGAATAATATCAGACAGAGGGGTAAAATTTACCACAAAATTTTGGAGGGAATTTCTGAAATCCATTGGTTCCTCTCAAGGGTTATCCTCAGCTTTCCATCCTGCTTGTAATGGAGCAGAGGAGAGGGCTGACGCCATAATTGAACAATACATTAGATGCTATGTAAATTATCAACAAGAAAATTGGGCTGAGTTATTACCTTTTGCAGAGGTTGCTTACAATAATGTAGTACATAGCAGCACGGAATTGACTCTATTCCAAATCAACACTGGAATGGATTTTGCCCCAATGCCAGAGTTACCTAGACAACCTCCCTCATCCATATCCCTAACAAAATGGATGTACTCATTAAAGAAAGGGTGGGATGATACAAAAAAAGCTTTGACTGAAGCTGCAAAAAAATATTTAAAACAGGTGGATAAACATAGATCCCTTCAACCGCCTTTTAAAGTAGGGGACAAAGTATATTTGTTGAACAAATATCTGAGGTTGAAACTGTCCAGTAAGAATCTGGGTCCAAAATTCTTGGGTCCAATTCCAATTTCAAAGATAATCAATCCAGTCACTGTCCAATTCAATCTTCCTCGACTATTGGGGAAAATTCATCCAGTGTTCCATTGTAGTTTACTAAAACCAGCTACTATGTCAATGATAAGACCACTGCCAATCGCTCCCTCTAAACCGTTAACAGGGGGAAACACATTATGAAATTTAAAAAATTCTTGATTCTAGATTACATTGTGGCTGATTGCAATATTTGGTCTTATGGAAAGGATATCCTCTCTCAGATGCTGGCTGGGTAAAGAGTTGGTGTTCATGCTGATCAATTGGTTAACCAATTCCGTGAGGATTTTCCCCACAAACCGAAGGGTCCTCATGGATGGGGGAGAAGAGGTTAAGGAAAATCTATTAACCCCTGTATCTGTTTTTTTTTTTCTTTTCTGACACCTGTCAGCTTTGGAATTCAGCTGCCGCATTTTATAAGAGGGGGGTTGGAGGAGTTAAAAAGTTCAAGGTTATTCTGTATGTCGTATTAAGAAATTCCAGTTGCAGTTAATTGGTTCTCATGATTTATGAAGTGTAGAATTGGGAGGAGAGAAGGGAGGAGAGAAGGTGGATTCTGTGTAATGAGTGAAAATAATTTCACTTTGGGAAATTGCTTTAGATCTGTTTCTAAATACCAGATCTGTTTCTAAATAAATCAATTGGAGAGAAAATATCTCAGAGTGATTGATATCATGGATACTTTCTGGATGCCTTACACAGAATTCAGTTTATGTTTGCTTCATACATCCACTTCCATCAAGTGAGATACTTATACCACTCTATAAAGCCTTAGTTAGACCATACCAAGAGTACTGTGTCCAGTTTTGGTCACTGCACCATAAAAAAGATGTTGAGACCCTAGAAAAAGTGCAGAGAAGAGCAACCAGGATGATTAGGGGACTGAAGACTAAAACATATGAAGAACAGTTACAGCAACTGGACATGGCTAGTCTAGTGAAGAGAAGGACCAGGAGAGACATGATAGCAATCTTCCAGTATTTGGGGGGCTGCCATAGAGAGGAAGAGGTCAAACTATTTTCCAAAGTACCTGTAGGCCAGACAAGGAACAATGGATGGAAACTGACCAAGGAGAAATTCAACATGGAAAAAAAGGAGATTTTTTCTGACAGTGAGAACAATCAACCAATGGAACAGCTTGCCTTCGGAAGTTGTGGAAGCTTCATCACTGGAGAGAAGAAGAGATTGGACTGCCATTTGTCAGAAATGGTGTAGGGTCTCCTGCTTGGGAGGGGGTTGGACTAGATGATATACAAGGTCCCTTGGAATTCTGTTAATCTGTAACCTGTATCTTGTGTAGCATTTGCAAAACAGTATGAGTTCAAACCATTCACCTGAAAAAGGCTGGATCTCGGGATTCTAAAGTAATCATTCAGATTTAAGGCTAGGTCCCACTGGCCGACGGATGCAAAACATATGCGTAAAAGACACAGCAGACGAGCAAAATTTCGGGGGTGGCTCCATCCATTGTCATCGCTCCAAAAAGTGGTGAAAATTTTCATAAACAGAACAGAAAAGAACAGAAAAGAACGGATGTGGGTAGTACGTAGCAGAGATGTTAAGTGGATGTTCATAGGAAGTCTAGCGGATGACAGCAGATGGAAGCGGATGATACCTCCAAAGGGCTTCCAGGGGAGAATTGCGAAGTGGACACATAGTGGAAGGGGCGGATGCATAGCGGATGAAGTGGATGCATCACAGACGCCTATAGGAAGCAAAGCGGATGCCGCGCAGATGTATATCGGATGCAAAGCATTCACATCGCATGCAGGGAGTATGAATTGCTTCAGCTCCGCGGATATAAAAGGATGCAGCACGCATGCAGTCAGCATTCAGGGGAAAGACGTGCTGCCACATACATCTAGGAGGAAAACCATGATTCGTCAGTCAGGGAAAAAGAGGAAGCCCATGTCTACTCGTTCCAGCCCTGGCAAGAAGGACAGAACCAGCACCCCATCCCCTGGCACTGACTCTGAATCTGCTGCTGCTGCTGCTGCTGCTATGGTGGACCAGCCCCAAGGCCCTCAAAGCCCTGCTACTGAAGGCCCTGCTGCTCCAGCCCCTGAAGGCCCTGCTGCTCAAGCCCCTGAAGGCCCTGCTGCTCAAGCCCCTGAAGGCCCTGCTGAAGCCCCTTCCAGAGGGAGGAAGAGGCAAGGGAAGGAGAAGGGAGAGAGGAAACAGTACACCATTTCCGAGGAGCATGAGGATGAGGTGCTGGAATGGCTGAGGGAGAACAAGTACCTCTGGAGAAAGGGCCACAGACTCTATTGCGACACCAAGAAGAAGCAGGCAGCTTGGAGAGACAAGGCAGAGAGCCTGGGGTACATTGCAGATGTACTCCTGGGATGGTGGAAGCACATGCACACCTGGCAGAGACCCCCCTAACAGCTGCACTCCCCATGCTGGCGGACTTGGAGGATCCCCTGTCACAAATGGAGGAAGAAGCAGCAGCCACCAGAGGCCAACCCATTCCCACCCCCAGCTCCACAGGATGCAGGCAGAGACGCAGACTGGAGGGCCAGAACCACAGTGTCCTATTGGAGATCAGGGACACAATGCAGACCAGCACAGAACTTCTCTCTCAGCTGGTCCACTTGGACAGAGGATCCTCAGGCCACCACACCTTCATCACCTACATGAGCCACACCCTCAGGGACCTGCCCGGGGCCCAGTACCAGGTGATGAAGGAGAAGATAATAGCACTTCTGCACAGCCCTCAAGGCCCAGCTAAAGCTGCTCCTACCCAGTCCAGGTCTGCTCCTCCACCCCAGGCAATGTCACAGCCCTTCCACGGCTTTCAACAGCCCCTCACCTACCAAGGTTACGACGACCAGGACTTCCCACAGCAGAGGCAGCCCTCCCCAGTCCAGGCCCAGGTTCATCGCACGCCACAGATGCCTCACTTCGCCCAGCTGCAGACCAGACAGCCCCACTACACTCCTCCTTCCTCCACCCCATAGCCAAGCCCGTCAATGGACAATCTGTCATCAGTCTTGTGCCTCACATCTCAGGTCCTTGATGAAGGGTCTCTCAACCTCACAGGACTGAGTCAGCTCTCGGACAGCTTCCTGTACACACCATCCCCTGTTGTACTCTCGAGGCCAAGCACCCCAATGGTGCCTCAGACCAGCACTCAAGCCACAGCCACCTCTAGAGTCCCTGGCCACTTAACAGCTGAGACCATGGACATGACTCAGAGTGACTGAGAATAGTGTCAGAGACTGAGTTGTTTACTTGTTCACTTTATATTTGCTTAAGACACTTTACTTGGTTCATTTTGCTTATTTAATAAAGTCATAAAGTGTACCTTAAGACAGTTAATAAAGGTTGCTTAAGACACTTGGTTCATTTTTCTACCTTAGTAAAGTGTTGGTGAAAACTTTTAACAAATTGTTAAGCCTTTGCATGCTTGTGGGATAGATAAGGATAGTTGTGGGATAGATAAACCTCCAGTGCAAGCATAGTGGGACTGTATGGTCCCCCATCCCAGCTGCCACACATATGGACCTTTATTATCAATAACAATTTATTCATTGATCAACACATTTTAAAATAAACAAAGCTCTTTATTAATGCCCTATTCAATGTAGGACCACTCAACATACATGGCACAATCTCATCAGTGTTATGCAACAGCTTTCAAGGAAGCATCCATTAATCATCTATCATCCTGTCTTGCCACTCTACTGTTCCAGCTGGGAGTTGCAACAGTGTCTCAGGAGGTTGCGCTGCTTCTTCCCTTCAGGTGAAGTTCTGTTGGGGCCTTGTACATCCACAGGGTCTATCAGGTTACGTCCTTACCTCCATTCACCAGGCTCCATGTCTCCATTGCCTTGTTGGAGGTCCACGAGCCTGTTCTGCAACACTGGGTAGCGGGTGCGCATGAGATTGTGCAGGATGCAGCAAGCTTCCACAATGCTGCTCACAGTATGTGGCTCATGCTGCATGGTGGTGAGAAGTATCTGGAACCTGTTGGCCAGGATGCCAAAGGTGTTCTCCACCACCCGTCTTGCTCTGGACAGCCTGTAGTTGAAGATCCTCTCTTCACGGGTGAGGTATCTTGAACTGTATGGCTTCATGAGGTAGGTTCTGAGGGAAAAGGCGTCATCACCAATGATGAAGTAGGGCACATCTTGTGTGTCATTGGGTAGGGGGTCTGGATCTGAAAAACCCATGATGAGGTTGCATTCCAGCCCATCCTTGAGGTCACTTGCATTGTATACCTGGCCATCTGAAGCTGACCCGTTGCCTGAAGCATCGATGTAGATGAACTTGTAGTCAGCATCAACCATGGCAAAGACGATGATACTGAAGAAGCCCTTGTAGTTGAAATAAGTGGACCCTGAGTTGGCTGGAGCTTTGCAGGCCACGTGCTTCCCATCTATGGTTCCAACCGTGTGGGGAAAATTCCACCTCTGATACCACTCTTCTGCAAGTTTCCTTGTTCAGTGGTGGGGCACTTGAGGAGCTCCTCCACGTATTTTTTCGATGATGGCCTGCACCACTTCTCTGACCAATTTGCTGATGCTGTTGTGTGGCACCCTCCAGGCATACTGCATGTTTCTGTATGTGGTTCCAGAGGCCAGGTGGCGCAGAGTCAGTGCCACCTTCAGTCCAGGTTCCAGGTTGGCATGGAAGTTGGTGCTAGGCTTGGTCAACCTGGGTCTCAGACACTCTACAAGTTCGTCAAACATGGCTGGTGGCATTCTCATGAAGTGATGGAATGCACGAAGGTCTTCTTCCTCAGCTCCACCATCAACTGGTCATACAGTCCAAACTCCATTCTTCTCACGATCCATCCTCGGACCCACACAGCTCTTGGACGTCTCCTTCTTCTCCTTCTGTATATAAGGTGAAACAGTCTGAACAGGTTTTGGTTCTGGTGATGAATGATCGCAGCTACCATATGGACTGTGTCATGATCCATGGTGGAGAACAATTGATGATGTGAAAGACCAAGACCAAGGGTGAAGAGGTCTGTACACCATGGCTGCTGGACTCATACTGAGATCCAGGTGATTTTCTCCCCCTTTTTATAGGAAATATTGGTAGTCCGCTCGGTGTCCTTCTACATCCTCTACACATATTGCAGACATCCTAAATATACGAGATACATCCCAGATACAAACGTTTTGTCCGTTTTAATCCTTTATATACAAAATGCATACGCTTACATCCTTTCTATTTCTGTGCTACTAACGCTGTGTAGACGTTCCGTGCACCTTTCGTTTCCTCCTTCTTTCCATTTTCAGCTGCAGTGGATGTGAGTTGAGGGGATGGCCAGAGGATGCAGAGAAGATACAGCGCACGTTTAACGGATGATAACAGACATAGAATGTTTGTTGGCCATATATGTCACGGATTTATATCGTACGTGGTGGAAAGTTCATCCATTCACAAAGTTTTGTGCAGCTCAAAACTTCTTGCGCGGATGAAATCACAGTGGACGGATGCTGGAGGGATATAGCGTATGAAACACATATTCAGTGAGTACACAATGGATGCATAGCGTTTTCTAATGGATCGCAAGCTTTTTTTAACGTTTTACATCCTCTTTGCATCCGTAAGTGCAGTGGGACAGGGGCTTTATTTAGCAAAGCAATGTATGAGTGTTAGATGAACACAGTTAAGATTTTGACACCTAAAATGCAAGAAATGGCCATTTATTGCTTTTCTGTTTCATGTTGTGTTTTGAATAGAGTGGAAACAATAACTCAGACGCCAGCACTAGGATCCTGTTTTAAGGTGCTGAACAAAGTTAGCATCATGCTGTGAACCACTAGCTGGAGCTAAAGACATGTAGAGCAGTTTTTCAATACTAAAAAAAAAAAACATATATTGAATCTCAAGGCTTGCATTGCCTGAAGACAGGAGTTTAAACCCAGGATATTTAAAAGCATACTTCAAATTGGCTTTGGACAGAAATTTTTGGACAGTGAATCTTCTAACATTTTTCAAAAGAGAGAGATTTCTTAGAAAATGAAGAATTTGCCATTAATGTTTGTTATAGTTGGCAAAAGTTTCAGAAGAAGCAGGGAGCAAGATTCATCATTCCTAAGGAAAAAAGGGAGCAAGGGAGTTGCTGACATAATTAAAACTAGCTATATAACATTAATCAGCAACTGGTTACTTGTGTTTACTTCACATAAAGACATAGTGTGAATAACGAATAATCCACACAACTATAAAATAAATTGTTACGGACTGCCTTCTGTCATAATTATTGCTTTTTTCAAAATTAAGTGTCTTGTTATTATTTGGCCCTCCTTGTACAAGGCTTAGAGCAGGGCTGCCAAACTTGCAGCCTGCAGGCCAGATGTGTCATGCACTGGCCATGGCCACCCCCAGTTTAGTGAAGGGGGGAAAAGTTGTGATACGTCACATGATGACAAAGTGTCCTCGCGAGTTTCACACCCCTGCTTTAGAGCATGACATATAAAACAGGGCTTCCTAAATTATTAAACTTCAACTTTGAAATGCTATTCTTTGAGAAATGCAACTTCACTCAATTTCCAATTTGGTGATTCAGATGAAACACGTTATTATAGTAGGGTTATCATATGTGGTGAGCAAAAATTTAGAGGCCCAACAAAAAGCCCTTGAAGCCCTGCTCCAAGTCGTCTGCCTCTTCTTGTGCCATCTAGTGGAAATCTGAATTTTGTAGCCCATGTAGAGTAAAAAGAAACAAGCAGCAGCTCTTTCCAGCTGGCAGTCAAACAAAGCTGCTATGAGATGCTGGTTTTGGAAAAGCACAGTCCATCCTTCTACTCTTCTGATACTTTGGCACTGCCCTTGTTTTGGAGGCCAGGAGTTGCACTCCAATCAAAACTTTCTCCCAATCAAGCCTTCCTCCAGCTTCTAAATGTGGGTAGACTGTTATTATGTCCTACCTTTAAAGCTTCTTTGATAAACTGATAGTCAACTGTGTGTGGGGACTAAGTAGTCATGAATCTATGTATTCACATGGAATCTTTTTAGTCGATTTAGGAGGGGAAAAAGTGGAAAACCAATATAACTCATTTCTTTTAGTCCAATGCTTGCTAATAAGGAGCTGGAACAGACCATAGCTTTGATTCTTACAGGACAGAATGCTCATAATATAGCGCTGAAGTGCATTTCATACAATTTTACCCTTATTCCTATCAGACCCCTAGAAATATAAAATTCCATGATCTATTGCTTTTTTCAGTCTCTCCCCCCCCCCCCCCATATGATATAAACATGTCATACCTGTCAGCACCTGTTTAAATCAATTTGTTTTTTTCTGGAATAAATCCAGAAAAAGACATAATTCTTCAAGTAGCTGCTGACAGGTGCAACATGTACACCCATGTTTGCTCCCATCACCTTTCCTTCAAATATAGTTAGATGCAAAGCCATAACACTCACTTGCTGTCTATTTCTTTTGTTTTTTCTCTCTCTCTCTCACCCTCTCCCCCCCCCCCTCAAAAGGAGAGGGAGAGAGGAAGAGTGAGACAGGGAGAAAACCCAAATGCATGTAACAATCAACAGTAAGATCCAAGTGGAAGTCAACTTTACTTTTTCAGAATTTCCACCCACTTTTAATACACTGTTTGCCATTTGAGAGGACCTCCAAACCCATTCTGATGGTTATGCATTGAAAACACAGGAACATCCGTTTCATAAGCAATAGTCTAATTCAAGTTTAATACCCATAAGTCTGTCTTGGAGAGTCATTGCTTTTTATATTGCTATTATTATATTGTTATTAAGTTTGTTGTTTTTATTAGCTTATTAAGAATAAATATTTTCCCTAATGAATGACAAAATCAAAGAATGTTTACTGCTTAAACTTATCCATGTCTGCTTGAATTACATTCCTAGGTAAGTGAGGATAAGTTTTCAATCTTGAAAAATTTTCAGATTTGCAGATGTCCTAAGCTATATATAATTGGAAAATGTAGGCTTGGTGAAGGAGACCATGCTTTTAATCACTAAACCATGATTAGGCTCATGATGTTAAAATTAAACTCTTATGGCATTTCTGGATTCCTTCATAAGTGGATTACTGCGCTGCTGTCAAACAGTCAACAAATAGTAAAAGTAGGGAGTGCTGTATCAATCCCTGCTCCAGTTAACAGCAGTGTCCCCCAAGGCAAGCCTTCTAGGACCCACACTCTTTATACTCTATATAAATGACCTTTGCAATCACCTTATAAGCAACTGTGTCCTCTTCACGGATGACATAAAACAATTCAACACCACTGACAATGCTACTGTCTTTCAAAGTGACCTTGATATGTATCTGAATGGTCAAAAAATTGGTAACTCCAAATCTTGACCAACAAATGCTGTGTCCTACATATTGGTAAAAAAAATCAGTACACCAAATACAAATTAGGTGGATATGACCTCGTTGACAATCCTCACTCTGTCAAGGACCTTGGAGTACTCATATCAAGTGATCTAAGCACTAGAGCTCACTATAACAGCATTGCCAAAAGGACTTTAAAAGTTGTAAATCTAATCTTACAAAGCTTTTCCTCCAAAAATATTAAAGTGCTAACTAAAGTATACAAAACTTTTGCTAGACCAATAGTTAAATACAGCTCATCAGTCTCGAATCTGCATTGTATATCGGACATGAATACAATTGAGCAAGTCCAGAAGTATTTCACGGGAAGAGTGCAACACTTGTCTGCTCATAACAGAATATCCTATATCACCAGGCTTGAAATTTTGGGCTTGGACAACCTTGAACTACACTGCCTATGGTTGGACTTAAGTAATACACAAAATTATCTGCTACAATGTTCTACCAGTCAATGATTACTTCAGCTTCAACTGCAACAATACAGGAGCACACAACAGATACAAACTCAATGTAAACCACTCCAAACTTGATTGCAGAAAGTATGACTTCAGCAACAAAGTGGTCAATACCTGTGGAATATACTACTTGTGGAATGTAATACCTGTGGAATGTACTACTTGACTCTGTTGTTACATCCTCTAACCCCCACTCCTTTAACCTCAAACTATCCACCATTGACCTCACCCCATTCCTAAGAGGTCTGTAAGGGGCGTGCATAAGTGCACAATCGTGCCTACGGTCCCTATCCGATTGTCTCCAATTATTCATTCCTATTTCCTGTATTCTTACTCATGTTTATACTTATACTTATTATCCCATAAGCGATTGACAAATCAAATAAATAAATAAATTAAATAAATGTAGATGAACTAAACTAATAAGAATTGTTTTTAAGAATGGAACTAAGTTTAAGTTAATGAGAAGGCAAAGTTCTTCAGAGGATAAAAGGGAGAGGAAGATGAAATGAAAGGCTGGTTGTTAAAACAGCTTAACAAGAAGGGAACTAGTCATGGATCAAAGCAGTATAATTTTTCTTTATCAGATAAAAACATAGAAGCTTTACTTGTCTCACTTGGGTTGCATGGCACAGATCAAAGGAACCTATTTAGTTTTCAAAAAAATGTGTATCCAGAACATGAGTAAGCAATTTATCATCCCAGAGTCACCTGTAGACCCTTTGCTCTTTTAAGTGGTTTTAGGAATCCTTCCTGATCATAATTTCTAGAATTCAGCTACACATTTCCTTGCATTTTAACATAGGAAGCATGAAAACTATAGCCTGTCTCCTTTACACATTTTTTACATATTTTACATACATAAGCTCCTATCCTATCCCACAAAAAGCAAACAAACAAAACAGTCCTCAACTTACAACAATTCATTTAGCGATTGTTCAAAGCCACAATATCATTGAAAAAAGTGACTTATGATTGTTTTTCACACTTACAACCATTGCAGCATCCCCATAGTCATGTGATCAAATTCTGGATGTTTGCCAATTGTCTCACATGTATGAAGTTTGCAGCATCCAGGAAAAGAAATCCACCTTTTCTGACCTTCTGACAAGCAAAGTCAATGGGGAAGCCAGATTCACTTAACAACCGTTTTACTAACTTAATAGCTGCAGTGATTCACTAAACAACTGTGGCAAGAAAGGTCATAAAATGGGGCAAAAATCACTTGTCTCACTTAGCAACATACGTTTTGGGATCAATCATGGTCGGAAGTCAAAGACTACTTGTATAGAAAATCATGGCTGTACTTTCAAAGGTGTGCAGTGGCCACCAAACATGGCGTCTTCTTACCTACACTTATGCTTGCCATATGCCCTCTTCTGGATTAAAACATTACATCTCAACCATATCCCAAAGGTGGGGTTTTTTTCAAGACACAACTGGACTTGAAGTTGTGTCTTGAAAAAGATTATTTTCAAAGACATTTCGCTTCACATCCAAGAAGCTTATTCAGCTCTGGCAGGATGGTGGGGAATGGAATGATAACAGGATAATCCTTCTCAGCCATCCAGTCAGTGCTGAAGAAGCTTCTTGGATGACAAGCGAAACGTCTTCAAAGAATAACCAGAAAATCTAGTTTCCTCTTGAAAAAAAAGCACCTTTGGAACAACTATGACCTGGATGGCTGAGAATCTCCATAGACATGTCAACCATTTATTACTGGCATTGATCAATGCAAACACAAACTTAAGATTTTACTTCCAGACATAAGTGGACTGACTTGAATATGACTTGATTTGGACTGTGCTGTCAGTCCCAACTCCCATCAGGCTACATAAGGGAAAAGAATACATAAATGCAGCTTTGAAGGCAAAAAGGTAGCAGCTTAACAAATTAACAAATGAGGCCAGAATGCCTTTCAGAGGGACAATATCTGGTCCATCCAGAAAAAATAGCACCTACTCAGCCAAGACCTCCTAATCAACTGCACAGTCTCATCAGTGGCACATGCTGGCTCCTGAGGAAGTCAGACTCCTGGAAACAGATAAAGCCACAGAAGAATGTGTCCTTTCTCCAGGAGAGATTAATGTAGATCTGAACACATTAGTGCTGTTTAAGAAAAAGTATACCGTCTGACAGATAACTGGGATTGAAACTATTAGATTACCAAATAATGGACCTTTTAAATTCTGTCATCATTACTTATCAAGTACATTAACTTTCAGCCTGCAATTCTGAGTATAGTGTTATTGAGCTTTTGGAAGATTAAATTACTGGACTTTTGTTTGTGAATGCCTGTGAAATTTCCTGAAAAGGATCGACGTCCTTCTCTATTGTGCCAATGTGAATACCCATAACAGACTTTATGAGGTATTTATAGACATATAAGTGATAGGTCTAATGCAGCCTAATGCCTGTCTACCTGAAAGAAAAAATAGGATGGGATTAGATAACATTCTTATGATATGTCTCAGGCAAAGAGTCTGGATTCCTTAATTCTCCCCTGACTTCTTACTGCCCAATACATTTTAAATGTTATTCTTTGTAGATATCTTCTGCAGTCAGAGGTTTATTCACAAAGGCTTCATTTTTATTTTTAAAAAAACACCTCATATTGGTGTGGGTATGTGTGAAGCTGAAACTCAACATTGTGTGAGTGTGTCCACTCACCAGAGTGGATTTTGACCTCTGTCTGGCATTTGCTGTGGACCGCATATCTGCCTGTCCTACATTCCTCTTTCCATAACAGATTTGGTCAGATGACTTGTGGTTCCTGCTCAAAGAGCAAGTGGCTAGGAGGGCATTTGCTGAATTTTGTATCATTTGCCAGTTACATCTTTTTCTGGATAGAGAGGCTCTCTGTTTGGTTATTCATGCATCTCCTGGACATCTCCTGACTGAACTACTGCAATGTGCTCCACATGGGAACACCCTTGAAACTATTGCAGAATGCAGTTGCATGAGTCAAAGTGGTGCAGTGGTTAGAATGCAGTATTGCAGGCTAATTCAGCTTACTGCCAGGAGTTCAATTCTCAGTGGCTTAAGGTTGACTCAGCCTTTCATCCTTCTGAGGTCAGTAAAATGAGGACCCAGATTGTTGGGGGCAATATGCTGACTCTGTAAACCACTCAGAGAGGGATATGAAGCAGTATATAAGCTATTGCTATTCTGGATTGCCAAAGAAGGATAAATGTAAAACCTCTGCATTGGGTGTCAGTATGCTTGAGGTCCAATTCAGTTTAAAATGTTGATTGTGACCTATAAAATCCTATATAGCATGGAGCCATGGAATATCCTCTTCCCAGGGGTGAGACAGGTTCCCATTTTGCTGATCTTCCATAAAGAGCTAAAATGTGACTCTAAGGCCTTACATGGGTAGCTCAGAGGAGCAGGCAGACATGGGGCTGGTTGGCCACAGAGAATACTCCTTTTGTCTTTTTAGCTAATTTCTAACATATTTTAATCATTTTTCCTTCTTTTATATTGTAAATTTTTAATTTTTATCTGCTGTTTTTATATTTTAACAAAGTGTTATATTCTGCCATATGAATAATAAATAAATAAAAACATTCAAATGCCAAGTTTGTTTGGGTTTTGTTCATGAAGAAGAGAAGATACCAATTTACTGTTGACTTAAAGCAGTAAAACACCTGCTTTTGTGTCAAAGCAATGAAAAGGCTGCTCATTCATATGGTCATTGAAGCATATAAATCAGACTACATGTAAGGTTGGTGGTGTGATTGCTCCATGTTGAGAGAGAAAGAAATTTTCAAAATATAAAGGGTGAAAGGTTTTCATTATGTGTTAAATTTATGTTGTATTGAAATCTCCTTTTTGTTCCGAGAGGGCCACTGAAACATGAAGCATAGCATTGCATAAGAATTGTCTGCTTCAGTCATGTAGTGTGCATTCATCACAGGAAGAGTAGTAAATAGTTATGAAATATGTGCTTTGCAGTGATGCCTAAATTCTCTCCCTGGATCTTTTTCTGATCATATTCATATACACATTTACCTGAGCAATTATACTAGGACCAGCAAATGCATATAGGCATAAAGACAATAGGATAGCTGTTGTATTTATGACTGCTTCGCCTGCAGCACACAACTTAGAAAACTGGAGTAGTAAGAACTTAAAAAGAACAGCCATGCCTTCAGCATCCCTAAAACACAGTCAAGATCAACCAGTCAGGATCTCTGCCAATAGCTTGACTATTACACATGAAAACAAGATAAAGGCAGGAAATATCCTTATTTATATATAGCTAATGTCATGCCAAACCCTGCTTCCAATTTCCTGGGAACCATTTTCCACCATGAAAAAAACTTGATCTTATCTAGCTCATTCTTTAATTATTGTTTTAATTGGTTTCAGTAATCTAAGGCAGTGAAGGGTGATGTTTATTTTGTACATCTTCCTGAAATATGTAGTCTTCCTGTTTTTCCGTGTTTTCTGATATGAAGGAATCTCCCATGCTTACATACACACATAGCCTATTTTCTCTCAGGGTGAGCAATATCATGCAACACACTAAAAATAAGTCACAAATAATAAGCCAAGAAATCAAAAACATGAGATAAGAAAATAAAGAAATATAGCTTGATGTGGATTATACCAATCCCATTTGTCCTTCCACAATGCCATATTTTGTACATCTTTTTTTAATTCTTTAATCTTCTCAGCCCTCTTTGGATGAGGATCTCAAACATCAAATCAAATATTTATTACAATACATAATTTTACAGACATTCAATAGCATAAGGGGATGGGATTAAAGTTATTAAAAAGAAGTATAAATATATCAACAGTCAAATGAAAATCTAAAGAGAATTAGAAGAAGCTTAAAAATATAAATGATTGACACATTTCTTTGCAGCAGCCATTTTGTCTTTTATAAACCTTCTATTTTGTAAAGATTCTTCTGGGAATGAGAAATACACATTTGCATGGTAACTTGGGTGTTCCAGAAAATGCTGGTAAACCTTTCAGGGAAGAGTTCCCATCACTGACATGAAATGCAAGACTGAAGACACAAAAAAAGTCGATCATAAACATTAAGTGAAGTTCATTGGTTTAATAGGATGATTGTTATGAGGAAAAGTGAACATGGCTTCATTTGCTGTTCATCAAAATGAAAGGGCTGCTGAGAGTAAAATACTCAAATTCACTCCCATGGATGTCACAGTGGAATTCTTTTTTGATGTTATAAGTTGGCTTTGCTAGTGGCTGCAATAGGTGGCATGGAAGAATTGATTTTGGACCAAAAAAAAATGTATCTACCTGTGAGGATAAATGGTTTCTCTACAAAGGGAAGTTATTGCTTTGCACTGTTGGATAGTGAGATTAAATATAACTATGTAGTTTTCTTCCAGGCACCATGCAACAATACAGAAATGATTTGGCACTACCTTCTAGAACCATGTACCATCAATGTACCAGTTTAGATTAGAATCATGGATGTCTCTGGTTGCTTCCCATCAAAATACTATCCATGCCTAACACTGCTTAACTTTCTCAAGATCAGCCAGTGTTTTCTGGATACTCTAGCACTTATAGATCAAAAGCTTATTTAACTAACTAGACATACTGCTGTACATTTTTAATGTCTTTTTATAACTTTTCAAAGATAAACTCCCCAACTCACATTATTCTGTCAACACTGTTCCTCATAAATCACAGTGAAGATTTATGTCAGAACAATTGTGTGGTGTCATGTGCAAGTTTTAACAGTTTCAGGAAAGTACAATACTGTTGGGGCAAAATAGATCTTGGGATGGGTGAGGGGAGCAGATGTAACTATGAGAAGCTGCCATGCATGTCTGATTTTTGCTTGTTCTGCAATAGTCAGATTTTGATTTACTTCTTCAGCCTCTGATTCAGATAATTCATTTGATATCAAAACATGGTGGAATTTTTGGATTTTTTTTCCATCAGCATATTGCACTTTAGCAGCTTCCAGGAAATAAAGGAGCCACGATGCTTTAAGCAGCTATTTCACGAAATGTCCCTGTGTACTTTGTACAGCCCTAATCCTAACTCAAGTACAGGTTCATTTACTGGTGCAAGGACAAATCTAATTCCAAGCAGCCATATAGAAAATCTTTCCCTTTACTCTCTTTTGCTGCCATGTTGTGAGAATAAAACACAAATGACAGAATGAGGAAGGAGAATGTTATTTTGGTAAAGATTCTTTGCTTCATGAGCAGGAGTATCTGTGGATGAGTCATTTTAAAATGGCAGACATGACTGGATGATAAAAATGCTGACATTTTTGGATATGCATCACATTCATTGTACGTATGTAAAGCAGCACAGGGCTTTGATTAAGTCAGGTTTACTTATTATCCCCATTTTTGCTTCTTCCTTCCTTCTTATGTTATGAGGCTGAAAAATGCACATAGTCACAGAGATGCAGTATTTAGAAATGGAGCCTCGTTTTCATGGGCACCATCTTATATTTCAACTAATTCATAACAATAATTAAACAGTTTACATGTCAGACCTGAATTTGTTTAGACCCAAAATGTCTTTCGGGGCATTTGATTAAGAGGCTGGGTTTATTAGCTGGACTTCATGGGTCATGGAAATGGTACC
Source organism: Laticauda colubrina (assembly GCA_015471245.1). Lineage (NCBI taxonomy): Eukaryota > Metazoa > Chordata > Lepidosauria > Squamata > Elapidae > Laticauda > Laticauda colubrina. The sequence goes on from BLBF01000016.1 coordinate 46,322,021, forward strand.
TAAGAGTCATATGTACACCCAGTTGGGTAAAGACAAAATGGCAGAGGGAGAAGGGCATGTAAGTAGACACAGAGAGAAATTATACAGTTTCTGTTTTGAACATAACTGTGGGAATTTAATTAGAAACTTTAATTAGAAGATTAGATAATTAGAACAAAGAAGACGAGTGAAAGGCTTCTTAGTAATACAGTTAGCTCTGTAGAATATTGAAAAAGTAACAAAGGAAAGCGTGGATATGCATAGCAAATTCTTAAAAGTTACAAATATGTTTTGAATTAGTTTCTGTCTAGTTTAATATTGTAGTCTCCTAAAGAAAAGTATTTGTGTTGCGTTGTGGGAAAAAAGAGCCGAGACCCAGTTGATCTTCTATTCTTTTTATTTTCTCTCTAGAAACTGTTTGCCGGCAAAACCGCAGCAGCCTTTTTATAGCAGGCTGCTTGCGGCTCGTGGCCAATGACGGCTCTTCAAATTTCCCACCATCCTGACCGACCTATCTTTGGTGAGTATGCAAATATATAACACTCCTCCCCATGTGGTCCAGTCCAACCAATCAGACCTCCCCTGTGTTATGTAGTCACGTAAATAGGTGGGGCTCTTATGGTTTTGACAAGACCTGTGCAATTCAGTCGTGGGTTTGACTCCGGACTGTTCGAACGGGGTTGCTGTTTCTCCCGTTCTCTTCCATGGAGCCTCCTGGAAGGTAGAGTCAGCCATGCCACTCCCACCAGGCCTTTCCTGGCTGGTTGAGTCGGCTCGGCCACTCCCACCAGAAGTGGTTTCTTGATGGTTCTCCGAAGCCTGCTGCAGTCTCCCCAAGTTGTCTTCTTCTATGGCTTCAGGTACGTGTTTGTGATTTCCAATCAGGACTAATGTTAGTATTGGTTGTTGTATTGTTGTTAGGGTTTGTTTTGTTACTTCTTTTACTTGTGGAGGGTCTCCCCTTCCCCTCTCATTAGTGTTTGATGGGTCTCCCCCCTCTTTGGTTTGGCTATTTTTGTTTTATGTTTGAGGCGATTCCTTTGTTTGTGTAAGTTCTTCCCATTCCTCATCCTGATTGTTAGTGTTTCTCAGTGTGGTCCTCGATCTGATTTGGTCTATGTGTCTCCTCCAGCTCTTTCCATCCTCTGTCTCTACCTTGTATGACCGGGGTCCTGTTATTTGGGTTATTGTTGCCAGTATCCACAATAGTTCCACCGTGAGGTTTTTTGCATAAACTAGGTCCCCTGTTTTGAATGTGCGGCACTTACTGGAGGAGTCCGTTGGCTTTTCTGGGCTATATGTGGGATGTAGTCTGTCTAGGTTTGATCTTAGTTTTCTTCCCATTAATAGTTCTGATGGGCTTTTATTTGTTGTGGTGTTTGGTGTAATGTGTTGTATACTTAGTAGCTTATATATCTTTTCCTGTATATCTCCAGTTTCCAATTTGTGTAGTGTTTCCTTAGTATAATGGACCATGTGTTCCGCCCGTCCGTTTGTAGCTGGCTGACCCAGCACTGTTAGTGCATTCCTTATCCCTTGTTCGGCTAGGAACCTCTCAAATGTTATTGCCATGAATTGCGGTCCATTGTCAGATACAACTAAATCCAGCAATCCATGTGTCATAAAAAGCTTCCTTAGTTGTGTAATAACAGCTTCTGTTGTAGTTGAGTGCACAATGCTTACCTCTAGCCAATTTGAGTAAGCGTCTACCACTATTAAGAATGTGCGTCCTTTAGTTGGTCCTGCAAAATCAATGTGTATTCTAGAACATGGACCGCTAGGTGTTTCCCAATGAGTGCAGGTGCAGAAGGGGGTGCAGGTCTAGATTCTTGGCATTGTTTGCACGTTGCTACCCATTCCCCAATATCCTTATCCATCCCTGCCCACCATACATAACTCCTAGCCAGGGACTTCATTCTGATGATACCCGGGTGACCTTCATACAATAACTCAAGTATTTGTTCCCTCAATATGTCACCCTATCTCCCCATAGTATACATCCTTTTAAGATCGATAGTTCCATTTGTCTATTCTGAAATGGTTTAACAGTCTCATCACAAGCAGTATCTGGCCACCCTTTACATACCCAATTTAAGATCCGGGCCAGGTTTCTGTCTCTGGCGGTTTCCCTAGCAATGTCTGTTGCTGTTATGGGTAGGTTTGCCAACATCTCGATTTGCAGGGTTGATATGGTTGGTGCAGGATCATCTTCTAAATCAGGTAGGGGGGAACGGCTCAGGGCGTCAATGTGTGTTATGTTCTTTCTTGGTCAGTAGATCAAGTTGTAGTAACAGGCAGCGAGAAATTCGGACCACCTCATCATCCACGGTGACAGTATGTTAGATATAGCTTTGTTTCCTGCAAGAATTCCTAGAAGAGGTTTATGGTATGTGACAAGTGAAAAATTTCTGCCATAGATATACTCGTGGAACTGTTTTACTCCTGTTATTGCAGCCAATGCCTTTCTATCTAGTTGGCTGTAATTCTGCTCCGTTTTTGATAGAGTTTTTGAATAAAATGCGATAGTGCTTCTTTTCCATCAGGCAACATGTGACTGAGTATGGCACCAATGCCGAATGGTGATGCATCACATGTTAATGTTAGTGGAAGGGTTTCACTGTCTTGTTTTAGCACACAGTCTGATGTAAGTAAGTCTTTTATTCCCTGGAATGCTGTTTCTTCTCGTCGCCCCCAGGTCCAGGTAGCTTTCTTATCAAGCAACCTGTGCAGTGGTTCTGCTATTGTTGCTTTCTGTGGCAAAAATACATTGTAAAAATTAATAAGTCCCAAAAAGGCTTGTAAATCTGTTTTATTTCCGGATCTGGAAGCTTCCTTTCTTGCTCTGATTTTGTTTTCCATGGGGTGGATCCCTTCTTTGTCTATGAGGTATCCCAGGAATTCAACCTTGTCGGTGGCTAATTGGCACTTCTCTTTTTTAACTTTAAGTCCCGCCTCTTTAAATTTAAAGACCTCCCTTAGGCAGTCTTTCAGTTGTTCTTTGTCCTTGGCTGATACTAATACGTCGTCAAAGTATGGTACCACCCCCTTTATTCCTTGCAATAGGCATTCCATTAAGCTCTGGAATACCCCTGGGGCCATGCTAACTCCAAATTGCAGTCTGTTGCATTTGAATGGCCCCCTTTGAATCACAATTGTTTGTGCTTCTGCTGTATCTGGGTCAACTGGTAATTGTTGGTAGGCTTGCACAAGGTCCAATTTCGCAAAGATTCTACCTCCCCCCAAAGAATGTAATAGTTGCTGTACCACCGTAACTGGGTATGCGCTTTGTTGTAGTGCCTGGTTAAGGGTTGCCTTGTAGTCTCCACAGATACATACGGACCCATCTGGTTTAATAGGAGTAACAATTGTGGTTTCCCACCTTACGTGGTCGATTGGTTCTAATATGCCCTGTGCGATAAGTTTATCTAATTGTTCATCAATTTTTGGTTTTAACGTGAAAGGAACTCACCTTGCCTTTAGCCTTATTGGGGCTATATTTGGATTTAAATTAAATGAGATAGGGGACCCTTGGTACTTGCCCAGTTCTCCATTGAAGACGTCCTGGAATTCTTTCATCAGGTTCTCTTCCCAGTCTGTCTCAGTGATGTTGTTTATTCCGGTTACTCCGATTCCTAATGGTGCAAACCATTTGAGTCCCAGTAGGCTGGGGCGATCCTGGTCGACTATGGTTAACGGAAGGACTTTAGTGTGTTTTTTGAATTCAACTATGAAATGTCCAGTTCCTACTACAGGAATTCTGTTTCCCTGGTAGTCTTTTAGTGTGAGTTTTTGTATTTCTAGCTCTCTCTTTTTTATATCGGTATTAATCTTTTTAGGGTATTCCACGATACCATTGATAAATATGAGCCTGAATTCACCTCCATCTCACATGGCTGACCTTCTATGGTGACTTGCACATGTACCTTTTTCACGTTGATTGAGTTTGAGTGTCCAATAGTTATTTTTTGATGTGTTTCCTCTTTTCTATTGGCTTCTTTCCACCACTTGTTTCTATTTTCTTGACTCCAACAGCTCCCTATTTGTTGTTCCTTCTCCCTGGGAGGTGTATTCCATCTTTGTCTAGGCCTATAGTTATTTCTGTTTCAGCATGCCCTAGCTATGTTTCGGCATGCCCTAGCTATTCGGCATGTCCCCGCCATTCACAATACCTGCAAATAGCATTGAAAAAATGGCATTCGGAATGTGGATGGTCTCCTCTGCACCCGGCACAACGGAATTCTGACTTCTTCTCCTTTGGCTCCTGTCTACTTTTTTCTGACTGGAGTTGATTTATCTCTTCTTCTTCCTCTTCATCTCCTGATAGGGATTCGATGTCCTCGTGGTGTGTTGTGGTGGTGAGTTTTTGAGTTTCCTCTGGTTTCTTATTGTGTGTTTGACTAGTGTCTTTTGGGGTTTCCTTTATTAATTTATTCATTTGTTTCATGGTGGCTGTCGATTTTTGCATTGCTTCCGCTGCTGTGGCTTCTTCTATTGCCTCCGTTATTGTTATTTTAGGTCTTGTTAGTAGTCGACCCTGTAGTGTGAGGTCCTTTAATCTGAGTACCATGCGCTCCCTCATAGCCTCATCCATGTTTAGAAATTCGCATGCCCCACCAATGTCTCTTAGTGCTGCAACAAAATCTCCAATGCTCTCATCTTCCTTTTGGTCGCACCAATAAAATTTGTGTCTTTTGATGAAACATGAAATGGTTGGCGCATAATGGGCTCGCAGTAATTTCTCTAAGTCTGTCCACGCCATTTTCTTTACATCGTGGGGTGATGCCAATGCCTTTGCCATTCTGAATACTGTGGGAGCACAGTGAGTGAGGAAGATGGCTCTCTTCCTATGTTCGGAGATTCCTTGGAGATCACTGCTTTCTAGAAACATGAGGAATCGCTTGATGTAGGATTCCAGTCTTCAGTTGCTGGGTTGAATGGTGCGGGTGGCGAGTTGTTCCTGTCCATTTTGTCTTGCTCGGTCCTTGTTGCCACGTGCACAACTGGACTCCTTTGTCTCAGTATCCCATCCTTGTCACCAGTGTTGTGTTGTGGGAAAAAAGACCCGAGACACAGTTGATCTTCTATTCTTTTTATTTTCTCTCTAGAAACTGTTTGCCGGTGAAACCGTGGCAACCTTTTAATAGCAGGCTGCTCGTGGCTCATGGCCAATGACAGCTCTTCAAATTTCCTGCCATCCAGACTGACCTATCTTAGGTGAGTATGCAAATATATAACAATTAGTATACTAAGTTGTCTATTATTTGAACTCTAATTTAGAAGACTAAACTTTTGATACATTTTAGTATCACTGCCAGAAACAAAACATAGAGTCTAACTGAAGCTATCTCCAATAGCTCTGTATTCCAAATTATCCAGAATTTCATTTTTTTTCAATATATATGTGTGACTTCCTTGCAAACATTTCAACTCAATTTTCTTTCATTTATTTTGTGTAACAGTAGCTGTCACTAATTTCTCTGTTCACTCAGTCTTCTGTTTGTGCATGTGAAATCTGCATGTGAAATGAGGAAACAACAACTACAATCTTACTTCTACTCCATTTTTTTCCCCTGGAGCTACACTAATTGAAAAGATAGTTACCACTGGGAGAAAGGACCTTGTATAATTCCATAAGCAAGGGAAAAGGGCTATGCAGACAAATTCTGACTCCATTGTGCTAATTCAGACAGATATATATATATATATACCTTACAACCAGGACCTGGATATCTCAGAATCTCCACAGAGAACCAGACAGACATTTACAGCAATGTCTGGCTGAATGTTCTAGAAGTTCCTTTGTGTCTGCCTGTACAGCCTGCAAAACCTAAAAAGCTTTCTGTCCATTTTCAGATACTTACTGTAAATATAAAGTAAATCTGAATAGTTTATGAAGCTGTACTTTGCTTCATAACCAAGTTTTGTTAAACTATGATGTATAAATCATAATGATCACGGTTTTCATCTCAATGAAAATCAAAACCAAAGTTACCGCATTATAAGATGTGTGAATTCAGTAAGGATATTTGGAGGAGAGGGTTTATGTGCACACAACTTCTTCCCCATCGGAATTATCCTTAATTTAGGCCAGTGCATAGGATAGAGATGATTATATGCACTCCTCCCGAAATAACTGTTTCCATATATTGTCTGATCATATGAATAGGACTTATATCTTGTCATATTCATCGACAGTAGCTGGGTTTGCAAGAAAATTCTAATAAGCTGGAAATATTATTTCCAAACCTGTCTGTCTGTTTGTCTCCCTGCATGAATACCACTCACAAATTGTTTGGAAAAACATTGTGTACCGTTACTTTCTTGATTGAATTAAAAAATTATAAATGCAATTTATAATATTGCATTTACTGTCATTGAGATACACGTGAAGTTTCAATAATTGTCATGATAACGTATCTCCATGGTCAGAGAAAAAGAAAGGAATTATGCTTTTCTAGGAACAGAAAGAGAGAAGAAAGAAATGAAAACCCATTAATTATTGTGACACAATACTTTAACAATGGAAGCTTTCAGTCACTTACTTGTGAAAGGTTAATCATTTAAAAATTTCTGAGAAAATCTAAGCTGTTGCTAGATAACATGATAAATAGATAGAAGGATGGGAAATAGGAGAAAATTGCTGCATGCATTGCTAAAGGGCAAAAGAAAATTGCAATTATTGTCTTTTGTTCGCCTGAGCCAAGAACATTTTTTTAACCATGGTAGCCTAGTTATAAAAGCATGATATTTATGCAGCATCATAATATGGGCAAAATTTACCATCTGGGTCGTACATTCCACAAAGTTTCATGGGGTCATGACAGCATTATTTATAAATACTAGTGGATTGTCCCAGACAATAGGAGGAGGAGGAAGGTGTGTTGGATATGTCCACCAACTTGAGTTATTTGTAAAATTAAAAATGGCAAGATACAAATAAATAGATAAATAAAATATTCCATAAAATGTAAAAGACTCCACATTGCAAAAGCTCTTAATGCTTTAGTGAAGCCTTTTTCCACACAGATGGACCATACTTGCCAGCTAAGAATAAAGAGCATTTTTATTAAGGGCGTATGAATTCTCATTCTGAATTGATTTTTCAAAGTTATGATTTTAGTAGAAATTAATACTCAGTGGAAGAGTGACTTTCAATTGTCATAATACGTTTTCATAATATGTTATATCAAAATACTATAATAACACACCAGTATGTAGTGATGTTTAGCTTTTATATAGCAAATTTCAGTTGTTCACAATATTTATCATACTGTATTTTATTGTCAGTATTGTACTAATGTAGGTCATTATTTTTTGTCCCATGCTTAGTTATACCGTATACATATACTAGTCTAAGAAAATCCTGCTGGCATCCCCTGATCCATAACATTACCCTTATGTTATGAAGAATAGGTATTTGTATTTGTATTTTTTTTTCATTGCTGAGTATGATCTTATATTTTAAATGTATTTAATATAAATTTATTTCATGTAATCCTTTTATGGCACTGTTAGAATGATTGAATGCAAGATAGGAAAAGATGACATGAGTTCGGATATTTGGCAATCTAAATTTTGGACAGATTCTAGATAAACTCATATATATATATATATATATATATATATGTGTGTGTGTGTGTGTGTGTGTGTGTGTGTGTGTGTGTGTGTGTGTGTGCGTGCTGTTCTACTTCCCTCAGGTATTATCCCATGTCATTGTAGTGCTGTTAAAGTTGTAGCAACGTTTCAGCAGAATCTCATCTGCCATCATCAGGCTTCTGTATGGATGTGGGTCTCACAGCTTCTGGTTTCAAATTCGAGGCTGGTTTATTCTGATTGGCTAGGAGTCTAGGTCTGTGTTCACTGGACTTGGAGTTTGATTGATCCAATGAACACAGACCTAGATTCCTAGCCAATCAGAATAGACCAGCCTCAAATTTGAAACCAGAAGCTGTGAGACCCACATCCATACAGAAGCCTGATGATGGCAGATGAGATTCTGCTGAAACGTTGCTACAACTTTAACAGCACTACAATGACGTGGGATAATACCCGAGGGAAACTGAACAGCACACATGTAAGTACCCGCGAAAGCTTAAAAGAATATATATATATATATATATATATATATATATATATATATATATATATATATATATATATATATCTGTGTGTGTGTGTGTGTGTGTGTGTGTGTGTGTGTGTGTATCTTTGGTTATTCGGGTTTTCTCCCACATAAATTTTTCATTTATCTCATTCTGTCTCATTCATCATCTTCAGGCTTGTTTCTTCAGCTCTGTGCTTCTCAGAGTAATGCGGGAGATCCAGGATCACAGCTCACCAGCTCAAATCCCCCAGCAACTAAGACTAACCTGAGCACAACCAAGCCCCCACCTAAACAGAACACACCCCCAGCCAATCAGAACACAGCCAACCCCCTACCAATCAGAACACAGCCAAACCCCCAACCAATGAGAACACCCCCCCAGCTAATCAGAACACAGTCAAGCCCCCACCCAATCAAGTCACACCCCCACTAACAGTTAAAAGGAAGAAGCAGCTGCAAGCTCACATTACTCTGAGAAGCACAGAGCTGAAGAAACAAGCCTGAAGATGATGAATGAGACTTCATCAAAACGTTGCCTAGATACTTCCAATTTTACGTGGGAGAAAACCCGAATAACCAAAGATCCATATATATATATATATGTGTGTGTGTGTGTGTGTGTGTGTGTGTCTGTGTCTGTGTCTGTGTCTGTGTGTATTTTTCCACATATCTGGAAAAATTAACCAAGAAGAAAATTATAACCAGCCACATAAGCAAAGAAATCCAACAGACGATCATCCCAAGAAAAAAATCTTCCAGATGCCCCAAATTATATGCCCTCCCAAAAATACACAAAGAAGGCATACCTCTCAGACCCATAGTCAGCTCCAAAGGAGCACCATTAAAAAACCTAGCTAAACACTAAGCAAAACAACACACACCCCAAAATCAAGTTCACCATGGAAACGGAAATAAACAAACAACTACCATTCCTAGATGTATTAATCTACAAAAGAACAGATGGCACACTGGGACATACCAGAATAAAACACACACCAACTGCTACCTCAACGCCCAATCCCACCACCACCCAGCACAGATAAATTCCGTAGCTAAAACACTAATTACCAGAACCAAATGCCTGGCAGACAAGACACATATAAAGACTGAACTATGCACCCTGACTGAAGTATTGACAGCCAATGGCTTCCACAAAAACAAAATCACCAACTTGATCCACAAAAACACACCAAGACATAACAGAGACCTAGAAGA
>BLBF01000016.1:46331718-46389218 GCA_015471245.1 Laticauda colubrina
GATGATTCCACCAGACTGTCAATCATTTGGAAGCCTGCACTCTCAAATAGAAAGATCTCCATGCCACAAGCCAGGCAAACACCTGGGCAAAAACAGACTCCCTCTGATAGCTCCAACCTAACCCCCCCACCAGGCACCCAGGTGAAACCCAGCTTGCTAATGAATAGCAGCTTGCTAATGAACAGCAGCCGTCCCTTCACACGGAGCCAAGCTGCACTAAAAGCCTCCAACACAAGAACAGACTGTTGCCAGCCAATCAAAGCCACAAAACAGACAGAAGAAACCAGGAACACCAATCAATCAAACTCCAAGTCCAATGAACACAGGTCCAGGCTCCCAGCCAATCAGAATGGACCAGCCTCAAATTTAAAACCAGGAGCTGTAAGACCCATATCCATACAGAAGCCTGATGATGGCAGATGAGATTCTGCTGAAACGTTGCTACAACTTTAACAGAACTACAATGACGTGGGATAATACCCGAAGGAAGCTAAACAGCACACATGTAAGTACCCGCGAAAACCTAAGAAAACATATATATATATATGTAAACATATATATATATGTAAAACATATATATATGTGAAAACATATATATATATATGTGTGTGTGTGTGTGTTTTTTTTTTCTTACACACACGAACTCAGTGCAGAAGCCTGATGATGGCAGACGAGATTCTGCCGAAACGTTGCTACAACTTTAAAAGCACAACTACAATGATGTGGGATAATACCCAAAGGAAGCTGAACAACTACAATGAAAGAAATAGGTTAGTATTGCGATATAAAGCAAAATTTTGTGAGTGATCTGTCTTTTTTTATTATTATTTTGCTATACTATTTCACTTTTCATTTCAAGATAATGTAAACTGAATAAACTAACTGGTCTAGAGTTCTCAGATATTGAGGAAGGAAGAAAGGAAGGAAAGAAGTAAGGAAAGAAGTAAGGAAGGAAGGTTGGTTTTGTATAAGTCCTTCTAGATGTCAACTTCCAGAACAGTTGCAGAGTTGGAGGCATTCAGAATATCATTATAACAATCGTAATAATAATTTTTTATAATAAAAATATACATGGGGCATCACATGCATTATTTTGGTATGATTCTAAAACCTAATGTGCAATTTTATTCTTCATTGTAAATGTAAAATGTTTCACTTTTTCGTTCTTTGTCAGGAATCCTTAAGACACAAAGGAAGAAAGTGCTATCAGCTCATAAAAGGAAAGCTCACAGTTCTTGATTTAGCACAAGAGGTTTTAGGAGAATATTTTATGTAGCATATTTCAAGAGAATATGTTACAAATGCTGTGTTTGTTTTTGCATGCAAAATGATAGGGTTTTGGTAATAACAGCATCCAGGATATCAAGGGTTATTCAAGCTTAATATTATATACAGTTCCTATAACATATAAGTTACAGGTACGTAGGATGGAAGAAAATCCTTCTATCCATTCATCCATTTTCTTTAATCTAGCAATCCAATAACAGGACTATCAGATTTGTTCTGCATAAATCTAAACAATCACTAGATGGCAGCCAAGAACTAGAGGACAAGTGTCAATGACTTAGCAATATCTAGGACTATTTGCCAATTTGGGGCATCAGTTTTGGGCTCCACAAATATCAGAATTTTGTCCATTTAAATTGCGTTAAAAACCCTAATCTATGACATTAATATGCTTTAACCAAACTACAAAACTTTACGAAAATTTTGAAATGATAATAATAAATAATTTAGAGAATATCGTTACATTTTCCTAGAATCCCCGTGTTTCTTCTAAGAAAAGAAAATACGCAATTTCTGCTGCGTTCAATGCAGTTTTCACTCCAGTCCGCACCCCTGGCGGGAGCGCGAACCACTCTCATTGGTTGATGCCATTTGACAGCCGGCTACAAAAGGAGCTGTCAAACGGCATCAACTGTTTCCGCCAGCTGACTGCCTGTTAGCCTGGCAGCCGCAGCAACCCTTTATTCTCGCAATAAAGTTTCTTGACTGTTAGCTCCATGTTCGCCTCAGTAATTACCGCCGCTCTACAACACTGGCGACGAGGGCGGGATACGAATAAGAGGCGGCCGGACAAGAACAGCTGAGCTCAGTCACTTTCAAAAAGAGCTGAAGCCACTACGAGCTGACTGTCACCGCTGCAGGCACTATTTCACGAGCACGAAATTCAACCTCCCCGCTGAGGAGACAGACATCGCTGATATGAGATGACTTCAAATCCTGCGTTCCCGCCTTTCAGACCATTGACTGAGACCTGGGAGTCCTATAGGAACTGTTTTGACTGCTTCCTGGACGCTATAGACCTCACTGAAGCTTCAGCCCATAGGAAAAAGTCCTATTTCTTAAGTTTTTGCAGAGCTGCAGTATTTGACACTGCCACGGCATTGGTAGCTCCGCGTCCTGTCAGGGAAATTCCTTGGGGAGAGTTACAAGAGATCCTCTCCAATCATTATTCCCCCAAACCATCTCAAATTGCAAGAAGGCATGCCTTCAGGCCACGAATTCAGGTTGAGGGAGAGACTATCAGTGAATATATGACTGCCCTGAGGTCAGCTTCCTTACATTGTGGGTTTATAGACTATCTAGAGGACATGCTTTTAGACCAAATAGTCTGTGGAGTCAGGGACTTAAGGCTGCAAAGGCAGCTGTTAGCCAAAAGGCACCTAACTCTAGCAGTAGCCATCGAAGAATCCCTGGCTGCTGAGCTATCTTCATTGTCTGCAGCAGAAATCCAGGGAAACCCCATCAGACAGAGCATCTCAGCAGTCCATTTTGACGTGGTTTCTCCAGAGGAGGGCTCTGAGGAACCCAATGATGTAAATCGCCTCAGACAACAGAAACCCCTTCTGGAGGAAACAAAGCCAAAAAACAATCCCCCCCCTCCCCAGCAGCAGCCCATCTGCCTGAGCTGTGGAGGAAATCACCTCAGGGCATCCTGCAAGTTCAGGAATGCCATCTGCTTGAATTGCCAAAGGAAGGGTCACTTAGCCAGGGTCTGCCAAGCTGGGAAAACTTTTACACAGAGGCCTCAGACATCCCCCATCTTTCAAAGGCAAGTTGATGACTGCTATACCTGTTACCACTCCATATCAGACAAAAAAGGGCTCAAACAAAATCAGTATTTTTGTTTCCCTAGAAGGTAAAACCTGCAAGATGGAAGTTGACACAGGCTCTGCTCTATCCATCATTTCCTGGGAGACCCTAAAGAGACTACTTCCAAGACTATCAAAGAAGAAGCTCCTCGACTACCACCTGACTCTGCATGATTACCAAGGCAGAACCATTCCAGTCCTCGGAAAAGGCAAGTTTTTTATTCAGTTCAAAAACTTTAAAGGTCACTTGCCTCTAGTTGTAGTGGATGGTGCCCTCCCTAGCCTGTTAGGTTTAGACTGGTTCCCTGCTCTTGGCCTCAACGTAACAGGCATCCATTCTATTTTAAATACTGAAGTGGATACCATATTCAAAGATTATGCTGATGTATTCAGCGAAGGGTTGGGGTGTTACTCAGGCACCCCAATATCATTCAATGTAGATCCTCAGGCAATACCAATCCACCTGAAACCTCATAGAGTACCCTTTGCAATTTGCCCCAAGTTGGATAAGGAACTAGACAAACTAATCAAACAAGGGATATTGGAGCCTGTGGACTTTGTGAAATGGGAGACCCCCATAGTTACCCCACTTAAAAAAGATGGTAGCATGAGAATCTGTGCTGATTACAAGACCTCCCTGAATAGATACCTACAAATCAACACTTATCCAGTCCCCGTCATACAACACTTTTGCATTCTTTTGAACCTGGGACTATTTTTGTAAAACTAGATATGTCACAGGCATACCAACAGTTCCCTGTACATGACCAAGCAGCAGAACTACAGACTTTTGGAACACACAGGGGCGCTTTTAGGTGCAGATGCCTCCAGTTTGGCATGAGCATAGCCCCTGGGTTTTTCCAATCTTTAATGGAGAGGCTACTCCAAGGACTCCCAGGCGTAGTCCCCTATTTCAATGATATTTTAATTTCAGCCATAGACAAACCTCAATTGCTACAAAGGGTCAGAGCAGTTCTTGATCGCTTCAGACAACATGGTCTAAAGCTCAAAAAGGACAAGTGCACCATTGCCACTAAACAAGTAGATTTTGGGGGCTATAGAATTGATGCCTCTGGAATACACCCAATTGAGTCCAAAGTCAGGGCCATCCAAGAGGCACCCACATGTTCCAACAAGACTGAGCTCCAAGCCTTCTTAGGGCTTCTCAACTTTTATACTGCATTCCTCCCTCACAAAGCTTCCATTGTGGAGCCTCTGCACAGACTTTTGGACAAACAATCCCCCTGGCATTGGGGACCTAAAGAAGCCCATGCTTACCATGCTGTCAAATATTTGCTCACATCCAAAGTGGTACTAATACAGTTCAATCAACAGCTACCTTTAGTACTAGCTGCAGACACTTCTCCTTTTGGCACAGGGGCTGTTTTGAGTCATAGACTTCCAAATGGTTCTGAGGCACCCATTGCCTTTTTCTCCAGAACCTTTTCTTCAGCTGAGCGCAACTACAGCCAGATTGACAAGGAGGCTTTGGCTGCAGTTGCTTCTGTCAAAAAATTTCATGAGTTCCTCTATGGGCACCATTTTGAATTAATCACTGATCACAAGCTTCTGTTAGGTCTTTTGTCTGGTGAAAAACAAACCCCACAGATTTTGTCCCCAAGGATGACCAGATGGACTTTATTTCTGGCTGCTTATTCATACACGCTAATCCATTGACCCGGTAAAAACCTTTGCCACGCTGACGCTCTCAGCTGCTGCCCTCTGCCTGTTCCTGTTGAAGATCCAGCACCAATCCATGCTGTGTTCGAGATCAACGATCTCAATCTTCCCATTACTGCTTTTGACATTGCTACTCATTCCTCAAGGGACAAGGTTCTGTCCCAAGTTCTGGACTGGGTGGGAAGGGGGTGGCCAGCAATCCCTTATTGCCCCTGAATTCCTGCCCTTCAAGGCTTGACAGCAGGAACTATCATCTCTGCAGGGCTGTTTACTGTGGGGAACAAGGGTGGTCATACCTTCCAACTGCAGGGCTCAGTTCTGAAGGTCCTGCATGAAGACCATCCTGGCATTGTTAGGATGAAGGCTATGGCTCTCAGTTACATGTGGTGGCCTGGCATGGATGCCTAGATTTCCAGCTGGGTGAGCGCTTGCCAGTCATGCCAGGCTACCAGGCCAGCTCCACCCATTTCAACTGCAGGCAGGTGGGAGAACGCTGGAGTCCCTTGGTCCCGGCTGCATATTGATCTAGCCGACCCTGTACATGGGCGTACATTCCTGGTAATGGTAGATTCCCTCTCACAGTGGATAGACTTGGCCCTGCTGCCCTCAACAACCACTCAAGCAGTTACAAAGGCCCTAACTGGGGGATTCATTATCCATGGCATCCCTGACACCATTGTGTCCAACAATGGGCCCCAATTCACCTCCTGCAAATTTGAAGTTTATGCAGCCAACCTGAGGATCAGGCATGCCCTGACAGCTCCTTTTCACCCTGCTAGTAACGGGATGGCTGAAAGGGCAGTCAGGTCTGTTAAGGAAGCCCTGGAGAGGTTTTGCCAAGCTGACTGGCACTCTAAACTTTCTAGGTACCTGCTAGCTCAACATACAACCCCCTGTGCCACTACCAACAAGTCCCCGGTCGAGCTCCTTATGGGCAGATGCCTAAGAACCACCCTAGATAGGTTACATCCTCATTATTCCCCAGTCACCCCCGTAGGGTCTGATAGCCAGACCAGTAAGTTTGCCATGCATGACCAAGTGTACACCCGCAATTATGCAGGCTACCCCTTATGGGCGCCAGGGCAAGTCATGGCAGTAACTGGCCCTAAGTCCTAAAGGGTTTTACTGGAGGATGGTCATACCTGGTGCCGGCACATTGACCAGCTAAGGAGGCACTGGAGAGTGGCTATCGACGACCCCTGTTGCCCGCCAACCGACACGGACCCACCAACGTTTGCTGAAGCTATTCCGGGGCACTGTGAGCGAAGGGACCTACCTGGACCATCGCCTGACCCTGTACCAGAATCACCCATCAATGAGGTTCCAGTCACGGCAAGTTCCGACGCAGCCCAGAAAGCGGAGGACTTCTTCCCTGCTGCAGCTCCACCAGGACTGAGACGATCCAGCCGCCTGCACAGGCGCCCGGCCTACTTGAAGGACTATGCATGCTCCTAGCCAGGGAAAGGAGTGCTGCATTCAACGCAGTTTTCACTCCGGTCCGCACCCCTGGCAGGAGCGCGAACCACTCTCATTGGTTGATGCCGTTTAACAGCCGGCTATAAAAGGAGCTGTCAAACGGCATCAGCTGTTGCTGCCAGCTGACTGCCTGTTAGCCCGGCAGCCGCGGCAACCCTTTATTCTCGCAATAAAGTTTCTTGACTGTTAGCTCCATGTTCGCCACTCTACAACAATTTCTATGATGAGTATTATTGAAATACCCAAGCTCAATTATTAAGCTTTAACAAAATGACAAATGCTGGGAATTGTGATCCAGACTTTGAGAATCCAAGAAAGACTTTTCTGGTTATCACAGTCTTCCAGGTAATTCATAGTCTTCCAGGTAGGTGATTCTAATTAATAGAGTTAAGAGATATGGATGTTTGGGAAGTGTGCACTTTCCTATCATACCCTTGCCAATAGTATACCTGTCTGTTAGAAGTGTTAGAATAACATTATATTTTTTATATTGAGCCTCTAATCAAAATCTCTTTCTTCACTGAGATAGATATATGTCTCTATTTTTTCCCTTTAATACCAACGTTTTGTTCCCAAGCAAATGGACAGTTCTTTCATAACAAAGATCTTGTCAAACTTTGAATTACTGATCATAAATAAACACCAGATATACTTTGAAGGGTTTGTTTGAGCAGCACTCCTTGTTATTATCAGCATGACTGTTCAGCGCAACATACACAAGACAATGGAAGAGGAATGGACAGAGGAGGAGGAGGAGGAGGAGGAGGAGGAGGAGGAGGAGGAGGAGGAGGAGGAGGAGGAGGAGGAGGAGGAGGAGGAGGAGGAGGAGGAGGAGAAGGAATCTAACTGGCTGAAAAGCCAAGAGTTTGCAATACTCTACCCATATAAACAAGTTCCTGCTGCAGTTATAGATGGCAGAAATAAAAGGGAGCTTTTTGGCTCACAGCTATAAAAAAAATTATCATAGTGATGAAGTTCCTCTGCCATCAACCGAGCTGTGATAACGTTGTTTGATGATGATTTTCCCATGAATGTTAAACAGCTGCCACTGTGGAGGGAAAGGAGCTTATCTGTACCTAATACTGATCTCTAATTCCTGCCCTTCTTGAACCATCCATTTTCTAACAGCATTAACTGGTAAATTTACATCCCATCTTAATGCTGCTAAAGAGGACAGGAGATGAAGAGTAAATGACAGGAGTGTAATGAGGATGGCTTTTTTCTCCTTTCTCTTTAATGGCTGAAGATTTACACAATTGTCTGTAAGCTTATAGAGAGAGAGCTTACCTGAACCCTCTGCCAGCATGGATTCAACTTACAGGAGCTTTTGTTAACTAAATACACATAAATATTTTTAAGGCGGTTTAATATTGGGACTTCAAAGAAAGCCAAATAAGAAAATGCAAGATTAAATTACTATTATGCTCATTAGAATATAAAATTGTTTTTAAAAAATCTATTTGATATATAAAAACTATTCATACATACACATTTACTGATACTTAAAAACAAAACAAAATCATATTGTGATGGCCAAAATAGATTTTTAGATCCTAATATTTCCATCAGTTGATCTCTCAATCTTAACAAATCAATGAGTCCCCAAATTATCAGGCAGACCTTCGCTTCAGGTAACCCACCATCTGGATTTTTTTTTGCTGATAATGTTGCCAACGTCCAAATATGTGAAGAATGGGCTATTCTTCATTCAGAATAATCCTCAAACGTAACTGGTTCAAGAAAATGCAATGTTATATAATCCCATTTTCACTGAATCTCGAAACAGTAAAAAAAGTTTGTTTTTCTTTGGTGATATTCTATCCAATATTTTGGAAATTACAGGTAATTTAAACCTTATAAAACTTCAAAAACCCATGCCATGCTCTCTGCATACCAGTGATCTGCACATGATTTAAAAAACAATAACACTGTTCTGTATGATTCAACCAAAGCAAATTAGGTTATTTCATGCACCAGATTGGCCTTCCTGACAATATTTAAGCCATGAATTTTTGTTTTCTGAGAACCATAGTGAACCTCTTAACCTGTTTAGTTTGGGCTATTAACTAATTAATATTTGATTAATTTTATACTAAGGCATATTCTCAACCCATCCTCACAAAACAGATTAGGATGTATTTTAAAGGGCACTCATGTTGCACTTTGATGTTATCTTCGTATACAGTGAATCATGAGTGAAATTGTTTTGTATACACAAAACTACTGTATATTGTAAAAGAATAAAAAATGAACCAGTGCCGCTAAGCAATATATTTCTGATGGACTGAAATCATCAAGACCATGACTTGTATGAGGCTTACTGGAAGGGGAAAACAGAACTTTTAGAAAGTCTCTTTTCCATACTCTCATTGAATCCTTACTTATGATTTTCTTCTGTGCAAGCCCAAGATTTTATTACATATGTCCATGATATTATGCACTCTCTCTCATTCTCTCCCTCTCCCTCTCCCTCTCTATCCTTCCTCCTTTCCTCCCCCCCCCCCCCCACACACACACTTAATTTCAGAAAGTGCTTACCTGCCTTGAACCATAAAACTCAAATACCATACAAATTGCTATAGTACACTCTGGTGTCCCTGATTCTGCTATTAACTCTAAGCCCCACAAAGAAAGACGAGAAAGGCTCTGAGGCCCATGCACAGTTAGCCAAGGTGAATCCTCACTTCCTGGCCTGATTAAGAAGTGAGGATAGATTTCTCTAGCTGCCTAGTGAAGATCCTGGGGAGATAACATCTAAACTCATAATAAGAAAAAGAGATTACATTAACTTTAGCTTAAGATGTTCTTTTGTGCCAGAGAAACAAATAAACTGCAGGCTTTGAAAAATCAAAGGGCAATTTAATGTTGCAGTTCTGGGTAGACACAAAAGAATTTCATAAAGAGCAGATGGGGGGGAAGCTCCTGTTGCAAGTAGATCACAGAACTCTCACTGTTTTCAGCATGTCAGCAGTGACGCCCTGTTTTACACACACATAAGGGATAAGTGGCTGGTCTGACCAGCTTTATCTTTGAAACTGAATTAGACTTAGAGTTTTGTAAACTTTGTACTGCATGACAAGAGTTCTGTTTTCCTGGAAGATAAATATTCAGATCACCTGAGGGAATGGGGCAGGAAGGGGGTTTAACATAGTCCCAGAAAGGTAGGATGGATCTTGGAAAATTAGATTGGTGTTTTTTTGTTTTTTTTTGGCTGATGCTCTTTTTAATCTCTGATTGTGGGATAAATCCTATATGCTATGCAAAATTCTGGTTGTCAGTCCATTAAACAGCTGTATAGAGCACAAGGAAGAAACATTTAGATAGCAGTAAGAGAAGGTGAGGTTTAATCCTCCATACCATGTAGGCCAGTCTTTTCGTGAATGTGTGAGAGATTTTGTATGCAACCCAGAGGTGCAATTCAACAGGTTCTGACCAGTTCTGGAGAACCGGTAGTGAACGTTTTGAGTAGATTGGTGAACTGACAAATACCACCTCTGACTGGCCCCACCCCCGCCCCCACCTATTATCTGCCTCCCAAGTCCCAGCTGATTGGCTGGGTCTTCTTTTGTTGCCTTGCCCAGGAGAACAGAGCTGGAAAGCAGGTTAGTGGGGGTGGATATGGGATTTTGCAGTATCCTTCCACTGCTATACCCACCAAGCCCACAGAACTAGTTGTAAAAAAAATTGAATACCACCACTGATGCAATCCATAGTTCTTGATTTGATAGATTGATATATCAATGTATAGCTAGCCCTCAAAAAGGATGGGATGAGGAGATATACTAGTCTTGCTTTAGTGAATCTTTTGTGTATTATAAAATGAGGATAAGGTATGTTTCAGAAAACTTGTTTTAGATTTCTGAATGTGGATTGGAAGTTCAGGATTTACTTGTTACTGCTATCATCAATGCAGAGAAAATATTTCAGTTTCCAGTTCAAATTCAGATCTCTGTAGCGATGCCTATACTTCTGTTATTCCTGTGAAGAAACCAGGAAAGAAAAACATGATAAATGACCAATTAAATTTAGATCATAGAGTCACCACCGGTTCAATTCTAGATGCAATTCTCTCAGACTAATGTTTAATCATCCATCTAATTCTGTGATTAAATTGCCTCAAAGTAAAGTTAGATTACAAGTAATTAAATGCATTTGTAAAAAAATTGAAATTTCAGTTGGATGGAAAACAGTTTTTAACTCACATTGACAATGTAAGTTTCCCTTTTTGGCATTCATTAATTTACAATGCCGTCATTTGTTCTCATTTTCACCTGCCCTTAATAATATGAGAAACTACAGTGATTGCTTATACCCCATTGTGTCATTATTTGCTATATTGTCTCTTATTAATAGGATAATCTAGATGGCTAATCAAAAAGTAATTTCTGTCCATGTTTAATTTACTTTCAGTGAGGTTACTACATAACAATGTCTTATGTTATTAAGACTTATGATATTAAACAGACTTATTATTATATTATACAGCCATCTAAGAAACTAAATGATTACTCATCTACTGGGATCTCCCTGAAAAGGATAAAGAAACTGCCCTCAATTTTTTTTAAATAAGAGAGTATCAACTCTTTAATTGGAGTATATTTAATTAGAATAGAATAGAAAAAAAATCATATTTTTTTTCTTAAAACAATACATGTTTTAATAAGAGGGTATTAAAATGAAGGACATTAAAATGAGTACTATATAATTCTAAGAACATTCAAAAGTTGAAGCATCCTTAATAACCTTCTTTATCAAGTTTCAGTCATGGCTTTATTACATTATTTGTTTATTTTAGTTAATAGTGAGGGAGAGTTGAAGACTGTCTCCCTTCCTCCCCCCCAAAAAGAAAAAAACCCTTAAATCTAGACATTTAGTTTTCATATGTAAAAGTCTGGTGAAGAAGCAAGTACTTGATAAGTAATTAGAAGGTCTAATTGTAAGCACCTCATGAATTTCAGGAGGGAAAACTTGCCAAAATATAGGCTTTACTACTGTGGAGACTCATTCAAGAAGTTAACCTGTACGTTGTAGGGCAGATGCACATGATCTTACTAATTAATCCAGTTTTTAGCAATGAAAGAAATCTGTCTGGTATCCTGGTTTGTTTACAGCAAAGCCTTTAACCTGGTTTAGCATTGAATTGGTAGCCAATGTTAAGCTTAAATTTTCATATTTGTGATTTTTTTGGACATATCATTAGTATGCAACAAATCAAAAATATGTAAATAAAGATTCTAATGATAACCTTAAGAGCAGAAAAACTGTTTAATTCAGGCTTTTGTTTATCTTAGCATCCTTAGCCAACATCAAATATCAATTTCAGCATAGCTGGTACTAATCTTTTTATGTTGTTGCTTTCCTTTCAATTTATGTCTCTGATTTGTTTAAAAAAAGATTACTAAACTCCAAAACACTCCTTCCAACTTTCCTTCATTTTAGCATCATCTTGAATCATGTGATCTCTTTAATTCTTGATTCCATTTAACCTGCTGGAGGTTCTTTGTTTAGCCCCACGTATCCATTTTTGGATCATTGATTCATTTTCATCAAAATTGATCTGGAGTTTCTCATGAGTTGACTGTTGTTTTTTTTTTGCTGTCTTTGACAACATTCTTTGTAATCTTATTGCTATCTCTATATGCATTGCATAGTATCCTCATTTTTGCAGGAATCATCCTCTTGTAGCCATTTTCCTTAACCATGGTTCTTTTCACTTTATCATTTTTTCAATCTTCTCATTAACTTAACTATACACATTTCTGTGCCACATTGTAACGTGATTGTTTTCACTCTGTTCCACACAGACCATTTATTCTGATGTAAGAATCATCTATCCTCCTCTACCTTATCTTTTCATACAGGTTTCATGTTTTCTTTCACTGTAGCCATTCACTCTTATTCTTTCATCCCCCCCCCCAATATTTACTTTTGAAAATATGGTTGTCCACATTCAAAATACTTGTATACTTGACTAATTCCCTCATCTTGTTCATACTCATCTAATTCATGCAACCTAACAGAATGACATTTTTCCATTGATCACATTCATACAAAATGTTTCACAATTTTTCCAAACTCGTATCTGGTTCTTCTTTTGTTACTATTCACTGAAGTGTAAGATGCAATTATCTGCAACCTATATAGGTTGGACTAGTGTTCCTCTGAGATAGCACTAAAATCCAACCAAAAGGAGCCCAGAATATCAACTGATATTCAGGATCCTTTTGAATGCCCCCCCCCCCCAATACTAGAACACCAGGTTGAGAATTATAGATGGCTAAATTCACCAGTTTACCCATCTGTCCAAATTCACCTTGTTCCAAGACCCAATCCTATTTCTCATTGAGAAAAATGGTTGGTGGGTGTTTTCTCATTCATTGGTGATAATTCATGGAAGAAGTGAAAAAAGAAACAAAGCTGAGTGAATCCCCTTTCCTTTTCCTAACATATCTTGTAAATAAGTAATATATCATACAGTAACTTCATCATTATCATCTTCATTATTATCATTTTAGCCAGTGTCTATCCACTGTAGAAGGAAGGTCTCTTCTGAATGTTTCCATCCCATAGGGGTCCTGAGTTTTCTTTTGCCAATTGGGCCTACAATATTTTCTGATGTTGTTTTAAGTCTCTTTCACAGACACTTTTTATCAAGTGGGATCCATTCTATGACTGCCTTGGTCTATCTGCCATCAGTTCTCCTTGCTATATGATCAGCCCATTTCCATTTCAATTCTTTCACTCTTGATGATATTGTGTATTTTCATTTCTTCTCTAATCCATGTCTCTAATCCAATTCTCTTTCTATCTTGTCTTGTATTGCTGAGCATGTATCTTTCCATAACCCATGCAGTAAAGGCTAGATCACACTGACCAACGGATACAAAACGTATGCAAAAAGGACACAGTGGACGAGCAAAATTTCAGGGGTGGCTCCATCCGTTGTGATATCCACATTCATAGGCCACCCTGGAAATGAAAATAATATGAAAGAATATTGATGTATTTGTTTTGCACTGTGACTTTTAACTCAAGAATCCATAAAATATTCATCCAAGCAGAGATGGATTCCTGGGCCTCCCTCCTCCACTTTTCTCCAGAACCTTGATAAACAAACTTAGTTGGGAATTCAGTTGCTGGAATTTTGATTGACATCATGCATGAAAATCACATTAGTATGCTTGTAAAACTTGCTCTGCCTACCTGCATAGTAGAGGATTACTTGTAAAGCCCCATTTATTAATTTACAAGACATTAAAATTGACTTGGTTCCTGAATACCTCAGTAATAATGTGGGACCATATGTCTTTGGTCATTTTACCTCTGGTCTCTCTCAACTGGATTAGTCTTTTTTTTTTTTTTGACTGAAAACATCAAGCCACAGGGCACTTTTACCATTTGCTTCTACCTGATTAAATTCATTAACCATCCAGGTCAGAGTGTTTGACTTTGCAACACATTTGCAACCTTAAGTTCAAGTGCTACATTTTCTGGCTGGCTATGCAGCCTTTATAAAACAGAGGTGATTCTCCCCCCTCCTTTTTTTTTTTGTTAGGTTTGTGCCTTCTTTTTTATTTCTGTGGAGCAATCATGCTGGAAGCATTGGTTTAATATTTTATGATTTATTTTATTTCTCCTATCTTGTTTTTGACTGCATACTCTTTTGACAAACAGCATTTTTAAAAGCATGAGATTCACATGAACACATGAATATTGAATTTATTCAATAAGATGAGGAAAGCCATTTAGAGTAGTGATTAAGATGTTGGTTTGGATGGGAAAGACTATATTTTTAAGTCCTCACAAGCTCAGCATGCGCTGGATGGCTGGGGCATGACCATTCTCTGTCAGCTAATCTATTTCCCAAGGTGGTTGTGAGGAGAACATTTGGGAAGACCCCAATGTAAAGCTACACTGATCTCTCCAAGAAAAGGCAGGATGTAACTGCAAAAAAGAGATAATAAATATTATTTACCCTGGAGATATAACATTCAAATAAATATGTTTTAAATATTTATTTCTTTAGTTATACAGTAATGCAGCGAATCAGTCAGAAAGAGGAAGAAAAGAGTTCATATTGCACATTTAGAAGCATGTATAATATCTGAAAAGATTATTATAAATAGCAATAATCTGAAAGGAACACACAATCTATATTTTCCTTGCTATTAAAGACTTCTGTAAAAATACACTACTTTTGCACCAGTCGTAGTGAATCTAGACCAGGGGTGGCAAACTCACATTGTCATGGCAGCATCATGTGACATATCGGGACTTTTTCCCCCTTCACTAAACTGGACATGGAGGTGGCCAGCATGTGATGAATCTAGCCCACAGGCTGGGAGTTTGACACCCCTGAATTTGGACACTCTGAACCATGTCAAGTAGTATTCATAGATTGTGACACATGACAATAGGAACAGGACTCTGCTTCCTAGCCTATTTTCTTATATTCTGTTCTCACTGCTGTGGTAGGATCAAATATCTGTAGGAAGAAGCTGTTTAAAATTATATGCTTGGATAAATCAGGAAAATGAGAGATGTATCAATATTGGTCGATGTGGATACTTGCATGTGATGGAAACACATTCAGTGCAATGGACAATATGTGAAGATGAAAATCCAAGTAGGCTATATCTTATTCCCAGGCAAAGAGCAACACTAGATTCCCGAGCAATCTTTCTAAAATATATGGGATATATACAAAAGGAGAGATCGCAGAGATGAATATGTCAACTCTTTTCCTCCACTCCATTTTCTGTTACATTTTCAATGTTATAAAGGCACCGCATCCATCTTACAGATCATATGTAACCCATGAGAGGAGCGGGGGAAGAAAATGATGAAAAGGATGTCACTTTGCCTTTCATTAAATAAACAAATACTTAGTGTATTGTAATAGGAAGATTTTCTAATTAATAATTTAAATAACCAAGATGTCATGTGCAAGTTAACCACTTAAAATTCATTTAAAATGTTGAAATCACCTGTGGAGAAATATAAGACACTTCCATAAATATAGGTTCCTCATTTAAATTATTTTGACTATCTTTGACATTCATGAAAGAAAGAAAAGGTTTTAATAAAATTATCCAATGAAATCTCCCTTGTTCAACCAACTTTTCACAGAACAAGTTGACAGGGAATTAAGGGATATTTAGAGTCTATGAAAAAAGGTCACACATCTATCTTTAGTAGCATCCTAAATAGCTACAGTAATTTATTGTAATTATTCCATTATGCTGTTTCCCTGGGAATACAAATCTATCATGATTTCATTTCAGATAGAAATCAGTTAAAAGCTAACCCCAACCAAGATGTAATTTAAGGTCCCAGTAAAATTCCATTATCTTTTCTGTCTATGAAAATATAAAGACTTACAGAATCCATCAGGTAATAAGTTGTTTTGCTATATCATAATTCTGAAGTGAAAAATACATTTAGACCTATGATATCATGGATCCAATATAAGCCAATGAATTAGCCATGTGTTTTATGGAGACATAACTTCTTATACAACTTCACATATAAAACACCTTGAAGGAATTTGTAATGAAAGTAAGGTATTTAGAAAACATATTCATTAAAGGTATGGGATTGGAGTAAACAACAAACAAAATGAAAATCTCAGTAAATGATTCAATGCATAGGTGGGAAATGACTCTTCAACAAGCTCCTAAAAGATGTATTAATGATAGTAATTATTCATAATTTGGTTGGAACTCATATTGATTACCTCAATGTGTTTTACATGAGGCTGCCCTTGAAAAAAGTATGAAAATGTCAGTTGGTGCAAACTGGATTCCTGCTCATGGAACGCAAATTATGCAATGCCATATTGGAATATCTGCACAGTTTGCTACCTGTCTTTTAGACATATTTTAAGATGCTAGAGATGAATTTTAAAGGACTTAGTGCTTTTATTATTTTTAGAACCCTCTCTCCCATTACGCCTGGTTAAGGCCCAGTCCCACTGGCCGACGGATGCAAAACGTATGCATAAAGGACACAGTGGACGAGCAAAATTTCGGGGGTGGCTCCATCCGTTGTCATCTGCTCCAAAAAGGGGCGTAAACAGAACGGAAAAGAATGGAAAAGAACGGACGTGGGTAGTATTTAGCGGGGATGTTAAATGGATGTTCATAGGAAGCCTAGCGGATGAAAGCGGATGGAAGCGGATGACACCTCCAAAGGGGTTCCGGGGGAGAATTTCAAAGCGGACGCATAGTGGAAGGGGCGGATGCATAGCAGCTGAAGCGGATGCATCACAGATGCCTATAGGAAACAAAGGGGATGCCGCGCGGATGTATATCGGATGCAAAGTGTTCATTGCGCATACGAGGAGTATGAATTGCATCAGCTCCCGGACATAAAAGGATGCAGCACGCATGCAGTCAGCATACAGGGGAAAGATGTGCTGCCACATACATCTAGCAGGAACACCATGGTTCGTCAGTCAGGCAAGAAGAGGAAGCCCGTGCCTACTCGTTCAAGCCCTGGCAAGAAGGCCAGAAGCATCCCACCCCCTGGCACTGACTCTGAAGCTGCTGCTGCTGCTGTGGTGGACCAGCCCCAAGGCCCTCAAAGCCCTGCTGCTGAAGGCCCTGCTGCTCCAGCCCCTGAAGGCCCTGCTGCTCCAGCCCCTGAAGGCCCTGCTGCTCCAGCCCCTGAAGGCCCTGCTGCTCAAGCCCCTGAAGGCCCTGCTGCTTAAGTCCCTGAAGGCCCTGCTGCTCAAGCCCCTGAAGGCCCTTCTGAAGCCCCTGCCAGAGGGAGGAAGAGGCAAGAGAAGCAGAAGGGAGAAAGGAAACAGTACACCGTTTCCGAGGAGCATGAGGATGAGGTGCTGGAATGGCTGAGGGAAACGAATACCTCTGGAGAAATGGCCACAGACTGTATCGCGACACCAAGAAGAAGAAGGCAGGTTGGAGAGACAAGACAGAGAGCCTGGGGTACACTGCAGAAGTACTCCTTGGATGGTGGAAGCACATGCACACCTGGTATGGCAAGTTACACCTCAAGAAATCAAGGCAGGCCGCTGTCAAGCTCACTGACTGGGAGATGTACGTCATGGCCAAGTGCAGTTTCCTGGAGGGTAAGATCCACCACTGAGGAGCAGCCCCTCTGAGACCTCTCTCCCTCAGACAGCCCACAGACAGCTAGTCCTCTTCCAGCCAGGAGCCAGCTACCCTGTCCAGGCAGGTGTCCTCAGAGGGCCCCACGGCAGAGACCCCCCGTCATCTGCACTCCCCATGCCGGCAGACTTGGAGGATGCCATAGAGAATGACGCCCTGCTGTCACAAATGGAGGAAGAAGCAGCAACCACCAGATGCCAACCCACCCCCACCCGCAGCTCCACAGGATGCAGGCAGAGAGACAGACTGGAGGGCCAGGACCACAGTGTGCTGTTGGAGATCAGGGACACAATGAAGACCAGCACAGAACTTCTCTCTCAGCTGGTCCACAGCGACATACCATCCTCGGACCAGAAGCCCTTCATCACCTACATGAGCCAGACCCTAAGGGATCTGCCCAAGGCCCAGTACCAGGTGATGAAGCAGAAATCACAGCACTTCTGCACAACCCTCAAGGTCCAGATGAAGCTGCTCCTACCCAGTCCAGGTCTGCTCCTCCACCCGAGGCGACGTCACAGCCCTTCCATGGCTTTCAACAGCCCCTCACCTACCAAGGCTACGACTATTAGGACTTCCCACAGCAGAAGTAGAACTTCCCAGTCCAGGCCCAGGTTCATTGCACGCTACAGATGCCACTCCTCACCCAGCTGCAGACCAGACAGCCCCACTACACTCCTCCTTCCTCCACCCCACAGCCAAGCCCGTCAACGGACAATCTGTCATCAGTATTGGGCCTGACATCTCAAGACCTTGATGAAGGGCCTATCAACCTCACCGGACTGAGTCAGATCTCGGATAGCTTCCTGAACACACCATCCCCTGCTGTACTCTCAGGGCCAAGCACCCCAATGGTGCCTCAGACCAGCACTTAAGCCACAGCCACCTCCACAGTCCCTGGCCACTTAACAGCTGAGACCAGGGACATGACTCAGAGTGACTGAGAATAGTATCAGAGACTGAGTTGTACTTGTTAAGTTTATCTTTGCTTAAGACACTTTACTTGGTTCATTTTGCTTTTTTAATAAAGTCATAAAGTTTACCTAAGAAAGTTAATCAAGGTTATCTTTGCTGAAGACACTTGATTCATTTTTTTTACTTCATAAAGTGTTGGTGAAAACTTTTAAAAAATGGTTAAGCCTTTGCATGCTTGTGGGATAGATAAGGATAGTTGTGAGATAGATAAACCTCCAGTGCAAGCATAGTGGGACTGTTTGGTCCACCATCCCAGCTGCCACACATATAGCCCTTTATTATCAATAACAATTTATTCATTGATCAACACATTTTAAAATAAACAAAGCTCTTTATTAATGCCCTATTCATTGTAGGACCACTCAACATACATGGCACAATCTCATCAGTGTTATGCAACAGCCTCAAGGAAGCATCCATTAATCATCTATCATCCTGTCTTGCCACTCCACTGCTCCAGCTGGGGAGTTGCACCAGTGTCTCAGGAGGTTGCACTGCTTGTTCCCTTCATGTGAAGCTCTGTTGGGGCCTTGTACATCCACAGGGTCTATCAGGTTACGTCCTTGCCTCCATTCACCAGGCTCCATGTCCCCATTCCCTTGTTGACGGTCCACAAGTCTGTTCTACAACACTGGGTAGCGGGTGCGCATGAGATTGTGCAGGATGCAGCAAGCTTCCACGATGCTCCTCACAGCATGTGGCTCATACTGCATGGTGGTGAGAAGTATGTGGAACCTGTTGACCAGGATGCCAAAGGTGTTCTCCACCACCCATCTTGCCCTGGACAGCCTGTAGTTGAAGATCCTCTCTTCACGGGTGAGGTATCTTGAAGTGTAGGGCTTCATGAGGTAGGTTCTGAGGGAGAAGGCGTCATCACCAACGATGAAGTAGGGCACATCTTGTGTGTCATTGGGTAGGGGGTCTGGATCTGGAAAACCCATGATGAAGTTGAGTTCCAGCCCATCCTTGAGGTCACTTGCATTGTACACCTGGCCATCTGAAGCTGACCCGTTGTCTGAAGCATCGATGTAGATGAACTTGTAGTCAGCATCAACCATGGCAAAGAGGATGATACTGAAGAAGCCCTTGTAGTTGAAATAAGTGGACCCTGAGTTGGCTGGAGCTTTGCAGGCCACGTGCTTCCCATCTATGGCTCCAACGGTGTGGGGAAAGTTCCACCTCTGATACCACTTTTCTGCAAGTTTCCTCCAGCCTTGTTCAGTGGTGGGGCACTTGAGGTGCTCCTCCACGTATTCTTCGATGATGGCCTGCACCACTTCTCTGACCACTTTGCTGATGCTGTTGTGTGGCACCCTCCATGCATACTGCATGTTTCTGTATGTAGTTCTAGAGGCCAGGTGCCGCAGAGTCAGTGCCACCTTCAGTCCAGGGTCCAGGTTGGGATGGAAGTTGGTGCTAGACTTGGTCAACCTGGGTCTCAGATGCTCTACAACTTCGTCAAACATGGCTGGTGGCATCCTCATGACGTTATGGAATGAACGAGGGTCTTCATTCCTCAGCTCTACCATCAACTGATCATACAGTCCAAACTCCATTTTTCTCACGATCCATCCTCGGACCCACACAGCTCTTGGATATGTCCTTCTCCTTCTGTATAAAACTTGAAACAGTCTGAACAGGTTTTGGTTCTGGTGATGAATGAGCATAGCTATCATATGGACTGTTTCATCATCCATGGTGGAGAACCATTGATGGTGTTGAAGACCAAGATCAAGGGTGAAGAGGTCTGTACACCACGGCTGCTGGACTCATACTGAGATCCAGATGATTTTCTCCCCCTTTTTCTAGAAAATATCAGTTGTCCGCTCAGTGTCCTTCTACATACTCTAGACATACTCCAGACATCATAAATATATGAGATACATCCTAGATACAAACGTTTTGTTCGTTTTTAATCCTTTATATACAAGATGCATACGCTTACATCCTTTCTATTTCTGTGCTACTAACGCTGTGTAGATGTTCCGTGTACCTTTTGTTTCCTCCCTCTTTCCATTTTCAGCTGCTGTGGATGTGAGTTGAGGGGATGGCCAGAGGATGCAGAGAGGATACAGCGGACATTTATTGAATGATAACGGACATAGAACGTTTGTTGCCCGTATTTGTCGCGGATGTACATTGTACGCAGCGGAAAGTTCATCCGTTCAGAAAGTTTTGTGCAACAAAGTTTTGTGCAGTGGATGGATGCTCAACGGATAGAGCGTATGAAACACATATGCAATGAGCACACAAGGGATGCATTGCTTTTTCCAACGGATGGCAAGCTTTTTTTAACGTTTTACATCCTCTTTGCATTCGTAAGTGTAGTGGGACCGGGCCTTTACTTCGGTTAATGGCCTTTCTAAAGATGATGTGTATCCCTTTCTAGAAGCTTAGTTAATCAGTACATGGGAAGTAGTCTTCTCCTATGTAACTCCTAACCCATGGGTGTCAAATTCATGTTGTCACATGATGTATCATGAATTTCCCCCATTGCTAAAATGGGCGTGGGCATGGCCAGCACGTGATGCATCTGGCCTGCAGGCCACAAGTTTGACACCCCTATCTTAGACAATGGCATGCACTTTCTGAGGAAATATGTTTGGTTCCCATTCTCCCAATACCTGGGAAGATGGTACAAATGCAATGGGGTTCAAAAGCTCCTGCCAAGCTTTTAATTCTTACAGTAATTCTTTTAATGTCTAATTTTGATGTTGATTTTAATGCTGTTAATTCTTATTTTATGTTTTACTTTGTTTATTTTATTGTCGCAAGTGTTCAATTCAACATAAAATGAGATAAATTCAGGCATAAGTAAAAAAATTAAGAGCCTCCCACATTTTGGGAAGGGAGAAGATTCTGAAATGCATTCACCTTGATTAACTACAGAATAATAGTGTAGGTCAGGGGTATCAAATTCATATCATCACAGCAGTGTCAAATGACATACTGGGACTCTTCCCCCTTTTGCTAAACTGGCATGGGCGTGGCCAGCATGTGACACATCCAGATCATGGGGTGGAAGTTGCTTCCACACAAGAACTCTGAATAGGCTTCACAAGAGCTCTTGATCTCAGTTGTGTTGGAGAATTAAGATGATTAATTTCTGGCTCATCTGTAGTTGCTCTACAAATCACAGTAAAACTAACTGTTGGTTTGGGGGGAGATGTTGGAAATATTGCTTCTCTGAAGAGCTTCTTTGTAGTTGATTTATTTACATGAACAACCATATCAATAAACAAGTACATGTAAGAGGAAGTAAGAATTGATTATTTTCTTTATTATCCTTTTGTATGGCACAGATAAGAAGAGTTTCGCTAAGCAGAATCTGAAATATCTTCCTGCAGAACAGTGATTTTAAGGTTTTGAAGTTGGGAGATTTGAAGATAATTATTAGATCATTTGGAGAAAAATATGGAGTAAAGTAAATAGAGTGGAATAAAAGTGGTATGTGGAAAGTGACCTCTATCAATCTCAATGCAGGAAGCAGGACCTCATCTTATGATCTTAGTTATCTAATCAGGTATTAGGAACAATCAATAGGAATAGTTGCTTGCTTATTCAGTCTGTTGCATGGTGTATAGAAACTAGAGAAAGTTAACTTGTTTTCTCCTTTTCCATTTTGCTAGAAATAGAATTAACTTAACAAAGAGACAGCCAATAGAATCAGAAAGAACTCAAAGTAGAATTTCTTTGTGTAATATCTGAGACATTTATGGAAGTGATCATGACAACTGTCTGGTTTAGAAGGCAATTAGAACTAAAAAAACAGACCCATCAAGATTTTGGTGGTGATTATTAGATAAAACCACCAGAGGTGCTATGATTGTAATATGAGTTGTAGGGCAAGAAACACAGAACAAGGCCTACTGGTGTGTGTATGTGTGTGTTGTGTGTGTGTGTAAGGTATTCATCAGGGCATATGATAAAGTACAACCAAAAATATAACTGTGCTAATATACACAAAAACATACATAACATACATACATACATACATATGGAATAAATTAATGACATTTGTAGAAATTAAATATATATCCATAAAATGATAATTTAGAACTGGCTCAATCTTTAAAATATCATTAAATCTAGCTATCTATTGCTTCATCTTCTCTGTTTTGGTGCAATATGTTATTTCAATACAATTACATATTCTATTGTATATATTTACTACAATTTTTATTGTTCCTATTCAAGTGTGTATTTTTAAAATTCACATGTTCTCTGTTCACAAATGTGCAGCTATTCAGTTTAAGTAAGAATGAGGTCATTTCTTCAAGAGCATGACATACACATAGCTGGGGAAAAGCAGTATTTCAGACTGCGGAATAATGCAATAAAGCAATTATTCAATTCCAAAATTCTAGAGATTACAGACTGGATACAAACTTTGTAAAACAAAAATGACTTGGATAGTATATGAGATTATCATAAGCTCTCTCTATACATATTGAAAACATTAGAAAAAATGCTGTTGAAACATAAGGGTATGTTGTTGCATGTCATATGAGAAAATGTAAAGACAGAATATGTACGAGACAATATATTATCAAGCGGTGTTGCAAACAGAACCATTTTTCATCCCTATGTTTTAATGGAAATGAAGTATACACTTTGCAAAGGTTGTAATAAGAGTGAAATATACTTTTCCACTGTATGATTATGGAAACGATCATTGAAATCTGGATTCCTCTCCATAAAAGATATGGTATAATTTTGCATCCTTTTATAAATATTCTAATAGAATGATATTGGGCTAGATAGAAATATTTACAAAAAGTGCCAAATACTTGTCTTTGTTCTTGGACTGTTAAATTAAGATGAGCAAAGAAAATGAAATTTGGCAACAGAGCTATTAATGCTGTCCTTTCAATAACAAGTTTATGCATGCTGGGTGCATGAAATGGTTTGGTGCTATGAGGGAAAAAAAGGCCTGCAATCCTTGAGAATCCTGAATAAATAATTCTCAATTAAATGTTAGCACCTAATTATATTAACATAGTAATTACCAATGCAATTATGAAATTGAAGATTAACCTGGAAATGTAGGCTGCCTAATTTATTTTTATGATAGCTAGAAGTTTAATAGAATGTGTAAAGCTTCTACATTTGAGGTATAGTGGGGTTACTCTAATACATAATTTAAGCGATGCTAATAAACAAGAAAAGCATCCAACACTCAGGAAAACTCTCACAGGAATGGGCTTGCTGACAAGTATTTTTATTTTTATTTCAACGATATTTATTTTAGCATTTCTGCATTAGGGTCTTCTAAACTGCATTAGATCTTATTGTCCGTTAATCCATCTAGCACCATATCAATACAACCTTGTGGTACTCCCGATTTCCCACAATCCCTTTTCAGTGGCCAAGTTGTCTGTGGTTCATGGTTTAATATGTCTTCAGACAATTACATTGCTTTTTCTGTCCATGAATTGGGTTCTTCCTTTGCTGTAACTAGAACGGCAGGAATTAAATCTGAGAATTTTTGCATGCAAAATAGGTATTCCTTCACTGGACAAGTAGTCTTTCCTGGTTTAGGATATATCATTGGAATATGTCTCTTCAGAAGTTCATTCAGCAGCCTTTAAAAAAATACTGTGCAGAAGACACTGCCTGATAGGGAGGGAACCCTACCATGGGGAATAAAGAGACATTCTGGCTTAGAGTTGGGCATTCTGGCTCATATTAAAAAAGATCTTGACAGACTTAAACAACATGAAATTTAAAGTGAAGAAAGCTGACTTATACCTAGGTAGGAAAACCAAAGGTACAAGTACATATTAGGTGAAACCTGGCTCAAAAACAGTAACTGTGAGAGGAATCTTGGAGTCCTAGTGGATAGTCACTTAAACATGAGCCAGTGGTGTGCGGCGGCAGCCAAAAAAGCTAATACAGTGGAACCCCGGGTCCCGAACGCTCCTGTTCACAACCAAATCAAGTGGTGAACAAAAAAATTCACCCAATTTCCTTTGGATTTGTCACCTGACAGATAACACCTTGTCTAATGGACCATGAATAAGGTCCACAGAGGTCACACAAAAGGCAGATTCAAAGGACAGCTTCAGCTCATTATAAAGGAGTTCAAACTTCCTTTTATTTGGCCTGGACAAATAGAGCCTCCCGATTTATTAGGATAGGACAGTGATTTCCCCCTCCCCACTTAGCTTTCTATGTTGGCAAAAAGATGATTGAGGTTGTTTTCAAACTACTTTGTGCTATCATTTGCCCATCATTTGTGATTGGAATATTGCTTTCTGCTGATCTGGTTGAGGCATTTCAGGAGGCTTACAGGAAATTAGGTCCCCCAGAGAATGAGTTACTAATCAAGTGAATGGAGGAGTTTTACAAGTCCATGAATACAAGTCCATGAATGATACATGGAAAGCAAAGAAAGTTCTTCCTGCCTGAGAAGAAACAACAACCCCTGGTAATGCATGTTTGTGTCCTTATTGGAGACAAAAAGGGCTCGAGAAGAATCTTCTGTTGTATGGGATAATACATCAATGAAGATTGCATCAATGAAGATACATAGGACTGGCAGCTCTGAATTACCATTTAGCAAAATAAGTATGCACTTAGAGGACCAAGGGAAGGAGTTGCCACATAGTTTTTTGCCCTATAATAACTCTTTCATTGCTACACTCATGTTTAGTTTTCAACAATCTTAATTACTTGCCAGTTAAGCAATGGAAGGGCCAAGGAGCTATACATAGGGCATCAGTTGACTTTAATCTGAGCCCAGTAAAATTTAGGAAGGCAAGGAAGTAAATTAAATACCAGAGAAGATTAAGAGGGAAACAAGGAGAAATACATGATCCAGAGTAATAAGAGGACCAGGAGACACACTCCTAATAGGTTACTTTATGTTTATTAGTTGATTTCTGAAGAAAAAAATCTTATGTACTCAGTCAGAAGATACCAAGAATTGTATAAGATTTACCAAATGTTTGTTTTATTTTCAATAAAATGTTCCATAATTTAATGAAAAATGACAAATATAAGGCATTTTTGGAGATTTTTTTCTCTATGGACCATTCCCCCTTCCCCAAATAATAGCTTGCATTAGCTTATATGGTCAAATATTTCATCTTTAGGATTGTATACAGTATGGTGGTTACTTTAAACAGTAGACTATCCATCACAAAATTAATTCCATTAAAAAGGAGTTTATATGGATTCAAGGATGTGCCAGGAAAACCAGTTCTACCATTTATTTTGTATTATAAAACTAATTTTATCCAATTTACAACAATTTAAGAGATAGTCATCTGTAAAAGAAAAAAATGTTACTAATATGTCAAAGATTAATAATAAGTTGCACTGAGAACATGCAATGTGTGTGACTTTCTTTTTTAAACATAAATATTTGCTTACATTCAGAGAACATTTTGCACAGAAGTTTCAGTCAAGATCAATGGGAGAAGAGATAGGCCATGCTAAAGACAAAGAGATAAGATAGAGACAAAGAGAAATAAATGACATTCTTTCTATTCCCCCAAAACAGGGTCCATATAAAGTGCCCTGTGTCCTAATGTCTTTTTATGCAGAAAGGAAGGAGATAGATAGATACTTGTTGCAGTTTATATTTTAGTCAATTATTCTTTCTTGTGTGAAAATGGTATATGAATCTACCCTCCATATTAACAAAATTTACGTCATATGTCTGGATTTTGACTGATTTTTTTCTTTTCCAAGTGAAAGTATAACATTATGAGGTTTGCCGTGATATTTGAATGTTCAGTTTTACCAAATAATGTCAGATTTATCTAATTTTACATACTATACATACACTCTGAGGAATATATTTTTTCTTTAATTACTAGAACTGATAGATCTTATTCAACATGAATAAGTTTTACTGAGGCATTTGAGAATACAGTTTCTTGTTTTATTGTAAGGATAGCCATGATACATACTTTAACCTGAAAAGTAATCTATATTAGGTTTAATATGTTTGTTGAGTAATCTGGATAAGATACTAGAAACTGCTATGAGAATATGAGCTATTAGTATTCATTGATTGAAATCTTTCTTGTCATTTAAATACACATATCCTTCGTGTTTTATGTTGACATTGCATTTCTCACTAGGAATAATCTTCTCTTTAATTCTCTTGTACAATATCCAGATATATTTAATTTGAACACTATAAACCAAAACTATACACCACTGCTATTTATTGTCTGTCAATTGTTCAGAAACATTAAAGTTGACATTTTATTTGTTATTTATTAAGAATTTTTTTATGAACACTCAGCTTATTCATGATGACTCCTGGAGGCTTATAACAATAAAACCCCAATACAAAAAGCAATAAACCCTCATGCCCCTGGCAACAACAATCAGATCAACCAATTGATAGACTCCATATTACCTGGCTCCCCAGGCCTGTTGGCAGAACCATGTCTTCAGGGCCTTTCAGAAGAGTGTCACAGTGGAAGCAAATTTTATTTCTCCAAGGAGGGAGCCACTGCAAAGAAGATCCTTTTTCTTGGTCCCACTACATTATATTTACTTTATGTGCACAATATTCAGATACAAACAGACACGGATGATTCAGCTCCAACATCAGCATCCACTCCTACTTATTGGATACTACTTAAAAGGCCTGCATCTTTTCTTAAAATTAATAGTGTGCATTTACAGCTTTTTAAAGGATCTGACAAAGGTAAAAAAAGAAGGATCAAGCTTTATTAGAAGTATCCTTGCTTGCCTCAGATCTGAATGCAGCACATATCTTGACTTCCAGTTTTGACTTCAGCTATCCAATCCTATCATTTATATGATATATTTCTTATATAATTTAAATATGTATGCTAATCTCAGTCCCTTTCTAATTCTGAACCATTCCATTCTTCACAATTCTTTTTTTCTCACAATAGCTTCCTATTAATTGTTAACATGTATCAAAATAATAATCAAACTAACTCTTAAATCTTAATTACATTGGCACAATTAAAGCAACCGTTCAACCCAGCTCGCTGATATGTCTTTGACATAATCAAGCAATAGCAATAAACTACAGCAAAGAAAAAGCAATTTGTACACCTTATGGCAGCTAAATGCTACAAAACTGCTTGAACTTGGAACTTATGAAGTTTCCTTCATGTTCGTTCTCCTCATTCTGGTATCCTACTCATAAGTGGCATTAGGAATATTAACTGGAAAGAAAGTTGCTGGCTGTAGAAACAGAGCTTTTCCTTATAGCTGGTTAAAGCCATTTTAATTCATTATCTGGGGATAGTTCAGTAATATGCCTTGGAAATAAATGTGATCTCACATAAACTAGCAATCAGTTCAATTTAGACTCTTTAAATAATAGCAAGAAAAGAAAAAGGTAGTAAATCAGGATAAATATGTCAGTGTTCAGTAAAATGATGCTAATTATGACAGTTGCCAGGTTCAGAAACTAGAATGTGTGCTCACTCGCTCTCCCCTACAGGAACATAGGCACATTCCCGTCTGATGGATTCATCTTTGATATATGAAATCCAGGCAGAGTTAGAATTCATGGTCTTTCAATTTCCAGTCTGGTGCCTTACCTACTACACTAAGGTCACTCTCTGTTATCCCTCTTGGGCATCACTGTGAAATCTCCAGATTCTGAGAATACAAATCTCCCCCCCCCCCCCGAATATTGTGCTGTAGCTCAGTTTGCTTCAAAACACAATTTAAAAATTATACAAAACACCAATTAAGATGGAAAATTCCTGAGATGTGGCAGGAATATCTTACAATTCCTAGGGAAATTATTTTTGATCTTATGAGTGGTTGAAGATGTAATCTATATCAATAAATAGTTTGGGCCAACCTTATAGTTAAAAAGCCAATTAAGGTGCAAAACTAGGTATTAGCATATGATCAGGCCTTTTCACCATACAAAGTCACCTTCATAAATATAGCAAACCACTATTCAAGGGAAATGGACGAAATATAAAAGATGGTCTTTGGGAAGAAAAAAAGAATCCCTGTGAAGATTTCCTTCATCATTATTTCTAAATGCTTTAAAAGATAGCTTTTAGTGGTACCCGCTCTACACTTGTTTTTCTCTGAAGACACTCCGATCTGGAGACACTGTGATCCAAAGAAGCAAAATGTCTTCAAAGAAAAACAATGAAGTCCAGTTGCCTCTTGAAAAAGTACCTTTGGAAGAAAACTTTAACGAATTGCTGGTTATTTTTGGTTTTTTGCAGCCTGTATCTTTTTATTTATTTATTTATTTGCTTTATTGGTTTGCTTCCTATTTCAGAAGGTTTGGTGGCTAACAATCAAAAATATCATGAAGTGGCATTCCATTCCCCTCAAATAAACTGCACCATCTGAATATGAGCTATTTCATCTGCCAGATGTTTTTAGTTTTAAGGAGTGAAACAAAAATGCGACAGGGTGACATCCAGCAGACACAACAGGAACAGCAAAATATTACCAATGTTGAATAATATGTAAGGAATCTAAAAAATTACTCCGTGTAAGTCTTCAGTTTCCCCCCCCCCCCCAAAAAAAAAAAAAAAAAAACCCTCCAAGTTTCCTGAAAAGTATTTTAGCTGGTCTCATCTAGCTGAAGCTGGTCTATTTTTCAAGCAAATCTAAATACAGACAAGTAAGGAAGGGAAAGAAAAGTATATAGTCATGGAGCATAATGGAGAACTTACAATAATGGATCCTGGTTCAGTGAGGGGACTAGTGGTAATTCATTTAAAGCCCCTGTCACACTGCAGCAACGGATGGAAAGAGGATGTAAAACGGAGAAAAACACTTACCATCCGTTGGTTAACATGATGCTTCCATTCTGTACTCACTGCCTCCGTTTTGCTTCCTCTCTATCTGTCCAGCATCCGTCTATTGACATTTCATCTGCTCAAAAGGTTTTGAGCTGCTCAAAACTTTTGAATGGAAAATGTATCCAACACGTCCGTTCTGCATCCACTAGGCATACGGGGAACATCCGTTCTGCATCCGTTACGCATCCGCTATATCCGCTAGGAATCCGCTGTGCATCCGCGCAACTCGAATCTGTTCCAGCGGTAAACGGACACAGGGAGGAAGCGGAATGGATGCGGAACGGACGCGCAGCATTAGTAGCACGGACGGAGAAAGGATGAAAGTGGATGCAGCACGCAAGGAAAGCATTTAAAACGGAAAAAATGTTCACAGAGGGGACCTATCCACTCCCATCCACTTCCATCCGCTAGGCTTCCGTTCCACATCTGCTTTCCATCCGCTCTGCGTCCTCCCCCGTCCATTCCTTTCCGTGTTGTCCACTCTGGTTATGCAAATTTTTGACCCTTTTGAGAGCGGATAACAACAGATGGAACATTTTTCTCGTCCGCTGTGTCCTTTTTACAAACGTTTTGCATCTGTTGGGCAGTGTGACAGGGCCTTAAGATACACAACCTGTTAAACAGGTTAATTTCAAGCCTGAAATACAAATGAACGGACTCAATCCTCTGAAACATTTAAGTTTCTTATTGTTTTTTATGTTTACATTTGAGGTGTGTTGCAACCCTAATTATCTAAAAGCTTCCGAATGAAAATGTATTCATTTTCATAAAAGTAAGATATCAGAAATTTGAATAAAAGATTGTAATAATGGAGCTAGATGTAAATGTCAATTGGGAAAATGTTTTGATTTTAGAAAAGAAACATAATAATTTTATAACCAATGAACCTATATTCTGGATTAATATCTTTTTTAAAAATTTGAACCATAATTTAAATTAGTGTTAACAACTCAAAAAAGCTAAAGCTACAATTCTTGTTCCCACTTTGGCAGTGCATTTCAACCGTGTAGGAACAATTCAAGAAGTTGGCCTTTGAATATCTATGACTGAATGTGTTATTACCTGAGAAGTCTCATTGATAATGAGCTCATTTGATACATGTCAGAAAGCATTCATAGGAAATGTGCAATACTTTCACTTTTACTCTGCAATTAGTAATGCATAGCTTCTTTTTGAGGATCAAGGAGTAACATCATTTCCTTTTAGTTTAAATGATATCGACCAAACTTTAATTACATACACATATTCTTGATAATCACTATCTCTTTTTGGAAAAGACATGTTCTATTTTTTTTTAAAGAGTAAAAATAAAATGAAATAATCTCAATATATTCTTCTGAAAAGAAAGGAAACTGTAGACTAAGCAAGTACTAGAAAATTTAAGTAGCCTTGTATGTCAAAAACATGTTTCTTTGATGCTATATTCAGTCTGGTCAACTGCATATACTATAGGTCTCGTAGGTCTACTTCAAGAACTAAACAGGCAAAATTTAAACTTTAATCAGTGAAGTGAAGCATAACTTTAAGGAAAATAAGCGAGTTAATTTTTCCTCACTTAAATCTTTATCTCCAAGATTGGAAGCCTGTTAGTTTTCAGAAGTTGTTGAACAATAGTGCACTGCAGCCAAAAGCCATCAGCACAGCCAGGAGTACCAAATACTGGAAGCTTACAGCTCAATAACTTCATGAGTTCCTCTCTCCTGTTTTAATCTTTGGCCATATTTTCAAAGTATTATTGATTTTTAAAGTACTTCTGCTCAGCCATCATCTTCATCCTACCAAATCTCAGAAACCTTGTGTATATCCCTGTAGTTGTCCTTCTCTCAACGCTTAATACTCCACAGTCCATTCTTGTTCAAGTAATGAAACACAAAAATACATTTGGTTTAACTGGGGCAGTGTATCATGGTACCTTGACTTCAGGAGAAAAAGAATGGAAACAAACATTTTTGAGTGAGACAAGTATTCTTGTCAGTGGAAAACAATATCAGCAATGATAGCTCAACATCATGTACGTTGCATTGGTGTTCTGGATGGACCAGAATTGATTGGCTTCATACAAAAGATCTCTAACATAATGTGATAGAAAAGTATTTACAGTGGATGATGTCTCTCTCTCTCACACACACAAACATATACACACATACACACACACACCCCAGAGATTCATTTTGGTAATTATTTCCTAACTAAAAAGAAGAATGACTTGACTTTAAGCTTCACTTTGAGGGAGATGAGAGGGTTTAGAAATATGAAATGTAAATAAATAAATAAGTAAGCAAGCTGCCTTTCCCTGGCAAAAAACAAGAGTGATAAAAAAAGAAATATATAGAGATACACTCATTCCCTTACATTCACACACATACAACTATTCATGCCAGGAGCAACACTCTGAAAAGGATGGAAAGGAAAAAAAGTAATTAAATAACTTGTTATTAAAATTAAATTATTTGTAAAAATAATTCCTGGTAAAATTAATTGATTGCCCATTTGCATAGACTACTGATCCTCTCCCCTTTCACATACAAATTATTGTTTCACACAGAGACACATTCATTATGCTTACATTCCTCACTCTACTTCCAGACAATTTAAAGAAGGAAAATAACAATCACTAGTAACCAGATTGGACATAGTGGTGAAGTAAGAGCACTGTAGTTGCAATGGGAACAAAAGAAAT
This sequence comes from Laticauda colubrina, assembly GCA_015471245.1. Lineage (NCBI taxonomy): Eukaryota > Metazoa > Chordata > Lepidosauria > Squamata > Elapidae > Laticauda > Laticauda colubrina. The sequence goes on from BLBF01000016.1 coordinate 46,363,538, forward strand.
AACTGAGGGCAAACGGAAGAACAAACCCGGATAGAAATATGATCAGGCGAAAAGAGAAACAAAGATAACAGAAGAAGCTTTAAAATGAAGTGTCTGAAAATTTTGAAGGTAAACAGTCCTTCCCAAGAGATTCCTCAAAGGCATCCATGTTTCTGCAACTATGTGCATCTCTAATCAATTGGTTTGTTTCCAGAAAGGTCTACTGTTTGTGGGTTTTTAAAAAAAATAATATACAGTATTTTTATATCAAACATCTTAAAATAACCTAAGTTGCTTAAGAGGAAAAAAATCTGTTAAATTACTAATATTCTAATCACAGTTTCATCTACAAGCAATTTGACTATGATAAGGCAAGTGTCAGTTCCTATCTAGTCCCTGCATGCTTATCAAACTAATCCCCCCCCCCTTTTTTTTTTTTGATTACAGGAAATAATAAGCAAAATGTTTCTATTTTGGAAATATTCTTCATTTTCCTGAAATGGGTGGACAATGCATGTAACTTGGGGAGTAGTCAACCTAATATAATTATTATACCCTCTTAAAAATAAGATGAGCTTTAAACAGTTAGCTAACCCATTTTGTTCTGGTGTTCAGCAAACTCCAAGAAAATCTCTTCTTACACAATCCTTTGGATATGTCATTTGCCATTTATATTTCATGGCCCTGAGGGGGAAAAAGTTATAAAAAGGTATTAATGCGAGTAGATAATAAAGCTGCATTCTATAAATCTATAGCAGCTTAGAGTAATCATTACAGCATGCAAAACTCTCATCTATTCAAAAATATGCAGAGAGCAGAAAGCCTACTAAGGTGCATGACAAGTCAGAGTTAAATATATATTAATAAATGAATTAGCTTCATAAATAATAGTCATAATGACATTTTAGGAGACAATAAGTCTGAGGATTGTCAGAAAATGGTTGATGCATGGGCTTCACGTCTCAGTGATTCTTCAAAATGAATAGGCTTTGTGGAGATAGTTCAGACCCACAACCAGCCTATTTCTTTGAATAATTTACTTGTTGTCAATTTGTACAGCCACATTACACATGCAAATTGTGTTGCCTATGCAAACACCACTTTGAGATGATAAAAACAAATTGACGAAGGCTATAGAGGAAGGATTTATTTCACTTTCTCACCCAGGTCAAGCAATACATGTATCTGATGATTGTGTGTACCCAATTTTGTTGTAATTATATCAGCAAATTATTCTTTATAATCTTATTATTTTTAGCAGACTCCTTGTGCTTGGGATAATTAGCTTTCTTCACTCAGTGTAAAAACAATTCAACTTGCCAGTGAGGCAGGGCACAGCTCCATTATCTGTTTGGGGTTTAAATTTATTCCCTATATTCTTGGACACTTTGTGTAAATTAAAAATTTCATAGTCCCTAATACTGTACACGCTGTTCATTCAGTGATGAATTAAGGTCCCTAAACCTTACGTTTGCTATTCGATATCTCATCCACTTTATATGTTAATCTGTGCTAATGAATTCCACAACCCCTAGCTACAGTGAGATGACTAAAATTATGACCACTTACTGAGATATGCCTTTTTCATTTAAAGTTCAATTCAAATTGCTTCCATAAACAGCCTGCCTCACAAAGATACCTCCTTTAAAGAAGAGTTACTTACCTGTAAGTAGAGTCTTCTAAAAGTAGTATTATCTTTGGATATACATTCCAAAATCATGTGACCTCTGGTTTTAGCGCATAGGAAAAGTGAGCTTGATAAAAATACTGCCAAATTATGAAAATCCCCAAAGACATTTCCTCTTCTGTCTAACCTTATACTTCCCTTTTACTGATCTTAATACTTTACTCATAATGAAGGATCATCTATTTTAATATTTGTATTAATTCTGATAACACTGAAACAGACATGATTGAAAATAGAAAAGTAGATTTAATAAGATGTTACAGCTTTTCTTAACCTTCCAAATTCTGAGTTGGGCAACACTTGTGAGTGGTTTTATTTCTAAATCATTCAATCACTATCTGCTAACTCAGAATTAGTGTGTTTATTTTTTTAAAAATCTTTCAGCTACATTCAGTATTAAGTCTGTTAAGCAAAACATCTTGTAACGTGACTCAATTGCTTAACTGATGCTTTGCAAAAGAAATCAGAATTGGATTGAAAAAAATGTTTGTTTGTTTTTTGGTTGGCAGAATCTTGATTGATTTCCACACTACAGCCAAAATTACAATGATTTCTGATACGTGAGAAGTGTGCTCCATGTAACTTTGCATATATTTATAATAGTTAGGAATATTTTCTCACTGGGATATAAATCCAGTTAAAATACAGACTAATCTCAAGTGAAGTCATCACTTTTCCAGCCCCATCCAAATTAAGTTGAAAGATTAAGATGAACAAAAAAAATACAAAACTTTTAAACTAAAGTTTATAAATAAGGATGCAAAATAGATGTATGTTAATTGTAACAGAAATAATAAATTGAAAAGAAAATATGGTAAGAATACATTCTCGGTAAGATAATCAGAGATAATAATAGCACTTGTGAACAATAGCCCCGAAAAGAACAACTGGGAACATTTTGTTTTAAAGTACATTTTGTACTTCAAAAAACTAGAAATTTTATTTTGAGGAAAGATAATAGTTCAACACTGTACTTATGCTAGAGTCATTTTATCCTCTAAAACATAACCTCAATGGCTCTTTAAATAATTACCTGGTGGTATTCATGCTATTTTATGCTAAAGGCCCTGTGCTACACTTGTCTTATCCCGGCACTTTTGCCATGTTCTGCTTCAAATGCCAAATTATGAACTGAATTTGGGATATTAAATAAATGGAGATAAAAACTTTTTGTTTTTAAAAAATTGGACTTGGGTGAAAAAAAAAAAGGCCCATTCTAGCAGTTTCATATAATGGCTGGTGTAACAGAGAGAGAGAGAGAGAGAGAGAGAGAGAGAGAGAGAGAGAGAGAGGTGGTATTCAGCAGGGTCTGACCAGTTCTGGAATACTGGTAATGGAAATTTTAAGTAGTTTGGAGAACCGGCAAATATCATCTCTGACTGGAGATTTTACAGTATCCTTCCCATGCCAAGCTCATCAAGCCACGTCCACAGAACTGGTAGTAAAAATAATTTAATTCCACCATTGACTCTGGCCCTTTCCATAATGGCAACCCTGATGTGCAGGAGCAGTGATTTATTTAGTATATTCATATACCAACTTTTCTAAAATATTTCCAGGAAGTTTATGTACTGTACAACACAACAGTTGATCTCAAGGTCATTATAAAGCTTGAATGCTACAAAATTCTATTATTGGCTGCAATTTGCCTTAAAATTCGCTCTACGTGATTAAAAGATGTTAGAATCCTATTATAAATGTATCTCAAACTGACAGAAAATACAGACAACATTAAACCCTTTTAAAACTATCTTGAACATTATTATTTCAAAAAATTAACACAAAATAAAACCTGAAAATTTAGATGCTATTTTTTGTCTTTATACATCTCTTTCTAAAATCATTAGTATTCCTTTTCAGCAGGGGTGTTTTATTAAAACACAATCACTCAGTAGAATTTCTCATTATGTTCACAAAAATGAATATGGCATAGATACTATCCTAACACAATGACTAATACAATAAATTCTTCAAAGTATATTTAAACAAGAACCTCCATTCTTGATTATTTCAGCTTATTTCCAAAACACTATCTAAAACGAAGAAAATTAATATTTTCCTTTGTTTTTGAAAGAAAATAATTTCAGATTCATTTCTTGTCAGCCACTGTCAAGAACATACAGTGACATGTGATTGTTTGATTTATCTTAAATATACATTTTAACATTAAGATTATATAATTTGCTTTCTTCTGTGCAAACACATGCAGTGTAAATTTTAAATAACATTTATTTCTAACAGTAATGTTTTCAAGCAATATCCAACCAAATGTTTAAACAAGAGTTGTTATTCAGTGTGAACCAAAGTTTTAAAAATCCAGAGTATGTCTAAAATTGAGTTCCTTCATTTGATCATTTTCTAGAATCTTTTGCACTGAAATTAAAAAAAAAACATTGGTCAACTAAAGGGATGTACTTTCGATATTGCTTGATATTCTGTTTATTTAAATCAAGAATAATTGCCAAATATCGTATGTTTTTCTTATCATGGCTTTAATCAATTTATCACTTTAACCAGATATGACCAGTATAACTGACTGTAGTGATCTAGAAGTACAACAGTGGGGAGATGTTGTAATTAAAAATAAAGAAGTTTGGTCAAAATATATAAAATACATTCTATTCTATATGTGATAGAAAGATATGTTAAATACTGATACTCCAAAGACACACTGATTGTTCAGGCACTATGCTGGACAATATACTGTCCACTACACTGGACAGTATATGAAAATCAGAATTTGTGTGCAAGTCAAATTCATGATGCAATGGTATAATCAATTAACCTGAGAATAAATTACAAGAAATATAATGGGACTTAGTTCTGAAATGTATCTGATTATGAAATAAAAGTATAAACGTAAAATAATAATCCTGGGCTACATATTTGCCAGCCATTACCAAGTAATTTTATTATTTAATAAAATTGCTTCAAATGTTAAAGTATGAACTAATCTGCTAAACTCAAACTAAACAAAACTAAATCAAGGCTTAGTCAGGATGTTAGCCCTGCCTTTCTCAGTTATGCCTGGGGAAATTAAGAATTGAACCTATGAGCAATACATCTGCTACAGGACTATGCTATGGGTATGTTATAAAGCACAAAAATGATGTATCTCCATTCAATATATTACATGCATTTTTATCAATGGATATTTTATGGTTTCTTTCAAATTCTACTGTTCAAATCCTGTTGCCTCAGGATTTTTCTGAAAGGTATTTGGGTGGGGCAGGTTTACAAGAAATAAAGCTCACAAGCCACCACTAGCCTTGTGGTCCCAGAATATCCCCAGAAGGAACTATGGCAAAAATTAGCCTATTTTTATTTGGATAAGAGAGCAGACTAAAAATATCCTGATTCAGCATTTTATCTCTTTGGACCACGGAACACTACTTAAAACCTGCTGTGGCCCTTTGCATGCTGATATTTTAGATTACACAACCCTGAAATATATATGTATTTATTAATTTGTGCTGTTTACAATGTGGCATAGGGAGTGCTATGGCTCAGCAAATAGAATGGTAATCTGACAGCAAGACTCACACACCTTGCCAAGGGATGAGCTCCCATTCTTGTATCAGTTCTTGCCAACTAGTTGTTCAAAAGCATACAAACACAAGTAGATAAATAGGCACTACTTTGGTTGGAAGGTAACAGCGTTCCATGCTCTTTGGAATATAGTCATGCTGGCCACATGATCGAGAAGAGTCTTTGGATAATGCTGGCTCCCTTGCCTAAGAAATGGAGGTGAGCACTGCCCCCTTAGAGTTGGACACAACTGAACAGGAGAAATCTTTACTTTATTGCCTGTCAGATTACACAACCCTTAAATAAGATGCATATCCACTTATTGATTTGTGTTGTGTACAATATGGCATAGACTTTTTGGTATTTGCAGTAGCAAATCCTGTCCTATTTAGAGAAGTCTGACTACAGCCAATGCTGACACAGATGCGTGATGTGCACACCTTTATTTTATTATTTATTACCTTAATTTTTCAAGCAATAGCAACAATGGTTCTATAGCCTACAGTGTAATTGCTGATCCTTTTAGTTATTTCACATTCTGACACATCTTATTTATATGAGTAATTGTTTGGAAGACTTCCAAGATAGGAATTTGAGTAAAAAAAGGAAGTTACTTCCACTAACTTGAAAAAAATAAATCAAATGTTTAACATATAAGAACAAGATTGCTGATGTGAAAAACACATACACATACAGAAAGTGATACAGAGATTAATCGCGATGTAAAACTGGCCAACATTTGACATAAACTTAATTATCTTAGATACAAGAAAGTTCACTGAGCAAACATTCACTTTAATTCCTATGGCACTTGTGGGCAATCAATAAGCTAAGAACTGCTTGTAAAATCAAAGATATTATAAGAATTATTTGTTTCCCCAAAAAAGCAAAATCATAAATTGGAAATATAGATTTACACATTTTAATCTCAGAACTTCCAATTATTCCAGTTATGTCAATTCTTCTATTTGTATTATTATCCAACCCTTGAATTCTAGGTATATAGTATAGGAATTCATCCGATGCCAGCAACTCAAAGCACTGCATTCCTTGAAAACAATCTGTATTGGCATAAAAATCCTCTTCTGTTAATGGAACATTACTTGTAGCATAAGAGACATATTCAATTCAAATGACTTTATCTGGATTTTAAGAGTTCTGGGATTATTGGACTAATAACAGAATATCAAAATACACATTAAATTGCTTTACCAATGGAAGGTATAGATTTCAAGGTAAGGATAATGAGTTTAAGAAGATTCAAAAGATAATTATTCTGAACGATAAAAGGAATCATTTGTATGGATTCCTGGCTCCTTGTCAAAATAAAAGCTAACTGACTAAACTTACATTTACAACAGGCTACAAAATCTGCATTGGTAGTAAAGGGTATTTTCAAAATATTACTGCTCTCTATAGTCTTTTGGATCTGTGCAGCCCAATCCCATGGCCTTAAAAGAGATGCTTATAACCAATCATTTCCATAAGGAATGTTTGGTTTTAAGAGAGAAGGACATTTCAAGTTGAAACATGATGATTACTAACATCAATTTGAAGTATTCTTATGGATTGTTCGATTAAGTTGTTGAGTTCATAGTCAGGAAAACATTATATCCAGCTTGTACACAAATCCTTTGGTTAATATACATAAATCAGTAGGTATGTTTATAATAAATAGAAGTAGCCTAGCAACTGTTGTTATCTTCTTACTCATCAATGCAAATGACATCTACAAAAAACTAACACAGCTGAACCTCTCTATAACAAGGGACACAAGGTTTTCATAGTTTTATCAATAATTCCTTATTTGATTATTCCTTTGAAAAGCAATTCTGTAATTTGATTCATTATTTAAACCACAATGTTTGGTTTGGGTTTTGCATGATATATGATTCCAAAGATTGTGACTTGTAAATCATAGCTCATGGTTTTAACATGTCTTAAAATAAGGGGGAGATTACCTGTAGCGATGCAAGTAATTTCCCAATATGTATTGATATATATGGCCAATTACTTCAATGTATTAATAACTATTGCCATCATGTTTGCTAAGCTGAAGCAGTTTATTATTATTATTATTAAAATTGTTTGCTGCACATTCACCACAAGGCAAGTCTGGGCAGCTTGTAACATTAAAATGAAACCAAAATTACAATAAAATACAAGTTATAATAAACATGGGAACAAAAGAAGGACAATATAGGGGATGGGAGGAAATGTGGGAACTGCTGTTAATCGATCAACCACCTTCAGTGTGAAATTTCCCATCGGGGTACCAAACCAACTGATAAAGCCAGGACTTTAGGCGACTACAGAAAGTTAGGAAGGTGTGAGCCAACCACACTTCAGGGGAAATTAGGTTCCAAAAGGCCAGGGTCGTGGCAGAGAAGCCTCTTCTTCTGGCTCCTGCTTCCAAAATTCCTTGACTGACAGCAGCTGCTCCTTTGCTGGCATGAATAGGGTGGACCTGTCCCATAGGATGGTTTGTCAGGTAACCTGGACATATGCCACACAGGGCTTTTAAAGGAAATAACCAACACTTTGAATTGCACCAGAAGCAAACCAGGGCCCAGAATAGTGGTGTAACCTGGGCCACTCTAGGGTCCCAAAGACTGCCCATGCTGTTGCACTCTGCACCAGCTGAAGCTTCCAAATTCTCTTGAAGGGTAGTCTCATATAGTGCATTGCAATAGTCCAAGCATGGGAGGACCAGGGCTTGAATGACTGAATGCAGGGACTCCTAATCCAGAAGCTGCAACTGACACACAACCCAAAGTTGTGCAAAGGTTTTCCTACCACAACTGCCACCTGATCTTTGAGTCACAAGATAAGGAGAACTCCCAAGTTGGGGACTAGGTCTGTCTGAGGTAGCGCGAGCCAATTTAGATCTAAAAATCTCAAAGTCCAGGTTCTCGAAGCTCCCCTCCCCATGAGTCAATTGTATTATTTTAATGATACAATTATTGTATAATTATACAATTATACAAATAGAAAGATATACAAACAACTATCCATTTCCTGGCAATTTGATGCCCTTATTTTGTTCATATATATTTTAAAATAATAATTTATATAGATAGTTTTGGTTATTTATTGCTTTATTCTGAAAGCCCAGGGAGGGGAATCCAAAGATGCCTTATTTAGTGATTGCTCCGCTTTGGCATAGATTAAAAAAAAAAGGCATGCTGTATCTTTGCCTATGAAGACCAAAATCATGCAAGCTTTGATATTCCATGCCATACTCCTCCACAAAAGTGAAAGTTGAACTTTGAAGAAGCAGGATAGGAACATTATTGACATCTTTGAAGAAGACTCCTGAAAGTGCCTTAGACATCCAAGAAAACAAACCAAGTGGCTCATCTAACAAAGGCAGAATTCTCACTCAAGGTACAACCGACCAAACTCAAATTATCCTACTTTGTACACATCATGCAAAGAACCAGCTCTTTGTAAAGGCTCTAATACTTGGAAACATACAAGGAAGGAGAAAAGGTGATGGATAGATCCAGATAGAGTGGCAATGGGTGCAATTTGGAAAGACCTCGAAGACCAGGTTATGAACAATTATTGGTCATGGAGAAAATCTTAAAGTTATCTCCAGCAGGCCAAAACGATTTGATGGCAGAAATTCACAATTTCTTCAGTTAGGGCGAAGCCTAAATATGCGGATACTCTCAGAATGGTATTTTAATATAATTTTTGGTAAGTGTGTACCGAGGCCATTTTCAATCTTCCGGGCTCCTCTGAATTTCCCCCTCAACTTTGCTTCCGCGAAGCCAGAGAACGGCCCGCCAAAAAAAAACTGGGAACTTTTCGACGGGAGCCTATCGGAAGGGGAAAAAGAAGAACGCCCGGTTGCTATAGAGACGCCCGTGCCGAAAGGCTGGCCAATGCGGTTCGGCGGAGAGGCGGAGCTCATAACGTCAAGGCCGGTTATGGGAGAAGCTCCAAGATGGCGACAATGTAAACAAGATCCGGCGGTAAGTCAGGCTGGTAATTTGAGGGGGGGTTTTTGGGGGGGGGGGGGGGGGGGGGGGGAGAGAACAACTGTGTTGTTTTCAAGGAACCAGAAAAGTAAGTTGCTTGGGCGGTTTGACTTGGATTTTGGGTCCAAGGCGTCTCGGTGGCAGACGCGGGTGTGCAATACGGGAAAGATGAGCTCGGCTGACGACGACTTGTTCTGAAAGAAGCGCCTTAGGCGTTCCTTTCCCAACTCTGAAGCGTCTTTTGTGCCGGAGTTTCGTCCTCCCTCTCTCTTTTCACCCTGTTTTTCAGTTGTTTTTATTGATTGGTCGATGTGTTGGCCATCGTGAGGTGAGAGCAAAAGCCGCCAACGGTCGTCTGGGGGAAAAGGGAAATTGCGTTTAGGTTAGGCAGCGGTTGTGCTGCTGCTTTTGTGTAAAAGGAAACGAGAACGAGCTACACATCACCTCAGCTGCCACGGTCTCGGGGCTCCTTAGCATTTCATACTAACTGCAGAACATTTTGCGTAGATAAGTTGGTGAGGGATTTAAAGAGCGGGATAACCATGAACTGCAACACGGACATAGAGGGGGATGCAATCCAGGTGCTGAATCATTTAACACCATAAATGTTTGCTGCAATATACGAAACGAGTCTGTGTGTCTATGAGTGTGTGTATTACATACATACATACATATGTGTGTGTAATACACACATATACACACATACATACATACATACATACATATTAGTGTAAGATTGGTCAGTAATAGAAATAACTTACAAACAAAGTGTGTAATGGAAGAGTACATTTAACACGGCTGTTTTATAATTTTGGATTAAGACCTGTTGCAGTGATTGACAAGGGTGGTCTGGGAATAAAAGAGGAATGGTGATAAGCACGTTTACTTTTCTGTTTTGAAAACATTAAGATGTTTCTGATTATTTCCTTCTCATATGGGCTATAATACTGCAATCCCATAAAATTAAATGTAGCAGATTAATTGATCGATGGGGGAAAGAAGTTTTAGCTATACTCATTCCATACAAATATGTTTGCTCCAAAAACAGGATCACGTACCTGCTCTGTACTTAAGCGTAGTAATGCTGGGTTTATATCTCTATGTAGGTTTGCCCTTGTAATGAGATTTGAGGCAAAAAAGATAATATTGTTGTGTGAAGGAAGATAGGCATCTTTATATTCAGGTGTTGCTTTGCTGCTGAAATATTTTAGGATAATGTGGTCTTGTGTCACCTATTGTAATCTGTAGCTATCCTTTTGCATTCTATGTATTTTTGGATTAGAAATCTTGGGATTCTAAATTGGTAAACTGTTGATTTTTCTTCAGTGAAGCATAAATAAGTGTATATTCAAGTTGTGTACCTAAATATAATCTATTGGACTCTTTTAATAATACAAATAAGTGGTGAATAGGAAAAAAAAGGACAAAGGTAATCGTTTTGTATTGTTTCACTGTTTTAAGCATGCTCAGAGTAAGGGACTATCAAAGTTGAGTAATACATAATTTTATATACATTTATCAGGTTTAGTAGAAATCAGTTGGGTTTTAGTTTATTCTTAGTAATGCTACACATGTGAGAAACGCTAACAATTAAAAATTCCATTCAGAAGTAGTAATATCAAGAATAAAATTAATGTGTTGTTTCATATTGTGGAACAGAGTAGGAAAGGATTTTGGAGCTTATTTAGCACTATCTTCTGCTCAGTGCATCCCTAAAACATCCTGATAGGTGACTATCAAACCTCTTATGTGGAGATCTAGTCTTCTACCTATCTATCTAGACTGCACAATCTTATTTTATTAAAAATTATCAAAATTTAAATTTTCTAAAATCTAACAAATGGAGAGAAATGTTTATAATTGTTGCTGTTATAAGTAACAAATATTCAATTGACTATCTGTTTTTGAAAGACTAACAAGAAAACCAAAATAAGGTAAAAAGCAAACAGAAATACATTACTGTAAAAAAAGGGATGATGAGTCATTCAAAGGAAAACTACATAAAATTTTAGAACGTGTGGTATGGTATTTATTTACATAGCAGCAATTTGGGAAAGTTAATAATGGTTCACAATAACAAATTAGGGCAATAAAAATAAAATATAACTGATAATTCATAAAACAAAAATACCTAGTAAAACAGTATAATGCCTCATCTGTAAACACCTTCAGCACCTTAAATATTCAACATCATGTAGAATGAATTATCCTTTGTTAATGTTACAATTTAGATTAAAATCTGTGCCAAGAGGGATGCTATTTTATAAAGGTTCCACAACTGAAAAATACTTCCTTCAATTTCATCAGATAACTGAGATGAATACAGTGGATTTTTCTTGGGAGAAAATGGTCATGATGGAACCCAGGTACCAAGCCAAGTTGAGCTTTAATGGTCTCAACCAACACATTGAACCTCATAAACTACAAGCAACCAATGCAATTTCTGCAATATTGGTAAAACATGAGTGAGATGGTTATCTTCTACTAGTATTTTGCACCTATAATTTTGAGTAATTTTGCTATGTTGAGCCCATTGAGATCGTCTAGTTTGGTGGTGATATGGCATGGCTACTGTCACTGGACACTCAATCAAGATATGGCTACAACTGGAACAAATGCTGAAGCTCGATATAGACCTATTTGGTCATATTCTGTGTCTGCCCAACAAATTAGAGCTTTGCAGAAGGATAGTCCAGATATTTCTCAAGGAGAGTGCCATACTATTCAGAATTATAACTGAAACATGTTCTATGTTCATGGAACAATGCAAAGTATTGAAATGACATTTTCCATTCTGTATTTTTTGTTATCTTCCATATTTTTGTGCTGCACATATACACATAAATTGAAGAGGGACATCTAGAACACCTACAGAATGTTTTGTTTGAAAAACTGGTCAATCATAAATCTGTCTAGGTAAAATATGCAATTGCCAACTTTTATAAATGTAAAGACAATAGTCCACCTTGAACTTATTTATGTATAAAAACATTTCTGTACTATACCAAGTGCTTTAAAGTACATTTGAAGACTAAAATAAAATTTTGTTCTTGATAACTTGAGAATGTTCTCCTTTTAGAAATAGGAGACAGGCTTTTTCAGTGGAAATTAGTCATCTTTTTCCAAGGAACTGTTGAAGACTTCTGAAAATATCAGAAAATATTTAGCATTTAATTAATTTATCTTTTCACTAACTTTTCATTTTAAATATGTAAGCCGTGTTGCTTTTTTCTTATTTATATTTTTTACTTTCGTTATATTTTTATACTTTTTCTTTCTATTGTAATATACTAATTTATTCACAAGGTTGAGCTTGGATAAATTTTGTGTTGTACTGTGTGTTGTCTTGTGAAATAATCATAGAGAATGTGCTGCACATTCAATGATTTCAAATGCATCTGAGTTTGCACTTTCTTGTACCTCCTCTTTTTTAAAAAAAGTATAATATGATTCAAAATATTTATTATAACTGCTAAAACATCAGTACAAACAAATACTTGTGTAACACCGTGTTTCTCACATAATAAGGCTGGGTCTTATTTTTTTTTTGAGCCCGAAAAAATGACTAGGCTGTCTTTTCGGGGGTGATTTAATTCCCCCCCCCTTGCATCTTTGTGCGGGCGGGCAGCAACGGCTTGGATGTTTACCTCGGCGTTGATGAGGCACTTAGTTTCGGGGTCAGTGCAGGCAGCACCATATCCGGGTGTGCAACAAAAGTACTTCCTAACGGCAAGCCCCCCCCCCACCATTCCCCCCCCATTTCACATGTTTTAATATAGGCCTTAATTTGGGAGGAGGGGTTTAATTTCATTTCATGCCTATAAAACATGCTGGGACTTCCTATTGGGGAGGCCGTATTGTTGGAGAAACAGGGTATTTAATTTACTTGAGCACATTGATAATTTTAAAAATAATTTGTAGGGACATTATTGGACATTAATTTTTATGTATTTTTCAGCTATTTAAATGAAGCACTGTTATTTTTGTAATTTGTTTTTTTTTCTCAATCCTTATATGGCTAATTTATTCTCATATTCAATTTCTAATAATGAACAAAAAACTAATTTCCAATAATGAATAAAAATGGAGGAGTGCAGTGCATCAAATTATCTTGCTCTCATTTAACATTTTACTCTGTTAAAGATGCCCTGAAGATATTTTTAATAATTTTGCTGAAGATTTCTTCATGATGGTAGTGAGTATTTTATCTTTTTATTTGTAGAGATGTGGAGTGGTCTGCTACCTCCTGGTGTGAATGAAGCTGATGCTGCTGTAAGTTCAGATAACGAAGAAACAGTGTCTCTTCCTGAGAGTATATTAAATGAAAAGCAAGAAGAAAAGAAGTTCCTAGACAAACAGACTTGTGATCATGAGGAAAAAAATATGGCTGAAAACCAACTTCCTTCTGCAGAACAGGAATGTCTGGCATGCCTTCCTGGAGTTCCTTTAGATATGTGGAATGTAGGTTTGTTTACAACTCTGTATTCAGTTGAACCTGAAATATTAGGTTAGTTATTCCTGTTGTGATATCTAGGCACGTAATCCTTCTGGCAAGAGTAAATTAAATATTAAAAGAGTAAATTAAATGTTTTGAATGAAATGTAATCTTTTTAAACTTTTCAGTTATAGAGAAGAAATGCTTTAATAACATTGTTTGACAAACTTCTGTCTTAAAGTAAGACTGGAAAAGTTGTGATCAATTCCCTTTCACCAAATATATAGGCACTTCAGTGCTTATATACTGGAATATTTTTGATCTTCTTTAGGGTTTTCAAAATAGATTTTGTCTTTTGTTGCTATATGTGTTTCTCTGTAATAATGTTATGGAATTTTAACTTGCTCATAAATGATTACTTACTATCTTCATTATATGTATTTCACTCTTGTTTGTTAGGGCTTGCTTATTTTAAGAATGATTTTGAAGAAATGCTTCAGGTATCATCAGGATAGCATCTCTCCTGTTCAATAAAACATTCTATATATATATATATATATTTGCTTCCACATGAACTTGAAAGAGATGTAGCTGTTTTAGAGCTACCTTAACTTCAGAAACTCAGCTTCTTAGGATAGTGTGAAAGACTAATTACATATAGAAAAAAGTTCAAAAGTGGCAAGTTTTATGGTATGTTCAGTAAGATTTATAACTCTAAATGAAAATGTGGCTGTCTTAATTATTATAGACAGCTGCTGTATTCTCATTCCCATGTGTTCTGAAGTGTTCCACAATCATAATGCTCAGTGATGTTATACTTTTTAGAGGAGAAAATAGAATCCCGTTGGTCATGCTTGCTTATATTAAACTTTTTGGATCTTGGCTTTTATTTAGAGTTTCAAAATCAGTGTCTAAAGAATGTTCCTACATAAGAAAATGAAAAGTATCATTTAGTAATATCAAGATAATTCTGGAATATATGAGAACTGAATTGCGTATGTTCAGTGTATATTGTAATCATTTACTGTTGTGTTATGAATATTTGTACTTTTTTGGTATTGTGGATCAGTTAAAATAATTTTTTGTTTTATGTTACCCAATTTACAGTAATGAAACAAAAGTAAAAGAAATCATTTTTTTTCTTTCAACAGAGATTTCAGAATCTGAAAAAGAAAAACCTTGACATGAAAAATCAAGAAAAATGTCAAAGAAATAAACGACAAAAGAGAAAACATTCCCAAAAAGGTGGTTTTGTTTCCAGTTGTTAAAATATAGGGAAAACTACAATAAAGTTCCCAAATAACTTGGTGTTAGGATTAGGTAATTTTACAATTGCCTTATTGATTTTATGTTATTTTGTTGTTATCTAGTAGAAAAAAATATTTACTGTAGTCTAGTTCATATAAATGTTTACCTAAATTCCAGATGCTCATAGAAGCTTTGGCATTTTTTTCTAAACCACAGCCTACTTGCAGTAGAACAAATCATGATGGAATTGATAAGCACTTTTTCTAAACTTTTTTTTGTTAAGGCTAGAGAAGTCATTTATCACAGAAAATATTCACATGCATGAAATAGGTTTATGCATTTTTGTTCATTTATTGTAATTTATTGTAATTTTTGCATGTATTACAGGTGGATATCTTATGTTTTACTGTGGAAGTATGATGAAAGAGAACAAATGTCAATTCTACACTGCAATTTTTTAAATTTTGATCTTTTTTTGATCTGTTAATTATATCTCAGACATTCTTTTCTGAGTTTTAATGGTTGGACCATATAGAATTTTAAAAAGGACTCTTCGGTTGTGGCTTTTGAGTTAACATTTTATTTATATGAAGTGCTATGAATCTGATAATCTAGTTATTCTACAGGCTGAGGCTGGCAAATCACTTAAGGTCAGGAGTTATGGGCTACAGTGGACTATGCAGTTTGGGTATTCACATATTTATATTGTATGCAAATTAGTCTGAATCTTTGTACTAGAAACTCATTAAGCTGATTTGTCTCTGTAATTATTCTGTTTTGGAATAATGCTACTTTTGGTAATATCTATACAATGCTTATACGGGAAGTTGTAGTTGTAGTAAGTGATTATGACTGAAAATTAACCACCATTTGGTGGTTAATGACCTGTTTCCTGATAGTGTTCTTACCTTTAAAGGGTTTCCTTCATTCACACACACCTTTCTCAGTTATGAAGTATTCTTTTGACTGTCTTTTATTTATTTCATAATTTTTGCAATTTTATATGGTTAAGTAAATCTTATAAGGAGGCTTGATTAACTAAAGCACCAAAAATAACTTTTCTACAAATTATTTGGCTGTAGATATAAAGGCAATGTATAATGAAACTGATTCTGCCATTCAGTCTGAACCTTCAAAACAAAACAACACCTACCTCTGGCTGTATTACTCCATCACTGTCTTGAAAACTTCAGCAATGTGAGAAATACTAAAGTGTATAAAGTGAAATAAAGTGTATTTCTCAGATTTCTATTATAGCTAAAGGTGGTCCCTCCATCACAAGCTTAATATCCACATACAGCTAAATATATTATTCTTCAGAGCATATAAGCTTTAATTCCCTCTGAACTTAGGTGTCAGTACACATTTGTGTTAAGTGCTTTGGAAGTAGACTGTCTAAGGTAGGATTTAATTTTAAATTTTTGTTTTTCACTGTTAATTATATCTCAAACATCACTGATTTTATCATGTCTATTACTGCATCAGAATTAAGTCCTAAACATTTGTATCAATCTGTGATAAATTTTTCATACTAAATTTTAGAGTTTGATTTTTTTTTAGGTAAAATGAAAAGCAGTGATGAAATAACTGAAAGGTATTTGAAACTATGACACAATTATTTAAAATTTATTTTTACATAGTCAAAATTTTCCGCTTCTCTTTGAGTAACTCTTTGAGTGATTCAGAAATCGCTGGATTTTTGTACAGAAATGATCCTTTCAAGTAATATTACTTGAAGAAATATTACTTATGCCCATCTGCTAAATAACAGATATGGAGGGTTTTGTTTTCATAAAATAAGTATATTCTTTTATGCCAAATATGCGAATAAAATTGAATTGTATTACAGTCACAAAATAGAAGAAATTTCTGTAAAATACATATTCTTTACATAAACCAATAATAAAATTATTAATTTAATGTAATGCAAATATGTTACATATTTATATATGTGACTTTTCTTGTGGTAGGATCTTGCCCAATTTTTTTTCCTTTTTTCCTTTCTTTGTAGCCAAGAGTCTGTAAAAGAAAGACACTTCAAAGAGCTCACTCAATATTTTGGAATCAATGATAGGTTTAAACCACTGGAAAGCAAGGAAACTACTCAAAAGGTGATTGCTAGATTTTTTTTAAATTGATTTTAAGCTTGCGTTACAAAGTGTATATGTTGCCCACCTCAACATTAGGCATTAAGAATTAAAACATTAAAATTAATAGCAAACTATATAAAAAGGACCAATATGTAAGCGAGGTAAGGTGGAATGTGATGTATATGCATGCCTATACATAGAAACACAGAACCCATGTAACCCAGCAGCCATAAATCATGCTGATTGGTATGGCCAAAGTAAAGCAAGAATGGGGAAAATAAGATCTGTGTATTGACAAAGTTGATCTTGTGCTCTCGTTTTGGACTAAGAATGAGAGTACAGTCTTCTGGTATTCCATGGCCAGTGATAAGTGTTGGTATAAAATGTATATATTCATTTAAAGCTTTCATTTTCACACATCAATTGGAAAAACCTTTTGTTTTATGAATCAGTAAGAAAAAAGAAAAATCCCCACTTTCAGGTTAATTGTTTAAGAAAGACACAAGTAAAAGAAAAGAATGGTTAAAGAAAAAGAAAGACAAGTTTACTCAGGTACCACTTCTTAATATGGTAAGGGTCATATTAGTTACTGAAATTTAATTGGAAGACATAATTATTTTAATAAACCTTTAATAAACAACTGCACTGAAAAAAATGTGGTTTACAAGTGTTTGTCACACTTAATGAGCATTGGAAACTGGCATGTCTTTACAACAGTTGCAGTATTCCTGGATCATGTGATCATCTTTTGCAACCTTCCCAGCTGCCTTCTGACAAGCAAGTCAGTGGAGGAAACCAGATTCACTTGACAACCATGTTGATTTGGTTAACATCCATGGCAAAGAAAGTCACAAAATTTAATACAATTCACTTAACAACTCTTTTGCTTAGGAATGGAAATTCTGGTCCCACTTGCAGTTGATTTGTAAAAGCTAAAATAATTTAGGATTTGCTGCTGTATTTTTAAAGCTTATTCTTAATACTTGATTTTAGAAACTAAAAGTGTATCCTTTTCCTACATCTGACAATTTACAGGTTTGAGTTCAATAATACAGTGAAATAAATGAGACGTGCCATTTTGGAAATCACTTTCTTGATTAATATAAAAACTAAGAATTACAAAGATACAGTAATAATTTGGATTTTCCATGCAGTTTATACAGATACATTTTGTTCAGGAAAAAAATGGATGAATCAGATATTGAAATGAAATATCATTATGATACACCTAAGCTAGTTAACATTTTAAAATATTGAATTTATTGAAAAAGTAAAGTGAAAATAATACAAAAGTTTGTTCTTATACAACAGTAACTATCAATAGGGCAGACTAGTCAAATTAGAAATCAAAACCCACTTATGGTCAGACTTAATTCCAACCTGGATGGAAGACATTCCAGGACTACTCATTAAGTTGTAAAGTTGGCAAGAATATCCCCCCCAAAATATCATAATTGCAAGCCACTTCAGTTTTTTTGACAAGAAAACTATATGGATTTGTCTTGATAATTAGCAGATTTTGAGCCCTACTCAGTCACTGTTTCCTTTTCTACTTTTTTTCTTAATTTTTCTCATGTGTTTTGCTATATATGAAAGTTACAGATATGATGTTCATATTATTTTGGAATTGACAGATTTTTAGTACGTTTTTATAATGTTCAGTTAATATTCTAGGAGGACCATTCATTTTTTTCTCTCTTTTTGGTATGTTTTCTAGTCTGGCCTTGAAATCAGTATAGATAAATGTGTAGCTGAAGGCAATATTGCCCAAGCTGAGGAATTAAGTGATAGATTAGCTACTCGAGAGGTAAGTTACAATTTTGTTATATTTTCAATATGGTAATTTTATTAGACATAATTTACAATTGTTTTATGGAACAGCTTTTAAGTTATTATTGCTTGCGAATTGCGGGAGTTATTTGGGAAATCCTGTGGATATGTTCTTAATTGCCTCTATTGCAGTTTGTGGTGCAATGGAATAAATAAATAAATTGTGCCAGAACACAAGAGACAAGTTTTAAACGTCTCCAAATGTAGACATATGTCCAATAGACATCCAAATGTCTGTTGGATCCAATAGATATAAAGACATAGTTCTTGAATGGCCAAGTTGCTCTACTGATTATCCTCTAAATACTACTTCATGCTAGATTTTAATATGCTTAAATATTATAGGGACTGCTAGTATAAAATTTGGAAATGGCAATATATATTGAGCAGTATAAAGTAGAAAAATGATTTTTTAGTATATCAAGATTATAAGTGTTCTCCAATAATACAAAAGAATGAGGCCACTCTGATTAATTCTAAATGTTCACATTAAGAAATCTTCTTTACAATCTGATGTCATAGCCTACAAATAAATTACCATAACGTAATAGATTTTGCTCTTGTATCTAAATGGTAAATTATACTATATATTATATATGGTTTATCAAATCTATATTTTCTATTAACTTTTACATGAGTTAATTAAAATAATTCTCAATCTTAATTGAAAGACTGCATAAACTGGTAAGAGTAGTGCCAAGGTACAAAGTAAAAAGATACATCAATAGTCTGTGGCTATTATTTATTGAGCTATGATTAATTAATTGGATTGAAGAGGTGAAGAACTATATATTTGACCTGATTTAGGATAGCCTACCAGGTTTAATGAGAGAAAAACAGTCAATGATGTTATTTGGGAATAAAAAGTTTTATGATGAAATTCACAACTAAGGGGAAAAGTTTGATATTGTTTATTTCCAGCCTCTTATCTAATTAATTATCAACTTTCATATAAAGTATAATGCAGATAGTCCTCTGTTAATGGCTATTCATTCAGTAGTTAACTATTGAAACAGTAATAAGTGAATGAATGGTAGTTATGACTGGTCCTTAGCATTCGGGCCATTGCAGCATCCCTCTAGTCACATGATTGCAATTGCAACTTTCCCGTCAGTATTCCACAAATACAGTCAATGGGGAAGCTGAAAGGTTTGTGTTGTGTGGGGTCATCGCATAATAATGACTTCTAGGACTACTAGCATTGCCATCACTAAATGAAGGGGTAACATGACATCATGCTTTATCATTGTTTCACTTAGTGGTGTCAGTTCTAGCCCAAACTGCTTTTGTTAACTGAGGAATAGTTTTGTATGACTTTCTGTACAATTAATATTTGAGGAACATTTATTATTTTCTTTTATGGATGGGATGAATAGACAGCAAGTACAGTTACTAATTGTTCTCTATTGAGAATTCTAAACAAGGTTTCAATTCCCTATTTGAGATGCAATCATTTAACAAAGACGTTTCCTTACTATTTTTGAAATTCTGAATTCTCAGAACTGTTATAAGTGGTCTGAATATTAGGTAACATAATTTGCAGATTTCTATTCTTTTTTATTTCATATTCTTTAGATGACCAAATTCTAAAAAATAATAATAAAGGTTGACTACAAGTTACTGTCACTATTGGTTTTATGTATTTTTAACTAAAATAAATAAATTTCTTGATATAGTTATTTTCTTTTGATTTTGATGAATGCATGTTTAGTGAGTAAATATTCTGTAGAGATTGGGTACAGTTTTGATCACTGATATTTTCCTTTCTCCAAAAGCAGTAACAGGAACCCACTGATAAAGCCTTTGCTTTGAGGCATGGATTCCAGAATGCTTTAAAATGTTTCATTCTGTAATAAGTGAAACTAATTTTGATGTATAACATTTATAAGCCTGTGAAACAGATAGAGCAGCATGAGTATTTAAAGGGGAAATGAGGCCAAAAATAAAGAGATGGTTAAGAGAAGCTATGAAACATGCCCTGAAGAGCTAAGCAATGCCAAAATACAGCTGTCAGTGTACTATCATTATGTCACAGTGAGAACCAATTTTTATGGAATCAGATTGCCTGGGAATTGAAGAAATTATAAATAATATACATAATCTGAATAGAAACAGCAGATTGAAACATGAGTAACTTTATTTTACTATGCTACACTTGATGCAATTACATTTTAATCTACCTGACAATCCTTTTTGCACTGTTATTATTAATTTGATATAATAGTGTTAAGAAATGAATATTCAGAAGAGTTTGGGTGCTTTTTTTTAACAAGTGTGAACTTTTCTCTGAGGCATCAGGAATTATGAGAAATATTTTATTTTAATTTATTCGTAAGGTGAATATTGATAGAATAGTTTAGGATATTCTGTGTAAAAACAATTTTTATTGTATGGGTGGTGCATTTGTTATATTTCTGTGAATTGTCAGCAAATAATGTTTACAAAATAGATAAATATCAGATTTGTTGATATTTTTGTTATCTGGGTATCTTTGTAAGATTTTGAGACACTATAATAGTTTGATGAATATCTTCTTCAAAAGCTTTTGGGGAAAATACTATACAGCACAACAGTGTTTGCTGGTTTACCTGTGTTCATGATCAGTAGTGCTCTTAATATATTTTTTTCAAATAATTTTATTAAGTACTAAATTGTACAGAAGAAAGCTAATACAAACTACAAAAAATAAAATAGAAAGAAAAAGTACAAAGTGCAAAAAAGAAAATGAAAGAGTAAAGAAAGAAAAAAGACCATAACAAAAAAGAAATAAAGTAACTTCCCTCTTCATCTCAACTACTATAAACAATTTAAACAACATTTTCTCTTAAAATATAGAAACCATCACTTTATCCCATATATCTGTTATCAATGGGCATAACCGTCCTCATTCAGCTTGGTCAACAAAAGCCTATTAAGAAATAATAACATCTGGTTTAACTTTGATCAAATAGACAAATGCTATATTCCTTCCCTTTTAACAATATTAATACTTAATTAAATAATGTCATAACATTCTGGATATAGCTTGGTTCAAAATTGTGTGGACAATTCCAGGGGATAGTAGAATAGATAATAAAGATTTGGGAGAAGTTTTAAAAATTGGTATCAAGATATCAAGATTTGAAAATTGAAGTTAAACTGGCCATAGTAGTCCCAGTTGTTATCAGCACAGTGGGTGCCATATCCATAAATCTTAGAAAATTGACAAAATTTCCATCTATCAGTTGCAAGATTCCACACTGCTTGGATCTGCTCATATACTGTGCCAATATATTATGGCATCCTAGATTCTGAGAAATAACTTGAAACATCTGAGAACAAATATCAATTAAAGAACTAGCAGGTGTTACTTCACATTATTGTGAGTATGAATCCTCAGTAAGCACTATCTTGAGGTAGTTGTGGGGCATTTGTATTCTGAGGAAGATGACAGCTAGAGATTCGGCTATAATATACAGGTCTCATTAGAGAAGCCAAGCAATATGGTAAGAAGTAATTTATACCAGATTAGTTGTCAATTGGGTCAATAAGGATTCTGCTGGATGTACCTGGATATCTGGGGACAAATGAACTACAGGATTCAGGACTGTTGGTTGTTGAACAAGGGCCAGCCCCTGTGGATTACTGGAAGAAAAGTTGTATACTTATCACAACTATAAAAAGAATTAACACAAAGAAATACTGATCTGTTATTAATATTTTCAAGAAGTACCATCTGCCATAAACCAGAACTGGTGGGATTAATAGAAGTAATAGAAAATGAAGAAGCTCAAGTATTCTGGGACTTTAGAATTCAAACAGATTTGCCACATAACACCCCAAACTCAATTGTCAGTAAGAAAAATAAAAAGTCCATAAAATGGACATTACAGTACGAGATTATACCAGAGTTGAAGACAAAAATTAAAATTATGCCAAAAGAAACAAAGATAATAGTAATAGGTGCCTTGGGTACAATCCCAAAACCTCTGGAGCACCACTTGAATATCATTGGTATTGACAAAATCACCATCAGCCCGTTGCTTATATTGCAAGAGGTATAGCTTTATATGGAACAGCTTAGATCTTGTGACAGTATTTTTAACATCCATCAAACAACATCTACTTGTCACAGGTCCTTGGGAAGGACTCAATGAGTAGATAAAATGCCATTTTTGTCTAAATACCTGGTTGACTGTGCAGCTAACCATAATAAGATTATGGCCTTTGGTGTGTTGTTAAAGTGGTGTCCTAGAAAGCTAGTCCTGCACTAACTATGAAATGTTGATGTCTTCTTCATTCTGGCTTTGTATACATTTGATCTTAATGCTTGCTCTTGTGTGGCCAAAATTAGCCTCATTGTTTTTTGCTTTGACTTTCCTGTTCTTAGCCATTGCCAGATCTTGTTGCCTGATTTGCTTGCAGGTTCTTTTTTTTTTTATTAAATGGCCATGTAATATTTGCTTTGCCATGTCTCTTCTCTATTCTTCATCTGGTCTTAACTTTTAGACCATTTTCATCTCTTTGGTGTTCAGTAAGCCTTCATGATGTAGTAGCTTCATTGCATCTTCTTCAAATATTCTTCCAATGTCCTTCTCCCCCTTAACCAACTATCTGGTTATTTGCTACCTTCCACATCCGTTTTCATTACTAACCTTCTTAATTTCAGTGTGCTTGATGTTCTCAACCTGAAGATATTGAAAGTGATCTTCTTCATCCAAACTCTTGATACTATTTCTACAGGTCATCTTGATTCCTTCAGTGTTCACTATTTTCCCACCTATTGTTGGCTGGCACATTTGTCCAATTGAACAATTTGATCTTAAATCAGTGGTCATTTTGTTTTATAAGAACCTTTTTTGTCAATAGGTTTTTTTTTTTTACAATTTATATTAATGGTCATTACTTGCTCTTAATGCATCTCAGTTCAGTCATGACATATATTTTATTTGCTTTTTTTTTTTTGCATGGCATAGAATTTATCTGATTACAAGATTTTCTGAAGTAGTGGGAAACATAGCATAGGTGTTCAGCACTGCCAGAAGTGCTGGCTTAGCTGGTTGAAAAGAGGGTTCCTCCATGATCAATGATCCACTTTCACTGGCCTTGGCCTTGTACCAAGCTGGGTAGGGCATATTGACAAAGTTGGGCCTCTTCTCGGAAGGAAGATTTATCGGGGTCGTAAAGGTGATCACTGAATTTCTTATGGAAACCCTTCAGGAGGGTTCATGTATGTTGTTGGCAAGTTTGGCTTTCGTGGAAATGACCTGTTCAATATTGGTAATTGATTGTGCCAGAATAGTGGCAAGTATTGGGAGAAGCAGCAGAAGTAGGTTGATACAATGTAACAAAGAAAGAGACCCAGATAAAGAATATCTGTAGTCTTGCTGCAGATCATTTCTACTTTTAAAGCAGTAAATTTGAGCAATGCTAATCTGGTGGCCATTCATTCATTATCAAGGCTTATATCTGCCCTGTTATGAGGAATGTAAAGTAAGATCAGCCTTGAGCCAATATTTAGAATGCTGAAAACTGAATTAAGGCCCGAATTGTATTTGCAGCAACAGCATGGAAATATAACATTCCATTAGAAAAAGAGAGAGCAAAGTTGGGGCTTGTGGCTAGCCACATTAAAGAAACTGAGAGGTGAAAAATTGAACGAAGCCCAAAGTATGTTAGCCTTGCTACTCCAAAAGAGCGCTAATAACCCTAGAGTTTAATGCAGTGGTAAATCTTATTTACTGGTTGCTCATAATAATAATAGAGAGCCTATCACAACATTCAAATATCCCCCAAGGTATGGAACTGAGATTGTAATATTCTGTGTTTGCAAAAATTCTAAAAACATCAGAAAAAGCTGTGGAATCTCTGAAAAGCTTTAGAGCCAATCAGTTCAGTTTGTTGCTTTAAATCAGCTACCCACTTCAGTTTGTGAATCTCCTTCAGTGGAGTGGTATGATTGAGGCTTCCTTAAAGCAGATAACCCATTCAAGGCTTATATAACCCAAGTATTAGTTGCTGTTATATGGATGCCTTAAAAGTCAAGGGATATAAAAAATGAAATTAGTCTTGCAGATTTCTAAGATGAAAAATTTTGCTTGTTTGATGACATAAGTATAAGCAATCAGTAGGCTTGCTATAGATTTGCTTTTTATGTTTTGGTTAAAAAAACAAATAACTATGTCTTGAAAAGAGAAAAAAATAATTCTTATTTGGTTGTCCATCAAGAAACTTGATAGGTTAATTATTCTCATGTCTTCTCAGAAGTAAATTATATTGAGTATATCAGGGATTACTCTTAAACAAATGACTATAGAATTACATCCTACATTACTTTAGTTGTTTTCTAAATACAAATAATACTATCAAAACTGTTCTAGATATCAGCCAGTGCTTTCTGGCATTTGATATGAATGATTTCACAATGATAATTATTGTTTGAATATGCTCTTTATTTTTGTTTGAAATAATTCAAATTGATTTGTGTATTCTATCATAATTCCTAATTTTTACATTCTTTCTGTTGACTTTTACTCACCTTGTTGATATATAAATAACTGTATGCTTGATAGCCATTTATGTTAAGTGTCCTATCAACATTTAAATTGTTTCCCACTTTAAAAGAATCAATAATCAGATTCTATTGCAGTATTTAATATGGAGCGCAATGTGGTAATTCATAGGTACAAGCCCACAGAAATTTCCTCTCCTATACATTATACCCTCTATCTGAAGTGTTTATGTAGAAGAATTTTGTGGCACATAATTTAATATAGAAAAAAATATTTACATTTATATACCATAATTTCAGCAAAAATAATGCTTAAAAGAAACAGTTTATATAATATAGAGAAATATTGTTTATTAATATTTTAACTCTTCAAATATTTTTAAAAAATTAATGACAAAAACCATATAT
>BLBF01000016.1:46394218-46395751 GCA_015471245.1 Laticauda colubrina
TCACCTGATCAGAACTCAGACACTTGGCAACTAATGAATATTTATGATGGTTGCAGTGTTGTAGGGTCATGTAAATCACCTTTTACAACCTTCTGACAAGCAAAGTCAGTGGGAAGCCAGATTCACTTAACAACCATGTTACCAACTTATCAACTGTTGTGGTTCACTTAACTGTAGCAAGAAAGCAAAGTTGTAAAATGGGGCAAAATTCACTTTACAAATGTTTCACAGCAAGAGAAATTTTGGGCTCCATTATAGTCATAAGTCAAGGACTACCTGTTTTCATAAAATTGCAAGTCTATAGTATAGGAGCTATAGTATCTACAATATTAATTACGAAAATTTGAGAGAATGAGATTTATCAGTTAGTGAAGTTCCAGAATGAAATCACTATTTTTATATAGTGTTAAATATATATATGGGAAGACACTATGGAGTCTTCATAGTGAAGTAAGCATACTTCATAGTGAACTAAGCAAAATGATTATATAGTCTCATCCTCCTAAATGTTTGGCATGGTTGCTTCTGGGATTCTCTCTGTAGAGCGCTAATGAAATAAAACTCCGCCAGGATTTCCTGTTCAGTGAAAGATACATTGGATAGGTGAGGAAATCCCACAAGTTTGTTGTACAAAATCCTTGGGAGGGTGGGATTACTTTGATTTGATAACACATTTTTTTCATGCGCAGCCTTGAGATAAATAGACAGACAGACAGACTTGTCTTCTAATTGTAAAATAAATTATAGGTGGGGTTATTCTTGAGGAAAATATTGCTTTTCTGCATTTGTATATGTACATTAATAGAAGTGAATATTTGTATAAAACACATGTATATTCATGCTAGCATGCACTATGTATACATATGTAAATTCATGCTAGCATGTTTTCTCCTAACCAATCATATATGTTCCATTATGTATGTACATCTTCTCTAATGGCTTTGTATATCTTTCCTCAAGTTCTCCATTGAACAATTTGTTTCTATGCAAAAATATGAACCAAGAATAACATGCTTATTTATTGTTTACATTAAGACTTAACAGCATGATTTGATGATAACTTTTGGTTCTTTTCTTGCTTGTCTATATTCCCTCCATACATTTTTTATATTCTAACTTTTAGGTGTCTTTCATTATACAAACTCAGTACAGAAGCCTGATGATGGCAGATGAGATTCTGCTGAAATGTTGCTACAACTTTAAAAGCACTACAATGACGTGGGATAATACCCGAAGGAAGCTGAACAGCGCATATATACATTGGACAGACCAATAGAAGAATAAGTACCCGCCTAGAGGAACACAAAAATGCAGTAAAAAAGCTGGAACACACCTCCTCACTAGTCCAACACATGAAAACCACAGGTCACAACATCAACTTCAATGGCACTAAAACCCTAGCCACTATAGAAAACCCCAGCCACAGAATCATCAGAGAAGCCATAGAGATTGAAAAAAGACCTGACAGCATGAATAGAAGAGATGATTCCAGCAGACTGTCAATCATTTGGAAGCCTGCACTCTCAAATAGAA
>BLBF01000016.1:46396151-46443334 GCA_015471245.1 Laticauda colubrina
TGGAATCATCTCTTCTATTCATGCTGTCAGGTCTTTTTTCAATCTCTATGGCTTCTCTGATGATTCTGTGGTTGGGGTTTTCTATAGTGGCCAGGGTTTTAGTGCCATTGAAGTTGATGTTGTGACCTGTGGTTTTCATGTGTTGGACTAGTGAGGTGGTGTGTTCCAGCTTTTTTACTGCATTTTTGTGTTCCTCTAGGCGGGTACTTATTCTTCTATTGGTCTGTCCAATGTATGTGGCCGGGCATGATGTACAGGGAATTTCGTATATGCTTTGGTTTCCCAAAGACAAAATTGACCTAAAAATTTTAGTCAGCTTACCCATGAGTATTGCTAGCTTCAATTTGATGCTTTTATGTTGTCTTTTAGATAAATAATTCACATTTACTTCACAAAATCAGAACTGACCTGATTATATCCACTGAATATAAATAGTTAGTTTCCATGGTAGATACACGACAAATTTGATCCAGGCAACCATTCCCCAAGTAACTTTTTTTTAAAAATTGGTTTTGCTTTACCTAATTTAATTTGTCTAACTTCTGTGGACTTACTTATATTCTTTTTTTCTTAGCTTGGTGTGAAAATTGCAAAAGCTGTTGCTTGCCGAAATTTTGTGAAAGCTAAGCAAGATGTAGAGGTTATTCAAGAGGCCCGAAAAAAGAAGAAACTTGCATGGGGGTAGGTGGATATCTCTTTTTGCAGCTAGTTGATTATTAGACTTAAATGTTTTTCTTCTTCAGATTGAGCCATATTTGTTTAATTCTAAACTTGGCTTTTTGTTTCAATAGTTTATTTTGTGTAGGATTTTTAGTGCAACTGACACATTATTCAAATGTTAACATAAAGGGTCTTCAAACTTGGCAGCTTTAAGACTTGTGGACTTCAACTCCCAGAATTCTTTCTCCAGTCATGTTAGCTCAAGAATTCTGGGAGTTGTAGTCCACAAGTCTTAAACTTCAAACTTGGTGTGTGAATACCCTTGGTTTACACTTTTCCTTTTTCATTGCTGAAATATTAAAAACTTAGTTACAACTTAAACATTGCTGCTAAATGACATTTCTCTAAAAATTCCTGAAGAGTACTTCAGTGGAAACTGACATATGCTTGTATTTCTTTACAGTTTTGAAGCAAAGAAAAGATGGGAAACAAAAAGCAACATGGGATACATGTAATTAGTTTTGTCTAGAAAAGCTGAAAAATTGTAAAGCAGGGGGAAAGGTTTGTTAATATATGTGATGCATAAATTATACATTTGTTTGTTTTAGTTTGTAATGTTTCTGTTGCTGAATGAGTCACTGAACAATTGGTTTCTCTTCCAAATGTTACTGTATTTCAGGCCTGCTACCTTCAACCTTTTAACTTCTCTTTTTCATTACACAAACATTCAAGTTGTAAAGTGTTTTATCAAAAATTATTAACATTAAAAATATAACAGCTTTATTAACTTATTTTAATATGAATAAATTGTCTTAATTTAAAATAAATAATATGTTAAAATTCCTGTTTCTTTAAATATTATTCATATAAAATTATTTATTTTCTGAAAACATCAAGTAAATTTTCCAGTAATTTCTGAAGTATATTTCATTTAAATTTTTCTTATTTATTTAGAGCATTTATGTAGCCATCTACCCTAAAACATGTGACCCTGGGTGGTATAGTAATTAAATAAAAATTCAGAAAAACAACAGTACGTGCCACTAAAATAAACTAAAACCCTTAAATGGCTACCAGAATCTAGACCTCCCCCTACAGAAGGGGAGCTTGGCTTATCTTGAATCAAATGCTTGGACAAACAGCCATGTCTTAATTGTTTTCTGAAGTCCTGCAGGACCAACTGTTTATTAGGGGCTGCCACTGAGAAGGCAAGGCTTCTGGTTCTTATCAAGTAAGATTATATATTTCAAGGATAAGGAATATAAATCTTAAGAATAACTGGTTGTTTTTGAAAACTTGGGTTAAACATTTTATAAAGAAATAGTAATTTTGAGGTTTATGGCAAGTCCTTGGTTTTCTGAACTAATATAGATATTTTTCTTGTTTGTAGCATCAGGATGCGTGATTTCCTTCATCCCTTTCCGTAAAACATAATATTTTACAAAGATGAGTTTTCCATAAAGTAATGTGGAATTAACTATTATTAGTTATATTGACAGTTAAATACACAGCAAATTCTATAAATTATTGACCAAGCAGGTTTGCTGCATAGTATCATAAATCTCTGACAAATTACTGAAAGGGAAACAGGCTGTTGTAAAGAAAATAAGAAAAGTTTCCAACTTGAGTTACATTACAAGTGTACATAATGTTGCAATAGTTAGATATTCAAAGACAAATGAACCTACTGAAGGACCCATTTGAGTGTAAAACCTTACCAAAGTAGTTTTTAATACATCAATATATACAACAAATTTCAACATGTAGTTAGATTGTTTCCTTAAAGTTTAGAATTTCAACTAGTTTAATGACAATATCAAATAAATAAATAAACAAACAAACAAATAAATTCATTCTACGTTCTTCAAGAGCCAACAAAATAGAGTTGCCATCTTTTTCTTGCCATCAGTTTAGAACAGCAACTGCACACGTAGAGTCATTACTTATATGTTTATTTTATGACAAGTGTTTTTGTGCTACAAGTACTCCTCAACTTACAATCATTTGCTTAGCAACCTTTCAGAGTTAGAACACCACTGAAGAAAGGGCTTATAATCAATCTTTGCAGATAATCAATCTTTATGACTGTTGTAGCAACAGTTCATGTTAATATTGGCATTCATCATATTTTTGATCGCACTTCAGTGAAGTTCTACGATGAATGCCAATGGAAATATGAATATAGTTAATCTTTGAGTATGACAATTCAGAAACATCAACATTGCGAAGAACAAGATGGCTATGCATAAATGCTGTTGCTACTTTAGAACTAACTTTTCATTGTCCTAATTTGTTTTATTCAGCTGAGCATCAGAGTAAGTGCAGAAAGCTTTCCTGTAATTCTGAACTGTTTACAGGATGGTGATGAATAATGTTGGAAGCTAAATCACATTTCAGGACAATGTTTTTTGTTTTCCTTCAAACTTTGTATATACAAATAACAGCTTTGTGTTGATTTGGCATTGCCAGTAGAACAATGAAATGGATGGCAGACTAAACAAACCAACATACAAATAAAACACACATGCAGTGGGGAAATTTCAGTTTCCTTGAAACAGTAATATTTTCATTAGTTCGTAACTGACAATACAATATAGCCTAAGGAAAATGTATGACTAGAGAAAATAATGATTATTTTTCCTTGCTTTCCCAAATGAGTTGTCTTATTTCTTCTTTGAAAATAAAGATATGACAGAGAAATTGTAGATAAATCTTGTTCAATTTAATGATGTAATTTATGTAGTCAGTTTATGTCTCATCCTGCTACTCTAGCAAATATTATATACAGATATTATATATAGATTACAGCACAAGATCCAGGATATATTCACAACAAAACTCACAAGGCCGTCACACAGCCCATTATACCAGCATCAACTCCATCAACCAATGAAGAGGCAGCAGTGCAGCCAACCAGCCCAGCACACCAGCCCCCACCACCAGTATTTATAGAAAGATGGCAGCCCACGTCATTGTAGTTGTGCTTTTAAAGTTGTAGCAATGTTTCAGCAGAATCTCATCTGCCATCATCAGGCTTCTGCATAGTGTTTGTCTGTGAGTTAGACTTTCACAGCCGTTTCTGTCTTAAATTTGGTGCTAGCCTATTGCTGTGCCGGAATGGTTTTTATCTTCATCCTGATTGGTTGGGAGACTTGGTCTGTGTTTATTGGTCTTGGAGAGTCTGTTTATTAGTCTGTGTTTTTTGCTCCAAGACCAATAAATACAGACTCCCAACCAATCAGGATAAAGAAAAAACCATTCTGGCACAGCAGTAAGCTAGCACCAAATTTAAAACAGAAACGCCTGTGAAAGTCTTAACTCACAGACAAACACTATACAGAAGCCTGATGATGGCAGATGAGATTCTGCCAAAACGTTGCTGCAACTTTAAAAGCACAACTATAATGACGTGGGAAAATACCTGAACAAAGCTGAATACCATACATATAAATACCTGCGAAAACTTAAGAAAACACATACACACACACACACATATAATAAAAACTAAAGGCATGAGCTAAAGAGTTGAAAACAAAATTAGCATTAATATTAACAAAGTCGTGCAAGAAAAATGAATCTATTAATGATGAGAACGTTGGGGAATAAATGCAACTCTTCAGAGAGTTGCCATCATCACCTAGAGACGAGGGAGATGGTCATCTCCCACATATTAGAAAAACAGTCCTCATCAGGAGACTTGAAAAAGTATTTCTTTCACCGCTCTCAGTTTGAGTTTCCAGTTTCCAGTTGAGATGAAATACTTGAGCTGGTAGAATCAAAAATGCAAACATCAGTCAAAAAAAGATGTTGATGATACAATAGATTCAAAATAGATTGTTCCTACCTACTACTAACACTTGCTGATATGAAATTATTTAGAAAAAAGCTCCTTTGCCTAGTAGGTCCAAAACACCTTGGGTAAGGAATCAAAAGTTGACATGTCTAGGTTAGGTTACATAAAGCCATGCTGGAAATGGGCTCTGTTAATATTGGGAAAGGCTTAATAATATTTCATAAATATTAATATGTAGCAGTGAAGAAGAGCATGAACCGAATACTAAGGCTTAGAAAGCCAATTTTAATTCGATATCTGAATTGCATCAAACATGGAAGAAATGGTGTATAGTTTGAAAGGGATATACCAAATCTTTTCTTGCCATGTGTGCATTCTTGCATACTGCCATGATGACTAAAGGTTATGGGATATATCATCCCATAATTCCCATACTGATTGAAGTAACAGGTACTCAGTGATTAAGACCATTATAACATAATTAATGGAATATTCAGACCATTTCACACTGCTCTGACTCTTTTTGAACAATGGGGGGTGGGAGGGCTATGCAAGGATGCTTTTTGTACATTTTAGTTCTGTGTTTAACACAATTCTTCCACATAGACAAGTGTCTAAACTTCTGGACCTTGGGCTTTCTAATTCAATCTGCCTTTGGATTATGGATTTCCTGTCTGGCCGCTCACAGATTAGATAATTATACCTCTTCAGGCCTTATTAACAATGGTACACCACAGGGTTGCGCGTTGAGTCCCTTACTCTATATTCTTTATGTACATTCCCACTCACGCTAGTAATACTATTGCTAAATTTGCAGATGATACAACAGTGGTGGGACTTATCTCTGGGGGGGATGAGTCTGCCTACTGAGATGAGGTGGAACGGTTGCTTTCGTGGTGTGGAGACAATAACCTGGTCCTCAACACCAATAAGACCAAGGAGCTTATAGTGGATTATAGAAGGATCAGGCATCCAGCCCTTGCTTATCAATGGAGACCGAGTGGAGTAAGTGGCCAGTTTTAAGTTTCTGAGCATCACCATAAAAGAGGACCTGACCCGCAGCACTGGTCAAAAGAGCCCAGCAGAGATTATACTACCTGAGATTTCTCAGAAAACAACTGAATGAAAAACTGCTGGTGACCTTCTACTGCTGCAGAGAGAATTTTAACATACTGCACCTCTGTGCGGTTTGCCAATTGCACAGTGGCAGATAGGAAGGCAATCCAAAGGGTTAATGTCATTGCTCAGGAGATCATTGGTTGCCTCTTCCCTCTTTGGAAGAGCTTTATAGCTCCCACTGCCTTAAGAAAGTTCAAAACATTCTTAAAGTTCCATCTCATCCTGGGAACCACTTTTTTTGATCTATTATCATCTGGCAGACGGTACAGAACAATAAAAACGAGGACAAATAGGCTGAAAAACAGCTTCTATCCCAGGGCAGTAGCTCTTTTGAATTCTGCTGTATAATGCAGTGTCGATATGATGTCGGGGGTTTCTGGTTCAGTGTGTGAAGGGTGGAGAATGTGTGTGTTTATTTTCATGGTCATGGTCATGGTCATGGTCATGATGTGCACTGAAGATGGTGTTTGATTTCATTGTACGAGGTGCAATGACAAAGTAAACTAAAAAAAAATTAGTTTTGCATGAAATAAGAGCATTTCAAGAACATTTTAAACAAATTTCATTTGAGTATCATATTACTAACATTTTAATTCCATTAAAACAGTGGAAAAAATATAAACCTGCTTATCCAAGTTTTTACCTTGCACTAAGAATGTTATCTTTTTATAGCAAATAAGCACTCATGGCTTTTAAAGAATATATAGGCATTTCAGTTAAATAAAGGTTTTATTTCACGGTAGACATGATATAACCACTTTAAACTAAGTTTGATTTTCTGTATTTACCTATCTAAATGACATTTATTTTTATCATCCATCCACCCTAGAAACTAACATTTGTAGGATAAAATCTTTACAACTAAAAGTGATAAAAAGCAATTATATTTATAGAAAGAAATGAGGAACATGACATATAACAATGTCATATTTTTCACACATGATATTCATATTCTGGGCAGATGTAGTTTTTCAATGATCATAACTACCCAAGTCCATTTTGAAGTACACTTTTCAATTTTGTTTCAGTTGATTTATAGTGTGTGTCACAAATAATACAGAAGATATACTGTATCTGAAATGATCATGGATAATTTTAGATTCCTTGTTTAGGAGAATTATCTATTGTAAGTTTTAAATAATTGTCTAAATTGAGTGTCAAACTCACAGTGTGTTCAGAGGATGGGATCATCTCGTGAGGTGGCTTTGTTGATATTATCCCTCTGTTTATTCTCTTTTCTTATTTAAGTTCTGCTTTTATATTTTTTAATGCCTGTTTAATAATTATTTTCTAATCATTTTAAGGCCCTGTCACACTGCCCAACGGATGCAAAACGTTTGTAAAAAGGACACAGCGGACGAGAAAAATGTTCCATCCATTGTTATCCACTCTCAAAAGGGGCAAAAATTTGCATCAGCAGAGAGGATAACATGGAAAGGAATGGACGGGGGGAGGACGCAGAGCGGATGGAAAGCGGATGCGTAGAGGATGCAGAGCGGATGCGTAGAGGATGTATAGAAGATGGGTAGAGGATGCAGAGCGGATGCGTAGAGGATGCAGAGCGGATGCGTAGCGGATGACGCGGATGCATAGCTGCATCCGCTTTCATCCTTTCTCCGTCCGTGCTACTAACGCTGTGCGTCCGTTCCGCTTCCTCCCTGCGTCCTTTTACCCCTGGAACGGATTTGAGTTGCGCGGATGCGCAGTGGATGCCTAGAGGATATAGCAGATGCGTAATGGATGCAGAACGGATGTCCCCCGTATGCCTAGAGGATGCAGAACGGATACATTGGATACATTTTCCGCTCAAAAGTTTTGAGCAGCTCAAAACCTTCTGAGCGGATGAAATGTCAATAGACGGATGCTGGACGGATAGAGAGGAAGCAAAACGGAGGCAGTGAGTACAGAACGGAAGCATCACGTTAACCAACGGATGGCAAGTGTTTTTCTCCGTTTTACATCCTCTTTCCATCCGTTGGTGCAGTGTGACAGGGGCTTTAGGTAACGCTTAATTTTAATGGTTTCTAATAGTTTTAGGTAAAGCTTTGTTTTACTGGATTGCTGTACACTATCCAGAGTAATTTTCCATATAAATTTGATTAATATCAATAAAATTATATAGATACACATATACAATTTGATATATATGCTGTATGTATATACCTGATATATGTGTGAAGGGCAATGGCAGTTTTTAAGAGTCCATTGGATGCCTATCTGAATACTTTATGCCTAATATTTTAATAGATTTAGTTATTAAAAATTGGCATGATTTCACTTGATGTTAGTTTCCTTAAGTAATGGGAACCTGTCATTGATGAATCACAAATTGCTGGTATGAATCATAGGCTTCCAGCATTCCAAACAATTTTTTTTACTGGTGTGGTTAAACTGGCAAAACAGCATTCAAAGTTTCAGGTTTTCTCTTCTCAGTGACATTTTCTAACAAAACTTTTCAGTGATTATAGGAAGTAATTTTTGAAGCCTGAATTCAGCTGTAACGAAGATCTCAACATTAAAAGGGGCATTTGTAGCCAACACTTTAAATTTGAGTAGTCAAATATATTTCTGCACATCACTAACATTCTTTGCAATCCGTGTCAAAATAAAAAATTCTCCTCATTTGCTTTCTACTGGTTCTGTCAAACAGTTCATTAAAATTGTAGCTAGAAGTGATAATAATTTCCTGTACATAAGACTAAAACCCATCTATTTTCTTCAGTACCTTAAAATAATTATTTTGTGTGCCAGTGCCTTGTCTATATCTTTATCAAGGGAAGACACGAGTTTTCAACAGACTTTGTTAAGTTGCTGAGCAGGCAACATCTTACAATATGGTCCTTCTCAACTGTTCTCTGAATTTGGATGCCAAAATCATGTGGTTAGAGTTGTATATATTTTTTTATAATTATTGATTTTGAGCAGGAAAACAATCAAATGGGAAAAATGACCTACATGATTAATCCTGACTAGTTGTATAGCACTGTGATGTAGCCTTTCCTACCACTAGAAATCCATGTAAATGGATTTAATTCTACTGGATACTGAATCTTTTTTTCCAATCTAAAATTTGGGTTTAAAAATGGTGCATCTGAACAATAGGGAAGTTGTACGCAGAATGTATACAGAAGTAACATTATTTATCATGTTTTAATCAATGAATGACAACAGTTGGCATGTCAACTGTAATTGAATGTTGAAGCTCACATAAGAAAACGATGAAATCTGTGGCAGGTATTAAAACTGCTTTTAATTCTTGTGGAGTTTACAGAATATCTTATTAAACATTATGTCAAGCTGGATACAGAATGAAATGATTCCTTGGTTAAATCTAAAAAAAAAAATCTTGATTTTTCTTATCTACAGTATTTTTGTTTGCATTTGTAGAAAAAGCCATTCAGCTGCTAGTTAGGTTGTATATTATTTTGCTCAATAAATTTAATGATATGTAATTTTTAAAATCCTTAATGTATAGATAGATATTTGGTTCTCATGCAGTTACAGTATATTAGGTTTGACTCATATTGGAGTCTTTCATTGTTTAGATCCATGTGAAGTACAGTGACTTAAAACATAACAAAATAATAAGTTATGAATGTTTAAATATTTCTGCAGTTGTCCTTTGTTTCTTTCAGTGAAGACGTATGTATTCAAAAAAACTGTCCATCCATCCATTTTTTGAAGGAAGTA
The DNA here is from genome assembly GCA_015471245.1 of Laticauda colubrina. NCBI lineage: Eukaryota > Metazoa > Chordata > Lepidosauria > Squamata > Elapidae > Laticauda > Laticauda colubrina. The sequence goes on from BLBF01000016.1 coordinate 46,405,414, forward strand.
TTTTCAAGGTACTGATCATACATTTTAAAAAATTACATCTTTTAGAACTTTTTAGATTACAAAAAGTATATTTTATTCTGTCTGTTGATCTCTGATTGAATAGTTATGTTATACAAGGTGCATTTTATAGGCAATTTGTAACAGTAAGATCAAAGGGAATTTTGAAAGAAGCAGCAGAAAGCAAGAGAATTGCATTAGCAGTTCCGTAATATACGTAGTACAGCCATAAAAATAAATTTGTCTTAAAAATAATAAGGATTTAAAAATGTTTTATATCCAGAAATCTCAACATTTTGCTAGCAAAAAGTAGGTGTAGACCTATAAAAATGGTAAGTATTAATTATGCAGTGTTGTGAGGATTGCACAATAGAGTGTACTAAGGGTTATAAAAGAAAGAATTTGTGTCTATCCATCTATGTATTTAGATACATGCACAAACTTACACATACCTCCAATTCTTGCAGTATTAGTATTGTATAGGACAGGTAATAACACTAAAAATTGATTTCCAAATTTCATATTAACACATATTAGCATCCTAAAGAACCTATCTGATGAGGATTTAAGAAGCTTAGCAATGTTCACACCTCCATGAAAAATGATAGTTTAATATCTTTAAATAAACTTTATAAGCAAATCAATTAATAGTTATTATGTGCCACAAGGGAAAACAGGTAGAATTCTGAAATGTCTTCTAAATCTTTGACTGCTCAGTATTAAAGTTACCTATATTAAAATACAGGTACTTTCACGGAATGTTCCTCTTTATTTTTACTATATAGACATGTTTAAGTTGAATCCAGGGAAAATTATCTCCAACTCCTAGAGCACTGACTATGACAAGCCAAAACGAAATCATCTGTGCACATTATGTGGACAATGTTTTCATGCCTTAGATCAGGGGTGTCAAACTCAAACTCAAGGGTGTTTAGATCCGGCCTGGGAACAGCAAAGAACCGGCCCACGGTTCCGCTTGCCCCCCCTGCTCCTTTTTTGCTGGCAGCTGGCTAGCAAAATAAACTAAAAGCAAAACAAAAGGAGAAATGTTTTCCCTTTTGCATTTGAGCATCCAAGGGGGACTGGAAAGGAGAAAGGGCAAAAAGAAAGAAAAAGAAAGAAAGTTAGGAAGTGAGCAAGGAAGGAAAAGGAAGGAAAGAGGGGAAGGAATAAGAAAGGAAATGAGGGAAGGAAAAAAGATTATAATGAGAGGGAGGGAAGGAGGGTCTGAGGGAAGTCCTGCTTTAGCACTTGGCCACTGCAGGTGACCCCAACACAACTGACATCGCAATCAAACAACCCTGATGTCCTCAGTGAATCGAGTTTGACATCCCTGCCTAAGATCCAATGAAGTCATTCAAAGAACAAGACCCCACTGTGCAAAAGTGAATGGGTACTAGAACTACAATAGGTACAATTATACAGATAAAATATGAAACTATTAGAAAATGAACAACTGGAAATTATTTTAAATAATGAAATGTCATTGCTGGAAAAAAATGTGCTGGTTGTAGCATGGCATAAAGAGATGCTTCATTTCAACCTTGTTTCAAGAGAAGAATGTCTTCAAAGGGAGATAACTTCTTGATCACTATGCTCTGAGGCTTCTGCCAGCATTTCCAAGAAGTAGAATAGAATATATAATAGAATATTCTTTAGAAAAGAATGGAATATTGTAGCATAAATTATAAAATACATAAAATAAATCATAAGAGATAAACAACAAAGTGATGTCATAAGATACCAATAGGAGAAGATAATAGAAAAGATAAAGATAACTGCAATACTACATGGGCTGCATCCTTACTACATCCTTAGGCATAAGATAATGAGGTGGGAATTAGGTATTTAACAGAGTGGTGTCTTGTAGGACAAAAACTCCTATGTCTAGTTGTTTTGGCATGCAGTGCCCTGCAGCAACATCCTGAAGGGAAGGAGTTGAAACATTTTATGTCCAGCGTGTGAGGGGTCTCAACATATTTTCTCAGCCCTCTTTCAGTAGCCTGCAGCATACTGGTCCTCAGTGGAAGACAGGCTGATTGCAATTGTTTTTTTTTCTGAAGTCCTAACTATTTGATGAAGTAAAAGTGACTTCATAAGCCATGCAAACAAATTTACAAGGAAACTTACCTGATACTGCACCTTTTCATGATTCTGGACCAATGCACCATTAATATTTCATGTCCAAAAGTTGTCATTACCTTCAGTGTACAGTTATTTATTTTGTTTTCTGGCCACAGACTGAAAATAAACATAATTGATTGTGCCTATTATTTATTGTCATAAAAATTACTTTTTTACTTTTTAAAAGTATGCAATATTTTAGCTATTCTTGCTTATTTTGCTGAAAATGTTTTGAAATGTGACCTTTGACGTGTGCAAAGTCTGATGTGATCTTCAAGCTGGCAGAAGTTGTGCATTCCTGTTCCTGACTCATATTTCAAAACTTCATGAAAATGAAAATGATACAGTTTCCATGAGTTGATTTGGTTGATCCCTTCAAAATCTTTGTGATGCTATGAACATGCTATACTCCATTGAGGTTTATTGTTGTCAATGGGTTAAGTTTATAGTTGAAGACCCAAAGAAAAACAAATGCAATATAAGCCCCCCCCAAAAAAGGATGAAAACGAACACATTAGAGAGAACCCTGCAAATGTTAAAAAAGAACCAACCTCTGCACCTAATTTAGCTAACCAAGCCTAAATTGGCCTCAAACCCAGAATTTTCTAACAATTCAATAGAATTCAGCAATTTTAGTAGACATTTTGGAAGAATGATCTGATGGTGGAGAGCACAATTTTTATTTCAGGCCAACCGGTACTTTAGGAAGAAAGTAAAATGTTAACTTAGGGGTTATCTGCATTGTTCTGTTGACCCATTAACTGCTTCTGGAGGTAGAAATGAATATAATCAGCATCTATTAACCTACCAAAGGAGCTCTGCAGCATGTTTCTCTGTAAATCTTACAAATCATATTTTTCCTCGTTCTGTTGCTTTGATTATTTCTGTCCGTTTGGGTTAGAAAGCTTCAGTTGGTTGCAAACTAACCTCATTAGTTTGTTGGCTGCTTTGCAAAGAAGGCATGCTTGTTCAGCTGAGTCACTGTGTATTAGCTCTGTTACCTTTGTGACATCCACTTTGTGTTGCTGTTGCAGTAAGTATAATACTTGGAACTCAAATATTACTGATTTTAAACTCAGCAAAACTTCATTTTTTATTTTTTTTTTACTTACTTTGCTTTATTTTACATTTTTAATAACTTTTATTTTTCCACTGATATTTCTAGTCAACTGAAATAGAAGGGCATTTACATAGTAAATATTAAAATTTTACTTTCAAGACTGTTGGTCGGGAGATTTGTCGAATGTTACTAATCCTCTATTCAGTAGATTTAATACTAGTGTTAAATGCCCATCTAAATGAAACAGGGAAAATGCTGGAAAATTATTAAGAGCAATTAGGAGTGTATATAGGATCTCTTCATAATGGTATTCTGTTTTCTGATATCTAATGTGGCTTTCTCTGGTCTAAGAATTAATATGAATTTGAGAGGCCACAAGGTACAAATTCAAGCTTCATTTTTAATTATAGCTTTAGTAATATATAGATAGTGTCCCAATAATGCCAGGTGTATTCTAATGGAGATAGAAGGTATCCTTACTTCTACCCCCATACAACATATGAGTTATAAAGTTGTCTGAAGTATTCTAACTGCATAAGCTATCAATTGTCCTTTAGAATGGTGAAATTTCAGAATAATGCTCATTGTATCTTCAGCAGTTGCTAAAACACTACTTAAGTGGGTTTTCCATAAAAGGAACTTATAAAAGATGATGCCCAGGCATTTTAAAGAAAGTCATTGCTATATTTGTTGGGCATTAATTGTCCGTCTTTCTTTAATACTATCTCTGCCAAAACCACTAACTTTGTTTTATTTTAATTTATGCTCAGTTTTTCTATTTCACACTCTTTAGCTAGTTTGGTCAACAATTTCTAAGGCCAGTCTCTTTACAGGAAGTAAGACCCAAGCCATCAGCATACATTAGTACTGAAATTTTCTATCCATTAAATAAGAAGGAGAAAAACACTGACTTCATGGCCACTGCAATACTGTTAATATAAAAGTTACATAAGAAGGAGCTGGTAAACTGTTTAACTCCTCTTTATAATAAAATAGTGTCTGACAAAGGACCTTTGTGGGCCTATTTTTATTTAGCTGCAATGTTACTATAGTATGTAGTTCAATTAGTTGAGAAGGCAATGCGGGCTGGGAAATTCTGGGAGCTGAAATCCATGTATCTTAATATTCCCAAGGTTGAGAAACGCTAGAATAGACATTTCAATATATATGATAAATTGACGGCACTTTTCACGTTCTTTTGGTGAAGGTGGATGAACTGCTTGTCCAGAAATTGTATTTGATCACATTGGTTGATGACATTCAACCTTCCCAGATTTTAGGCTAATAGATAGTGTCAGCTTATTGGATGATAGTTTTGTAGTTACTTTTTTTTTTTTGCTGCTCCTGTTTGGTGATCTTTTTTTCTTTTTTCATTTTTAAACTTAACCTTGTCCAGGGTTGCTTTGAATGGTTGGCTTCCAAATATGATTTATACATAAATAAGTACTTTCAGGTCAATCCCATGTTTGCTTGCATTTCGATTCACTCAGATAAAATTCCTTCAACTTTTATTTTATAAATTGTATTTTTTTTTAATTTCAATAATAAATAAAGTTCACATTCCAAGGCTATGGAAGTATAGTTCATATACATTAATTCCCTCATATTATTTTTAATAAAAATAAAATGCAAAATTCTAGTGCACTTTCTCTTTCTCTCGCATATCAACAATGTATATGGATACACTTTTTAAAGAAACAACTTAAGTCTGAGGACCAACAATTATCACTGACAAAACAAAAGCCTTTGCTAAATTTTAAGTGCTTTTCAAAAGTGGAGTTGCCACAACAACTTGATGCAAAAAATGTTTGGTGGTAATTTTGTATTGAATCCTATTGAAAGTAAATAACTCCACTTTTATGTTAATACATAACCAGCCTAGTAGATACCATTGGTAAAGGAGAATTAAAACTTTTTAAACAGGGAAATTCCTTTTCTGAAGTAAAAGAAACCTCTTAACTGTAAGTGTTTTCCTTCTCCCTCTTTCTGTTTCTCTCCCTCTTTTTTTAAAAGTATAATTTGTCAGACATTAAAATAACAAAAGGTCTTTGAAAAAGGATTATGTCTTCTGATGTTTCACCACTAGAATGGATTTACATTATGCCCCACTGAAGTTGTAATCTTGAATTCTGAGGTAATGTTTTAGCCCTTTCTTTCCAGACAAATACAGATTTCAGTGATAGCACTTCATTTGTCTTTGGAAGGTTCTTTTATTTTTTAAACTCCTCATTTTCTCCGGTTTAAATTGTTACATCAGAGTAACATACAAATTGGTTGTATTTCTTTATTAGGAGAGGAAGGAAAAAGTAGAAAGTCAGCACATATTTTAATTAGATCCAGTAGTCATCAAATGAGGAATTTCAGTATTCATTTGCAGCTAGCTAGCTAGCTAGGTGGATAGATAATAGATAGATAGAAAAGTTGTTCTAAAGTATCAACTTGAACATTTTTTTCTTTTTTTAACCAATGATTATACTGTTTTCCCGTTCCCCGCATATAAAAGCTGTATGTTTCCATTAAGTAGCTTGTTAATCAGATCAATTCCATTTCTCTTTGCAACTCAGTGGCACAGTTTTTGATATCTCTTTTAGCAGTACAAATGTATTTAACATTAAATCTCATTTTAGATTCTCCATCACTAGCTCTTCATTATTGAAGAAATGAAATTGTATTTTATTTAAATTTCTCAGAAAAGCTAGGCATAATTTCAAACAAAGAACTATCAATAAAGAAATAAGGAATTTTTTAAAACTCAGCTCCTCAAATGGGATTTTCTCTTCAACCAATTGTGAAATTGGCAAATTAATGTTGCCATCAGGCATCACAATATCATCTGCCCTTAAAAATAGGAAGGGGAAATCATACTCAAAATACTATGCATTTTTTCCCTTTACATTTGGAATAGTAAAATTAAAAGATAGTCCTTTAGGTATGTCTCAAAAAAAAACCCTACAAGCATGGAAATAGTTTTTGCAATTACCTTTAGCAAGTAGGTTGTAAAGCAAACACTTAGTGGCAATTGAATTTTTTCACATATAGAAAGAGGCCTTCATATTCCATAGTATATGAAGACATTTTCACTCACTGCTGGTTTTGACCTACAAAGGCTTTCATGGCATATGGTTGTGGGTTATCTGAGGAACCATCTCACCCAGGGGTAGGATGCTACCGGTTCTGCCCAGCTCTATAGAACCGGTAGCTCTGAAGAGCAGCAGACACAGAACTGGTTCTGTATTTGCTACTGTTTGGCCCACCTGCTTTTTCAACCTCAGGAAAAAAAGAGGCTTTCCAGACTGCACATCTGCATGCAGCGCATTTCAGCTGTCCGGGCAGCACAGCTAAAGGTTTTTTTTAAATGCGTGCGCAGCAAAATGTCACCGAACTGTTAGTAAAACCGGTTGAATCCCACCACTGATCTCACCCAGTTACATCAGCATGTCCCCCATCAGATTTGGCAGAAAGTGTCAGGGAATTGCAATTGCTGAGGTCCCAGGAGGTGGGCCCTTCTCTGCTATGGTGCCAACCTTGTGAAATCTCAGTCCAGATTAGCTCATTCTACTTAACATTTTGCAAGTCCCCTCGAGAACAGAGATCTTGCGATGGCTCCTTTGCTGCAGTTAACATCCTCTCTTGTTTGTGTTTTTTATATTTTTACAATGATTGTCTTTTTATGTGTTTATTGTTTTTCTTTTCTGATTAAGTCTTCTACGCCAGAGTCATTCACTCATGGGATAGTAGCTGTGCAAATGTGATAAATACATCAGTAGACAAAGAATGTGAGATTAATAAAAAAAGAAGCAAGTAAACTTTGAGCAAGAGTAAAACTTCTAAACTATTCTACTAAAATTCAATCAGCCATTAAAAAAATACTTACATGGCAGTAACACAAAACACTGTAGCCAATATTTAAGGCGAGTGCTTTCAGAGCAGCTAATTCCAGCAAATACTGACCTCTAAATTTCATGAGGTGTTTCTTTAATCTAGTTAAAAAGCTTGCCTTCAACAATATACATAACCTGGGATCTTTTATGGACATAGTTCACAATGCTTCCCTAGTTACAGGATATAATTTCAGGGTGTAGCTAGGAGTTTCCAGTAGCACCGTTTTATTTTCAAACACTAGGGGGAGCTCTCATCATGCCGATATCCTGTCTTCCTCAAGCACTGTGATCCAAGATGGGCATTCTGCAATCTGTTTTTTGTTGGGATATCTTGAATGTTCTAACAATTGTGGGATCATCAAGATCTGAAAGGGAAGAAGGCGCAACAGACAGAAAACTGTGCATTTTGCATGGAAAGTTCCCAGTAAGATAAGTATTACAGGTAGTTGAAATAATCAGGATATTCAAGGTGATTAGTTCAGACCTCAAAGACTATTGAAACTAAAGGCAGGGAAAATATCAGGTTCAGGAAATACCATGAATCTCTATTATATTTTTAAGAAGCCATGCCTAAGATAATCCTGGAGACTTAAGGAAAGCCTCACTGGGCTTCTTCTACTAGCTAACTCAGCTTTGATAAAACGAGAACTTTTCTTCTGCTACTAACAAGACTGGCATTATTGAGAGAAGCATCTCAGACCAGCTATTTCCTCTGTTTATAAATTGATCCGGGAGCACAGACAATAATACCTGAGATATCCTTTCAGATTATTTAGAGCAGTTCTCTCTTGACTGTACTAGAACCTCATAATCACAGACTGGATCAAAGCCTGTTATTTGTGGTCTATGTCATGCGCTGCTTTAAAATCACATTTTCATATTTCCAAAGACATACTGTAGAATATAGCTCAGAGAATATGTTATCTTATATTAAATAATCACTGAGCCAGAGAGAGAAAATCAGAGGTGGTATTCAGCAGGTTCTGACCAATTCTGGAGAACCGGGAGTGGAAATTTTGAGTAGTTCGGAGAACCAGCAAATAACACCTCTGACTGGAGACTTTACAGTATCTTTCCCCTGCCACGGCCACCAAGCCATGCCCACAGAACCGGTAGTAAAAAAAATTTGAATCCCACCACTGGAGGGAATGGCTTCTGTCTCTAATCTTGGAGAGTAATTGCCAAAATATTTTGAACTAAACTTGTATAAGCTACCTTCCTAAAATCAAGACCAGTATTCCTCAACTTTGGCAACCTTAAGATGTATGGACTTCAATTTCCAGAATCCCCTCAGCCAGCACTGATCAAAGTATTCAATTAGCTGCAATAATCCCAGGTTTTTTACCATGAGAAAGAACTACACAAGAATAAAATTATTGGACAGTGGCCACATAAAGTTTATTATATGTATATTCATCCCTCAGCCCCAACAGATTATTAAGATACTACAACCATTTCCTGAGGTGATTTAGGCTCACTTTGGTAATCATATAGTTATTTGTACTGGATTAAGATTAACATTATTTAAACACTGTGATTTCAGGTTTTTATTCTCTTTAGCATGTGAAATCTTTAGCTCCATTCTGTTCCAATTTGGCTTAGCACAAACTTTCCCAACCTGGTGCTCTTCAGTATAAGTAGATAAAAGATCCCTGAATTGCTGGTAAATATGACCAGTGAAAAATGGAATGACTTAGTTGAGGAATACTGATCAAAATCTTTCTCCTGTCTCCAAGTATTAGAACTTTTAAAATTAGGAATGGTCAGATGTCATATACATACCTACATACATTTTTGTGTACACATACGTGCATACACACACACACATCAATTATTGACAATCATGATTATTACATAACCAGTATTAATAAATAATAAAATTAATAAGATTAATTAATGTTATTATTTATTAAAATTAACATTAATAAAGAATCAGTAGAACAACTTGCCTCCAGAAGTTGTGGGTGCTCAATTGTTCAAAGTTTTCAAGAAGAGGTTGGACAACCATTTGACCAGAATGATACAAAATCTTCTGTTTGATCAAGGGGATTGAACTGGAATACCTCCAAACTCCCTTCCAACCTTGTGATTATATACACCTATACACAATATATATGTGGCTGTATATACACAGACATGCTTGTGTATACAAATATGTATATATAAATATACTTCATTTATATCTTTGTTGTTTTCTCCCCCCTTGAGATTATTTTAGATTTATTGCTTTTAATTTTTAAAAGCCACGTGTATCTAGTGTTCTTATTACTCCTAATTAATGTGAGAATAAAGAATCAGAGGGTATTCCTCCAATGAGTTGTTTTTGAAGAGTGACAAATTAATCCCCTTGGATATGGCAAAAGCCAGGAAAGATCTCCTCTGTTTTGTTTCTTTAATAAATTGCAGCAATTAGTTGTGCACAACTCAAGATCTTACTGTTCTAATACCTGTTCTCATTTTCTTTATTCTTTTTGCATGCTTCTTGAAAGCCAGTTTTCCAAAAAATCAATGAATGAATAAATAGATATTTGCCATAGCTCAAATAAGAATGTTAGGTATTAGATCAATTTCTATACTGTAGTTAAATATTAGATAATTAAAAAATCTATTTACAGATTAGGATTTTTTAAATTTCATTCTTTCGCTTTTGATTTATAACATTTTAGGAGAGGGGACCACATCTACTGTCATCCTATTATAATTACCTTATATTTTTTCACTCTTTTTTCATCCCTGCCACAAATAATCCATTGTACAATAAAGCCAGAATAATCATAGTAAGATGATAAAGTCAATAATGTCTATGTGAGTCTATAGTCACAGGCATGCATCCAACCAGGCATGCACACATACAGATTCACACACAAGCTGTAAAGTATTAGCTGACAAAAAAATAAAATAAAAATCAGTCCAGATGGTAGGTCAGTGGGTTATAACTTTCAATGACCAAACATTGCTTTCTTGGTGTACTGCAAAGAAATAATGAATGCTTTCATTTGGCATGCCTAGAAATACATTTTGATTTTCTGATCTCCTGCAAGTATCTTTTTGTCATTTATAGAATAAATCATTAATACAAACAAGGCTGATTGTTTCAATATACAGTGATCCATTTTGTGTGATCTTTTGGCTTTCATCTGCCTTTCCCGTGTTGAATCCATCACTTATTTTAACAATTGTATTTGTATGCTGTTTATAGACCCTCTTATCATGAGAATGGAGAGGGTTTAATGATTTCTGACTCAAGGAAACAACTTGCAAAGCCAGTGGTGCTAAGGAGGTGACTGACAGATGTGCGGCCAAACCCATATTTACAACAAATTGTAAACTTTTCTCCTTGTCTCTATGATACCCTTCCCACTTCCAGAAGGACGGGTGAATGTTTACATTGCCTAGCTTCCACCTCCTTCCACCCTGACTGAAGAAGAAGAAGCAAGGTAGATTGCAGTGCCAAACAGTTATCGCTTTATTTCCTCCTGGGTGAAAAATGTGGAGGGGGGGAAACTTCTTCTGGCAGAGATGAACTCAGTTTAAAGTGTTAACCTGTTTGCTGCTTTCAATCTATCTGACGCTCCAAGTGAAAGTGCTGATTCGCTGGCTGCTGGCTCATGTTTGCCTTCAACTTTCAGATGCTTTCCACTGCCCGGCACCTGAAATGCTAGAATTTTAATTATCTTTGAAAAGAGGATGGTTCTGCAACCACTTCAGACAGTTTTCTATTAACATTTGACAAGATCTCACAGCAATTGAAACATATTTAATGAGATTACAACATTAGATTGGGGTCTGAATGTTTCTGATCAAATTCCAGTTTGCCTAATTAATGCATTCCAGCACCTACTTAACTAGATTCATAACAACAAATCATTTTGAGCTATCTCCAGTGAGATGCACCCTGCTAGACAGTGGATAATGGATAAATGCATATATATTTATGTTATTTCAGTGGAAATCCATGTGCCTGTTGGTAATGAATTGAAGGTTAAGTGACAATTTCTCTTCACAGCCATTCATGTCTTACACTCTGTGAACAGAAAACTGGATTAACCTTTAATTACCCCCAATGACCTCTCAACCCTAAAACAACATTACCACTCTTATCCAGAGTATTTGCATATACTATTTTAATGAGAGAAACATCTGTTTGCATATTTGGTGTCTCTTATATTATGCAGATGAGCTGGCATTAGGCATAGCAGAGACAATTGTGGGAAGATCTGTTTCTCACTCCCTCTCTCTCAGAATTGGGTGAGGATTTTTTTTTCCAAGTGGTGGTAGAAAATTGGTGCCCCTCCCCATCTCGCTGATGAAGTCTGACTTGTATTAATTAGAACAAGTACAGTGCCAACAGCATTATATACAATGCATGATGCACAGCTGCTATGTGATCCCAATGGCAAGCAAAACACTATTCTGAATTCCAACCCTGGCTACAAATACAGAGGTTATGTCTTGAGGTAGCTATAGTTCACTATTTTTTCATTCACAAGTTCTCTTACTCCCTTCTTTCTGTTCTTCTCTTTTTTAAAAATATATAAGTAATAAGCATATTTAAATATATATTGACTATTTAATAAATCTTATTAATATCATCATAATAGATGTTCACAACCCGTGTGATTTTTTTTATTGTCCCCAGTGATCAAGAATGATTCTAAAACTCTCAATCCTTTTCATGTGGGTTGTTCTTACATCCTTCCTCCATCAAAAAGTTTGAAGCAGGTGCAGTTGGGGGGAAAATTTCTAAACTCTGCATATATGTTACAAGGATTATAGCTTAGATTGAGATAGTTGCATAAATATGAGGTTGCCATGTGTTGGCCTTCCTGGGTTAACCAGACAGGAAACATGACTAGATGAAATAAATCTACTTTAGGCTATAAACAGAATTGCCAAGTGTGAAGGTATGAACTTCCCATGTCCACTTTTAACTTCTTGCTCTATTAGGATGGTACTTATTTAGTTTTTTTTCCTCTGACCATTAAGACACTGGGAGCTTCTGCCTCCCATGTCTGATTTCTGTTTTCTAGACAGTAACTCTTCTCCCCTTTCCTAAAGGTCATCCATGCATTCCACTCCATTGTATTGCATTGCATTCCATTACATTGTGTTCCATGTAAACGCATGCATTCCATTACATTGTGTTCTACTTCCAGGAACCCACTCCTGATTTCTAATATGTGTCACAGAAAATAAAATCTCATAAGTACTTCCTTTTTCTTATCTCATCTTTCTTGAGATACCAACCCAGGATTTGGGATGCTGTCATTTTGCATTTGGTGAAGTGATTCCCACATTTGTTATTTGTCTTTTATATTTCAGAAGATCATCTATCTGCTTTTAAAATTATATTACAGATGCAATGTTATTTTAATTCTTTATTAGAAAAAATATTCTCTGCTCCTAAAATTCCTCCAATTATTACCAGACAAAAGATGTGACAGGAGGTTCAGGGACTGCATGCTGTAGGTTGGTAGATCTTCATTTTTTGAAATAGTGGTGGAACAACCTAGTGTAGTGTGAAGATCCAATCAGGTTTCTCTTGATCAGCCAACTGGTAGAGCTTAAAATCTATTGGATGTATGGGTAGTCTTTCATCTATGACCACAATTGAGGCCAAAATGTTTGTTGTTAAGTAAGACACCTGTAAAGTGAGTTTTGCCCTATTTTACAACCTTTCTTGCCATGGCTAAGTGAATCACTGCAGTTTCTAAAGGCCCGGTCCCACTGGCCGACGGACGCAAAACATATGCATAAAGGACACAGTGGACGAGCAAAATTTCAGGGGCGGCTCCATCCGTTGTCATCCGCTCCAAAACGTGGTGAAAATTTGCATAAACAGAACGGAATAGAATGGAAAAGAACGGATGTGGGTAGTATGTAGCAGAGATGTTCAATGGATGTTCATAGGAAACCTAGCGGATGACAGTGGATGGAAGCAGATGACACCTCCGAAGAGGTTCTGGGGGACAATTTCGAAGTGGAGGCATAGCGGAAGGGGTGGATGCATAGTGGATGAAGCGGATGCATCATGGATGCCTATAGGAAACAAAGGGGATGCCGCATGGATGTATATCAGATGCAAAGCGTTCACTGCGCATGCGGGGAGTATGAATTGCGTCAGCTCCACGGATATAAAAGGATGCAGCACGCATGCAGTCAGCATACAGGGGAAAGATGTGCTGCCACATACATCTTGCAGGAACACCATGGTTCGTCAGTCAGGCAAGAAGAGGAAGCCCGTGCCTACTTGATCCAGCCCTGGCAAAAAGGCTAGAACCAGCATCCCACCCCCTGGCACTGACTCTGAAGCTGCTGCTGGGGTGGACCAGCCCCAAGGCCCTCAAAGCCCTGCTGCTGAAAGCCCTGCTGCTCAAGCCCCTGAAGGCCCTGCTGCTCAAGCCCCTGAAGGCCCTGATGAAGCCCCTGCCAGAGGGAGGAAGAGGCAAGAGAAGCAGAAGGGAGAGGAAACAGTACACCGTTTCTGAGGAGCATGCGGATGAGGTGCTGGAATGGCTGAGGGAGAACGAGTACCTCTGGAGAAAGGGCCACAGACTGTATCGGGACACCAAGAAGAAGAAGGCAGGTTGGAGAGACAAGACAGAGAGCCTGGGGTACACTGCAGAAGTACTCCTTGGATAGTGGAAGCACATGCACACCTGGTATGGCAAGCTACACCTCAAGAAATCTGGGCAGGCTGCTGTCAAGCTCACTGACCAGGAGATGTAAGTCATGGCCAAGTGCAGTTTCCTGGAGGGTGAGATCCGCCACCGAGGAGCAGCCCCTCTGAGACCCCTCTCCCTCAGACAGCCCACAGACAGCCAGTCCTCTTCCAACCAGGAGCCAGCTACCCTGTCCAGGCAGGTGTCCTCAGAGGGCTCCATGGCAGAGACCCCCCGTCATCTGCACTCCCTATGCCAGCAGACTTGGAGGATCCCATGGAGGATGATGCCCTGCTGTCACAAATGGAGGAAGAAGCAACAGCCACCAGAGGCCAACCCACCCCCACCCCAGCTCCAGAGGATGCAGGCAGAGAGGCACACTGGAGGACCAGGACCACAGTGTGCTGTTGGAGATCAGGGACACAATGAAGATCAGCACAGAACTTCTCTCTCAGCTGGTCCACAGCGACATACCATCCTCGGACCGGAAGCCCTTCATCACCTACATGAGCCAGACCCTGAGGGACCTGCCCGAGGCCCAGTACCAGGTGATGAAGCAGAAGATCACAGCACTTCTGCACAACCCTCAAGGCCCAGCTGAAGCTGCTCCTACCCAGTCCAGGTCTGCTCCTCCACCCCAGGCGATGTCACAGCCCTTCCACGGCTTTCAACACCCCTCACCTACCAAGGCTACGACTACCAGGACTTCCCACAACAGAAGCAGAACTTCCCAGTCCAGGCCCAGGTTCATTGCACGCCACAGATGCCACTTCTCACCCAGCTGCAGACCAGACAACCCCACTACACTCCTCCTTCCTCCACCCCACAGCCGTCAACGGACAATCTGTCATCAGTAATGGGCCTGACATCTCAAGTCCTTGATGAAGGGCCTCTCAACCTCATGGGACTGAGTCAGCTCTCTGAGAGCTTCCTGAACACACCATCCCCTGTTGTAACCTCGGGGCCAAGCACCCCAATGGTGCCTCAGACCAGCACTCAAGCCACAGCCACCTCCACAGTCCCTGCCCGCTTAACAGCTGAGACCAGGGACATGACTCAGAGTGACTGAGAATAGTGTCAGAGACTGAGTTGTACTTGTTAAGTTTATCTTTGCTTAAGACACTTTACTTGGTTCATTTTGCTTATTTAATACAGTCATAAAGTTTACCTAAGAAAGTTAACAAAGGTTATCTTTGCTAAACACATTTAATACAGTTTACTTGGTTCATTTTGCTTATTTAATAAAGTCATAAAGTTAAGAAAGTTAAGAAAGGTTATCTTTGCTTAAGATACTTAAGACACTTTACTTGGTTCATTTTGCTTTTTTAATAAAGTCATAAAGTTTACCTAAGAAAGTTAATCAAGATTATCTTTGCTTAAGACACTTGGTTCATTTTTTTTTACTTCATAAAGTGTTGGTGAAAACTTTGAAAAAATGGTTAAGCCTTTGCATGCTTGTGGGATAGATAAGGATAGTTGTGGGATAGATAAACCTCCAGTGCAAGCATAGTGGGATTGTATGGTCCACCATCCCGGCTGCCACACATATGGACCTTTTTTTATCAATAACAATTTATTCATTGATCAACACATTTTAAAATAAACAAAGCTCTTTATTAATGCCCTATTCATTGTAGGACCACTCAACATACATGGCACAATCTCATCAGTGTTATGCCACAATCTTAAGGAAGCATCCATTAATCATCTATCACTCTGTCTAGCCACTCCACTGCTCCAGCTGCTTCTTTGAGTTGCACCAATGTCTCAGGAGGTTGTGCTGCTTCTTCCCTTCACGTGAAGCTCTGTTGGGGCCTTGTACATCCACAGTGTCTATCAGGTTACGTTCTTGCCTCCATTCCCCAGGCTCTATGTCCCCATTCCCTTGTTGATGGTCCACAAGTCTGTTCTGCAACACTGGGTAGCGGGTGTGCATGAGATTGTGCAGGATGCAGCAAACTTCCACGATGCTCCTCACAGTATGTGGCTCATGCTGCATGGTGGTGAGAAGTATCTGAAACCTGTTGGCCAGGTCTCCACCACCCGCCTTGCCCTGGACAGCCTGTAGTTGAAGATCCTCTGTTCACGGGTGAGGTATCTTGAAGTGTACGGCTTCATGAGGTAGGTTCTGAGGGAGAAGGTGTCATCACCAACGATAAAGTAGGGCACATCTTGTGTGTCATTGGGTAGGGGGTCTGGATCTGGAAAACCCATGATGAGGTTGTGTTCCAGCCCATCCTTGAGGTCACTTGCGTTGTATACCTGGCCATCTGAAGCTGACCCGTTGCCTGAAGCATCGATGTAGATGAACTTGTAGTCAGCATCAACCATGGCAAAGAGGATGATACTGAAGAAGCCTTTGTAGTTGTAATAAGTGGACCCTGAGTTGGCTGGAGCTTTTCAGGCCACTTGCTTCCCATCTATGGCTCCAACTGTGTGGGGAAAGTTCCACCTCTGATACCACTCTTCTGCAAGTTTTCTTCAGCCTTGTTCAGTCGTGGGACACTTGAGGAGCTCTTCCACGTATTCTTCGATGATGGCTTGCACCATTTCTCTGACCACTTTGCTGATGCTGTTGTGTGGCACCCTCCACGCATACTGCATGTTTCTGTATGTGGTTCCAGAGGCCAGGTGGCGCAGAGTCAGTGCCACCTTCAGTCCAGGGTCTAGGTTGGCACGGAAGTTGATGCTTGGCTTGGTCAACCTGAGTCTCAGACGCTCTACAAGTTCATCAAACATGGCTGGTGGCATCCTCATGAAGTGATGGAATGCACGAGGGTCTTCATTCCTCAGCTCCACCATCAACTGGTCATACAGTCCAAACTCCATTCTTCTCACGATCCATCCTCAGACCCACACAGCTCTTGGACGTCTCCTTCTTCTCCTTCTGTATAAAACTTGGTTCTGGTGATGAATGAGCGCAGCTATCATACAGACTGTGTCATCATCCACGGTGGAGAACAATTGATGATGTTGAAGACCAAGACCAAGGGTGAAGAGGTCTGTACACCACGGCTGCTGGACTCATACTGAGATCCAGATGATTTTCTCCCCCTTTTTATAGAAAATATTGGTTGTCCGCTAGGTGTCCTTCTATATACTCTAGACATATTCCAGACATCCTAAATATATGAGATACATCCCAGATACAAACGTTTTGTCCATTTTTAATCCTTTATATACGAGATGCATACGCTTTCACCCATTCTATTTCTGTGCTACTAACGCTGTGTAGACGTTCCGTGTACCTTTTGTTTCCTCCCTCTTTCCATTTTCAGCTGCAGCGGATGTGAGTTGAGGGGATGGCCAGAGGATGCAGAGAGGATACAGCGGACATTTAACGGATGATAACGGACATAGAACGTTTGTTGCCCATATATGTCGCGGATGTACATCGTATATGGCGGAAAGTTCATCCGTTCACAAAATT
This sequence comes from Laticauda colubrina, assembly GCA_015471245.1. Taxonomy (NCBI): domain Eukaryota; kingdom Metazoa; phylum Chordata; class Lepidosauria; order Squamata; family Elapidae; genus Laticauda; species Laticauda colubrina. Next base: position 46,422,568 of record BLBF01000016.1, read on the forward strand.
TTGTGCAGCTTAAAACTTCTTGCACGGATGAAATCACAGTGGACGGATGCTCGACGGATAGAGCGTATGAAACCCGTATGCAATGAGTACACAACAGATGCATAGCGTTTTCCAATGGATGGCAAGTTTTTTTTTAATATTTTACATCCTCTTTGCATCCATAAGTGCAGTGGGACCGGGCTTTAAGTTATTCACACAATTGTTAAGTGAATCTGGCTCCCCCATTGATTTTGCTTGACAGAAAGTCACAAAAGCTGATCACATGATCTTAGATACAACATTGGACATGAATACGAACCAGTTGTCAAACATCTGAATTTTGATCATGTGACCAAAGAGATGCTGCAACGGTCATAAGTGTGAAAAATAGTCACAGTCACTTTTTCAGTGCTGTTGTAACTTTGAATAGTCACTAAATGAACTATTATAATTCAAGGCCTATCTGTAATAGAAAAGTGTTGCTGCAGCTAAACAATTCTAGATGTTGATGATGATGATAATAATATGACTGCTGGCTACAATATTAATATTAAAAATAAGAATAAGATGACCACTTTCATTGCATTAATAAAATAAATGAATACCGTGTCCCTAACTTCCTAAATAGTTAGACTATAGATCTACACTTTCTGATAATTGTTAGGATGTGGGGTTGCAGTCCAAGCACAAAGATAAAAAAGTTTGTTTTATTTTAAAAAGGCTTAAACATCACACAACTTTTACTCAACTCCAACATTTCCTGTGTTGAAATATGAATTGTGAAAAAACTAATGCATCATATGTCTGTTGATGGTTGCAACATTACAATCAACCCCTTACGCATTAATTTCTTTGTGTCTGTTTCAAAGGAAGTTTTCTTAATTGTAGAGTGTGCTTATGTGTGACATGTGAATTTTCTAAAATGATTTAAAGAACACATCTAGAATACCACGCAATTAATTAAGCTGCTTTTCAATGTATTTATTCAATTGATATTCTGAAATTAGATTTAGAACCATATTTGGATCAGAATGACCTCAAGTCCATGGCCTTGCAACGATCATGACTTGAGTTTGCAACTTCTTGAAACGGGAATGTGAGCTGGCAGAAAATAAAGACTGTACTTAATTGAACCTAATTTAGTCTTGACTGAAGTCCCTTTGACATAAGATGTTTATTCTGCTCTGGAAGCTTTGCACCAGTGTTATCATTTTGGCTCAGATAATTTATTCCTGGCTCAGCTGTGATATATGCTGGAAATAGAATAACAAAAGAGGTAATAATTTCATTTTCAACACAGAAGCTCTGCAAAGCTTGTGGATAATGCTTTCCCCAATCTCACTTTTCCCTGATCTTTCTAATCAAGTTCCATATTCCTGTATGTAGGCAGTTTAAGTAATGCTTCTCTCTAACCCTCTCTCCCCCCTCAGCCCAGTCTCACTGCTTATTATCAGGTGGGGGTAGTGTTGCAAAATGGTTGCAAAATTGTAACCTGTTCTTTTTACTTTATAGCTTTCAAGAAGATAGTAATTGTGCCAGTTAGCTTTGCAGTAACTGCAAGAAAAGCTTTTCTACATAAGAACTAATTTTTCTTTCCCTCAAATGGTCAAATATATTTACAATTTGGATTAAGTATGTGGATGAGGAAATTTTGTTATAGTATGTCAGGGAATAGAATACAGATTGAATAATAATTTTGCACACTCCTATTGGTCAACTGGAGACAAGCACATGAACACCAATGAAGTTCCATATATATATATATATGTTCAAAGGATTTTAAACAGAGTTGGTATTCAGCAGGTTCTGATCAGTTCTGGAGAACTGGTAGAGGAAAGTTTGAGTAGTTCGGAGAACTGGCAAGTACCATCTCTGACTGGAGATTTTACAGTATCCTTCCCCTGCCATACCCACCAAGCCACGCCCACAGAACCAGAAATAAAAAAAATTGAATCCCACCACTGATTTTGAAGTATACACAGCTTGAAATTGTTTTTATCAAAAACTGAGATGCAGAAATGGTATAATGTAAAAATATCCTTAATTAAGTCCTGTTGATTTTAATGAGACATTTCCATTTATGACAACATCTCAATCCAATGCATTGCCATACATAAAACAGTCATACATAAAACAGTCTTACTAAAACCAGTGGGACTAAATTAGGGTATTTTTACATCATACCACTTTTGCAACTCAATTTTTGGTTACAGTTTGAAACTCTGTACACTTCAAAATCCTTTGAACATAGAGGACACTTCATTTTGAACATTCCAAATCACATTTAAGATTACTGCCATATGGAAAGACAGCTCAGATGAAGAATTATTAGTGGAATGAGAATACAAAACAGTTCAACCATACAGTAATTTTGGATCAATGGAGAACTGAAACATGATCCCTTGCCCCATGCATACCATAAGCTATGCAAGTGGCTACTGAGGAAAATTAAAATCTATTTTAATTTTTGACCTAACTAGTTTTAACATTAGGAAATCTAAATGTAGCATACACAAAGATTTTTCTATCATGCCTCAAACATTTTCCTTCCTTCTTTCCCTCTCTCCTTCTCCTCCCCTCCCTTTCCCTTCCCTTCCTTTATTTTCCCTTCGTCCCTCCCCCCCCCCCCACCCAGTGAAAGCCCTGCTTTTGTATCTTGACAAAACCCCAGCGTTTTAAAAGTATTTTTAGCCTGCTGGGATTGATCATTCTGCTAATATAGGCAACACCATGGATTCCAATAATTAGTGTAAATTGCCTTTGAATAATACAGAGCTGGGAACAACTTTTCCTGCTTAATGCTCCTTACAATTACATGATGAAGAGTCATTAATGGGCCTTGGAAAAACAACTAATACCTATAAATCAAAGAAGCAAATCTGTTTTTTTTTAATGCATTTGTCGGAGAGTGTGAGTTTTAAACTAAATTGTTAACACTCCTCCCTGCTGTGGGTCATGGATTATCTAGGGTGGGAGTTTCTTAAAGGATCTTTCACACTGACTAAGGGAGGCAGTGGGTTTCAAATCCAAGTGTTTGCTTAACCCTAATCCTTACCTTCCTGACCAGCATTGCTCCAAATTTCTCTCTAATTAGATAAAGTATTAGGAGGTGGATTAATGTGTTAGGAGTAAGGATAAAGTGATTAGGTTATCCAGTCTATAACAGTGGAATTCTAGGTACTATGGAATTAATTTCATATCTAATAACTTTTCTGTCCTTCTCCAGAAGCGCTAGAGCAGGGCATGCTCCTAAGCAATAAGAATTTATCTTTTACTAATCTTACAGCTTTATATTCTCTTGGCAGAGTTTTAGCCTGTTCCCATACCTTTATCTTTAATGGTTACGGAGAGCCTTTCCCAAGCTGTTCTCTTATGATATTGTATCTAAGCAGTCTCTATAAACCACATCAAGATATTTTGATCTTCAAGTGCTACTACAAATTTAAGAAGCTTTGCAGGTTATGCCTCTGTGTGTATGTGTGTGTGTATTTTGCAGAACAGTTGAGAGAGAAATGTGGATTTAAAATAGATTCACTGGATGCCTTTATTTACAGGTCTTTGGAATGATCAAGTGAACCATTTCCCCATATTGAAAGTTGATTTAGGAGTATCTGGGGTTTTTTTCATTTGTATTTTCAAAATTTTTAGGATATATTTGAATGAGGATTAAGTGAATTTATTAGGATGATTAATCACGATCTTCTCTTCATCTGCCAAATTTTCCAAAGGTATCATTCATGGATTTTACATTTCTGTGGGATTAGTCCTACAGAATTTTTTTCCTCCTGTGAACTCTGCTTTTTCAACCTTATTTTCAGCATGATTTAGAAATTATTTTGACATTCTAATAACAATAAATCAATTTTTTTTCTTTATGGTTGCAAACTGCATGAGCAAACTGTTTTTCTTCCTCTTAGGCATTCCTTCTCCACAGTCCCCTTTGTTGGTCTGAAAAAACAAAACAAAACTATTATCTCCCTTCTACATGAAGACCTCCCATGGAATGTAATAAAATTATGGTTGTCAACATCCAGAAAGATGACTGCGCAATGAACATGAACACACACATTCCACAGACACCTCATTATGAACATAAGTAGAAGAAGCTCATCCTCATCTTAAAGAATCTGACAAGTATTTTTCTCAAACAACAATAACAAAACTACTCCACTCCCAAACTCCAAAAGAACGGTGGGGAAAAAAATAATGAAAACAAGTTTTTACTACATCAGGGCTATCAAATTCCCGGCCCACAGGCTGGATGCACCATGTGCTGGCCACACTCATGCTCAATTTAGCGAAGGGGGAAAAAGTCCCGATATATCATGCAATGATGCTATGATGATGTGAGTTTGACACCCCTGCACTACATGGATATAATACATTGGTTGAACATTTTCACATTGAATTGATTAAATTGAGAGTACATGATACCTGGAGCTAAAAGCATGGTACCTATCTGACTCTTAGTTGTTGTAACTGCACAAAATTTTATCTATTTCTCAATTCTGGTTGGTCCCTCTGCAGATAAAAGAGATTTGCTGTTACACATTATCACTGAAGTTGGCTGAAATCTACTATAAATATTCTGTAGCAGTGTATATAATAATTACTGAACCAATCAGTATCTCCATGATTTTGAATTACAGAGAACATCAACAAAGCAAGAGTTTTATAGTGGTCAGGTGGATGCATCTTCCTGTTGAAGATACAAGCCAGAACCATTCTTGGAGAATGATGAAATTCCTCCTTAAGGAATTAGTTTTGCACTCAGGGTGATGCCACAGTTGTGTATTCTCAATAATATAAGTGCTTTGGGGAGATACCTTGAACAGATTTTGGATTTGGTCATTAGGTGGAAGCTAACATTTAGGGACCCTGGTTCAAGAGATGTTCTATTCTTGTGACTTGTATTTACAGATAAACAAATAAACAAAAAAGAGGATAAATGTGTGTATTAAATATCTCATTCACTGAAACTAAGTTTATTATACTTACAGTATTCTGGTCAAAAAAAGCTAGGCTTGAAAGATTATGGCCAGAACTGCTGTCTTTTTTAGTGGAGGATAAATACTTTTTACCACACATTTATGAACATTTAATGCAATCTAAACAATGCTGCATTTAAATATTGACAGTTATAGTTGCTATTTTATTTGTAAAAATGTAGCAAAACTGTAAAAATAATTAAAGATTTAATTAGCATTGCAAATTGAAATATCAGTCATTTGCACTTTCTTCCCTAGATTCTTTATTTAAATATTAGTCTAATGCTGTTAACTGTTTTTGTAATAAAAGACCGGGCAACAAAATTTTATTGCTGTATTCATGGTCAAACCTGATGTGATAAAAAAAAAAGGTCTTCCAATGGAAGTGTCTCTGTGTCAAGGAGTAAACTTGACAATTCTAAGAAAATAGTTAATGGAGTCAAATGGAATAGCAAACCAGAAGATTAACATTTCAGTTATATAATTACAAGTTTAAGTAGTTCAGCAGTCTTATCGTACCATAGTAAGCAAGGAAAGTAGAAGTGATCCTCTTTAATTTGTAATTATTTAACTGAAATCTAATGTCATCCAGTTTCATTCTTATATTCCTACACTGAAGATATTGGTATGCAGAATTCATGCACTAAGAAATAGTAGTATGCTATTAGAGTAGGACATGTTTGATTATTCCTTAAAACCAACTAAAAGAAGTTAATCTCATTGAACTTTTATTCAACAGAAGGGTTGGATGTTTCTAAGTGTAATAGCACCATAATATTCATTAAATGGATTTCTTTATACTTTTAAATGGATTAACTGTGCATCCTCCCCATCTAATTATGTAAGTCATTCAAAATAGAATCATAAATAGAATTTACTCAGCTGGAACAGCACACTTTCTAGATCACAAGATGAAGATATGGAAAAAGCAAAATCTTTTTTTGTGTGTGTGTGGGGGTTATTCGTAAACAGTGATAATAATTGCAGAGATGCATGTCAGTGGAAGGGTAAGAAAGCTTCAGATTTATGTATCCATACTGCATGATACTGGTGGAAGTTTTGGGCTACATCAGTTTTGCTTGATCACTAGTCTAATATTTTCAGTATACTTTTTCATCTATCAGTGTAGACAATTGCAAATGTCTTTTTTAATAGAGTGCTCTTCACTGTGTTGAACAGCAGCTCATCATTGCCTCCAACACCTAAGAATAGTGCAAGTTATAATCTAATACATCTAGAAGGCAGAAGATTTGAAAAGTTGTTAAAGACAGATTACAGATAATTTCATGAAGTTTCTTAAATGCCATCTGACAATTCTGATTATGTTTCTTTGAATAGCTACTGTTGTTTTTTCTGAAACGCATTTGCCACTGTCTTGTTTTTAAAACACACACCCACATTACCACGGCCACCACCAATCTATCATATTAAAATTTAGCTTCCGAATTAGGAATGTAAAAATTGGCCATCATGCTTCTGTACTGTCTACCTTTGCTGATGGTGGCTGGCTTGATACATGTGCTAAGCCATGATATTTTGTCTTGGAGTGAATTCAGATATTGTGATTTGTAAAAGACAGCTTTGCAAGATGCAAAAAAGTAGTCAATTATTAACTTTAGTTTTCAAACTCAATTGAAGCACGCCCTAGATTAATGAGACAAGTGCAATGTGTGAAAGAGATCCTTCCCAGCCCTACTTGCAGATGGAAGAACAGAACTTGGGCCTTAGAAATATGTTACATTTGATTTATCATTAAATTATACCTTACAACCTTCAAATGACTACAAGGCACAGAAGGGGTTGATTGCTAGTAAGGGGCATGCCCCCATACATATCCACATCCATGTGATTGAAACCTTGCCTTGTTTCATGTGTGTTGATGCCAACCAAAAAAGGATGATCCTTTGATTGCATGGTTGTGACTATCATTTTCACTTTTTTGACCTCCAGTAGATATTCCTGAGCAAGGAGATAAAAAAAATAGTTCCCTGGCTGTATGCTAACTAGATGGAAATCCTTTCTTTCTCTGTACCAGTTATAGTCAGGATCAGGCAGGATATAAAGTAGGAAATCATTCTTGATTTTCCATCCACCAGGTCATATGAACTGCAATGCAATGCACTGCGGTGGCGCAGTAGTTAGAATGCAGTACTGTAGGCTACTTCTGCTGACTGCTGATTGCCTGCAATTTGGCAGTTCAAATCTCACCAGGTTCAAGGTTGACTCAACCTTTCATCCTTCCGAGGTGGGTGTTCCATATTAACATACTCCAAATAGGCTATTCCTATTAGACAACAAATACCCAACGCTGATTGGCTACTTTTCTCAACACTGATTGGCCAATTATAGCAAGGCTATGATTGGCCAATTCAAGTGGCGGGAAAAACAAGTAGCCATCATTGGACACTAGTCGTGAGCAGCTCTCTATAAAAATAGTTGCCGTGGCTCCCGGTTAGAACAGACTTTCGGAACTATAAAAGAGCTGAAGTTATGCTGATCTCTGAGTCTCATTCCTGCGAACTGAATACTGGCGACGAAGGTGGGATTCTGAGAAGGAGATCAGTCGGGCACGTGGCATTGAGAACCAAGCAGACGAAATGGAACCAACTCACCACCCGCACCCTTCAACCCAGCAGCAGAGGACTGGGAATCCTATATCGATAGATTCTTCATGTTATTGGAGAGTAACGACCTGCAAGGAATCTTGGACAATCGCAAAAGAGCTGTATTCCTGACACACTGTGGGCCCACAGTGTTCAAGATGGCCAAGGCACTAGCAAAACCAGACGATATGAAGCAGATGGCCTGGCCAGACCTAGAGAAGCTGCTGAAGGCTCACTATGCACCAACCCACTCCAGCCTCATCAGGAGACACAAGTTTTACAAACGGGACCAGAGGGAAGGTGAGAGCATTGGAGACTTTGTAGCCGCTCTCAGGGACATTGGAGGAGCATGCGAATTCCTAAACATGGACGAAGCCATGAGGGATCACGTGGTCCTCGGACTAAAAGACCTTACCCTACAAAGCCAGCTGCTAACCCGGCCAAAGATTACCATTACCGAGGCTATTGCTGAAGTCACGGCAGCAGAAGCAACAAAAAAGTCAGCGGCAAAGATGCAGAAGATGAATGCCAACTCACCAAAGACACCGACCGAGATGAGTCAGAGCACCAAGAAGAAGGTAGAAAGCACACACAAAACTGCTGCACGTTATACAGATAGTGGATCGTCTGGAATCAACGAGGACGACGACGAAGAAATCCACAAACTCCAGGCTGAGCGAGAGCGACGATTAAAAAATGGTCATAAGTCGGGGTTCCAGTGTGACGGATGCGGAGGAGACCACCCCTGTTCTGAGTGCCGATTCTTAGACACCGTGTGCCGGTACTGCGAACATCGGGGCCACATCGCACGAGTATGTCAGAACTGAAAAAGCTACAGCCCCAGACAGAGGGACAACACACCACCAAGAAATAAAGAAAGGACAATGTGGAGCCGCAAGAATCGTGAAGCCAAAGGCAAGCGGCCAAGTGAAAACTATAGGAGAGAAGAAACTCATCAAACCATCACCATTCTAACGCAACAAATGGCCGAAAATTACATGTGGCAGTCCGGATCGAGGGCCAAGAATGTAAGATGGAGGTCGATTCCGGATCGTACTTTTCGATGGTATCAAGGATACCATCAAAAGACTGGTACCACACATTGGCAGAGCTGAACTAGATCACCAATTGCGAATTTTAAAAGACTACCAAGGGAACAGAATACCAGTAGTCGGACTTGGACATTTCCAGATAAGCTTCAAAGAACACCAAAAGATATTGCCTCTAACCATCATAGACTGGAACTGACCAAGCCTGCTGGGACTCGAGTGGTTCAAACCTCTAGGAATCGGAGTGACTGGCATAAACCGCATCACCGACGCAGACTGGGAGGAGAACCTGATGAGAGAGTTCCAGGACATCTTCGATGGGAAGTTAGGCAAGTACCGAGGGTCTCCTATTTCATTCAATCTAGACCCAACCATAGCTCCAATTAGGCTAAAGGCGAGGCGAGTCCCCTTCACACTAAAACAAAAAAATGATGAAGAATTAAACAAACTAATAGAACAAGGCATTCTGGAACAATTGACCACGCCAAATGGGAAACCCCAATAGTGACCCCAGTTAAGCCGGATGGGTCCATGAGAATTTGTGGGGACTATAAGGCTACCCTAAACAATGCACTACAACAAAGTGCATATCCTGTTCTGGTAGTACAACATCTACTACACTCCTTGGGAAGGGGCAAGGTCTTCGCAAAGCTCGACCTTGCCCAAGCTTACCAACAATTGCCCATAGATCCTGAAACAGCAGAGGCACAAACCATCGTGACTCATAAGGGAGCATTCAAATGTACAAGACTATAATTCGGAGTCAGCGTAGCCCCTGGGGTATTCCAAAGCCTAATGGAGCGATTATTGCAAGGGATAAAATGAGTAGTCCCATATTTTGATGATGTGCTCATCTCAGCCAATGATGAGAGACAATTAGAAGTCCACCTCAGAGAGGTTTTGCAAAGGTTCCAAAAAGCGGGACTCAAGGTGAAAAAAGAAAAGTGTACATTGGCCACCTCAAAAGTCAAATTCCTGGGGTACCAAATCTATAAGGAGGGCATCCACCCCACAGACAAAAAGATAAAGGCAATCAAAGAAGCACCTAGACCTAAAAGTAAAGTTGAATTACAAGCATTTCTGGGACTTATAAACTTTTACCATATCTTTCAGTCACAGAAGGCAATGACAGCGGAACCTCTACATAGACTTTTAGATAAATCGGCCATCTGGAACTGGGGATGACGTGAAGAGACAGCATTCCAGCAGATAAAGGACCTCATCACCTCCGATGCGGAATTGATGCAATACAGCAAGACATTACCGCTTACAGTTACCTGCGACACATTACCTTTTGGCATCGGAGCCATGCTTAGTCCTGTCCTGCTGGATGGAAGAGAAGCCCCCATTGCCTTCTACTCAAAGACCTCTCAAAAACTGAAAGGAACTATAGCCAGCTGGACAGAGAGGCATTGGCAGCTATATCTGGCCTAAAACACTTCCACGAGTATCTTTATGGTAAGACTTTTACCCTTGTGACCGATCATAAATCCCTTTTAGGCATACTCGCAGGAAACAGAGCCAACCCTAACATACTGTCCCAGAGAATGACAAGGTGGTCCGAATTTCTGGGAGCATACAACTATAGACTAATCCATCGACCCAGTAAAGACATCTCTCACACCTATTCCTTGAGCCACACCCACTTACCAGACATAGAGACTGACCTGGCACCAACCACTTCCATCCTACAAATTGAGACTTTGACAAACCTACCAATAACCACTGCCGACATTGCCAGAATGACAGCAAAAGACAAGACATTGTTACAAGTGTTAAACTGGATAGGAAAAATGTGGCCAGAAAACGAGACAGACGTTATTTTCAAACCATTTAAAAATAGACAAACTGAACTGTCATCGCTGAAGGGTTGTATACTCTGGGGTGATCAGATCATAATTCCACAAAAATTACAAGACCAGGTACTGTGTATGTTGCACGAAGGCCACCCGGGCATCGTGCAAATGAAATCCCTGGCTAGGAGCTATGTATGGTGGCCAGGGATGGACAAAGACATTGGGGAATGGGTCGAAACCTGCGGGAAATGTCAAAACTCCCACCCTGCACCCCCTTTAGCACCTGTTCTGGACTGGGAAACGCCAATGGGCCCCTGGTCACGAATATATATAGACTTCGTGGGGCCAACAAAAGGATATACATATCTAATCATAGTAGATGCTTACTCCAATTGGTTAGAAGTAAGCATCATGCACTCTATGACCACCGAAGCAGTTATCAAACAGCTACGGAAACTATTCACTACACATGGGTTACCGGACATCCTCGTCTCCGATAACGGCCCACAATTTACAGCATTACCATTAGAGAAATTCCTAGCAGGACATGGCATACGACATGCACTGACAGCACTGGGGCAACCAGTGATGAACGGTAAGGCAGAGCGCATGGTCTGGTATACCAAGGAAACATTAGACAAATTAGACAGAGGGGACATGCAAGAAAGAATTGAAAAAATGCTCACAATACAACACATAACACCAAACTCCACTACAAATAAAAGCCCAGCAGAATTATTGATGGGCAGAAAACTAAGATCACAGTTAGATAGATTACAACCAACATATGCCACCAAAAAACTTACCGACTCTTCGAGCAAGTATCGCAAATTCGAACCAGGACATTTAATAAACGCAAAAAATCTCACCGGCCACCCATTTCGGAACTAAATAAAAGAGCTGAAGTTACGCTGATCTCGGAGTCTCATTCCTGCAAACCAAACAGTGGGTAAAATGAGGTCCTAGATTGTTGGGGGCAAACTGCTGACTCTGTAAACTGCTTAAAAAGAGCTGTAAAATCACTGTGAAGCAGTATATAAGTAAGTACTTTTGCCATTGCTCTCCATAGATGTATCCATACACAGTATGTTACTTACAGTGGAATTAATAATCTGATGTGCCCTAAAGTGTGTAGGGTCCTCTATATTCCCTAAAGCTTACCTCAACCAGGAGCTATTCAGATATAGTCCAATGATGAGAATTGTGGTAGGTGATGGAGTTGAACTCTAAAGGACATCAAGTTGTATAAAACTTGAGTATCATAATTAACAACATGAAACTATAATTTAATGGAAATTACAGAATGACGAGGGAGGGAGGAAGGAAGGAAGGACATTTGAGAGCTTTTGATTACTTCTGCAAAGAGCTCTTTTTTAAAAAAATAGTTCAGATATGTTTATTTGATATCCTTAACCTTAATCATCTGAAATTTATCTTTTCTAAGAGGCTTATTTTATAAAAACATTTAAATCTAACATATAAAGCATTCCTTGCTCCTGAGAAATGATAAAGATTTTTTAGAGGGTCACAGAAACATATTTCTTGCATTCTGTGGTTGCCATGTTTGTGTGTTTGTGTGTGTGAGAGAGATTGTTAGAGATTAGTGAGCTTGAATTTATGTTGCAAAAAATTTCAGGCACTGAAGAAGTCCAGCATGATTGGTAATTATAAGTGTTTAATAAGCGCTTTAAATTATTTATTTTTTTGAACGCAGAAACAAACTTGGTATCCAGGATTTCACTTATTTCCCATTCCCATTTTTTTAAATTTTCTCATCAAACATGGGCTTTTTCTCCAATTGGTTTTTTTTTAAATAGCTTGGTTTTCTTTTGAAAAATTGAACATGTTCCCAGAGCGTTTAAAAAAATAGTATTTATGATTAGTTATATAATATAATATAATCATAACAAATTTCTACTTTCTTTCTTCTAGGTATATGTAGTTATCTTGGCCAGTCTCTACATATGTTTGTCTGTTACCATTACCATTTAACTCCTTTTCTTGCTACTCAACCATCCTATAGCCTTAATAACAGAATGAAAATAGCTTGTGTTATATTAAAACTATTGATATTGATGGGTGGTCAAAGCTAAGCACATAAGCTAGTTAAAGGTAAACCCTTCTCTATTTTTATAGGCAGAAGATCACCTTAAAAACAAATGTTCTTTCATGATTGAAAAAGTGGAGAAAAAATTAAGTTATCTGCTACTTATATATTTGTCACAAGAAAGCTTCCAAGATAGTTCTCTGCTAAATACTGATCTTACATGATTCATAAACTACCAAAATATATTTTTGAGATTGACTTTCTAGAACAAAAGATTATAATTTCCATCTCCCTCCACCAAAACAACTTGGATATAGGACAACCTTTGTCCATCTCTAGGTGCTGTACTAGTTGTGGCCCTGTCTTGAAAGGGATAAACTTACATGTCATTATCATAACTTGCTTGGACAACTGCAATATTCAATACATGCAGAGCCAGAAGCTACAATTGGTTCAGAATGCAGCAAACCATATATGACTGATGCAAAATTATTAGGTTGCCATTAGCTGCTATTAACTTTCAAATGAAATATATTAATTTTCATCTATAAAGACCTTTATGTCTTGGCACCAAGGTATTTGGAGGTTATATTCCTTAAAGAAATCCAATTTGTATATTCTGAAACTATTTTTTATTTCCTATATTCATGAGTGAATGATACTTCTTTTTAGTGGCTTCATTATGAAATATACTAATAGTGATCCAATTAGAAGACATATAAAGGAAAATAGGAACTGGAATATTTTGGTAATGCTAATGTAACCAAAGCTGATCATGTATGGTAAACTACAATGACCTTAGAATTATTTAATACATACAAAATTGATTTAATGCACTAAAATACTATTTTCCTATGTTATTTTTTAAAAATATATTAAAATGTTTAAAATGGAATGATGAAATAGTTAAAGTGAAAACCACAGTCTTGATAAAACACTTTTATCAAATTCTTTATTAAATTGCCTGTCAAAATAACTGAATAACTTCTGAAAGTACAGTAATCTAAAAATAGTAAAAATCCTAAAATATTTTATCTAACAAAATATTTCACATTTCTTTCGGTTCTGAACTGATAAAGCTTCTTGGATGAGAAGTAAAAAGTCTTCTTTCTCTTTCTTTTGTTTTGAAAAAGCACCTTTGAGACAGCTATGACCTGGATGACTGAGAATCTCCACAGACAGGCTACCTGGTCCAGTTTGTGCCAACTGACTATCCAGTTCAGATTTGAGGCCCTTTTTGAGAACACCATAACCATTTTGTGGTGATCGATCCAAGGAGAAGAGGAATAAAGAATAAAAGGCCCTCTTTAGTCTTATTGAACTTTGTTGTAAAATAAGGGCAGCATCTGTATGGAGTAGCACTGCTACTCTCTGACAGCAAGGTTTGATGGGTGATGGCCAGGGGTGGGATTCAACCAGCGTTACTACCGGTTTGGTGATTATGTTTTGCGCCTGATGCATGCTATGCGCATGTGTAGAAAACCTTAAGCTGCACCACCCAGACAGCTGAAAAGCACTGTGTGTAGGTGCTCAGTGTTTGAAAAGCCTTTTTTCCTGCTTTTTCAATCTCAGCTGTGCCGCGAAAAGGAGCTGAGGTTGAAAAAGCAGGAAATAAAAGACAGGAAAGAGCCCAGGGGGGGGGGGGCGGAGGGCAGCAAATAGCAGCAAACACAGAACTGTTTCGGTGTCTGCTGCTCTTCAGAGCTACCGGTTCTCTAGAGCTGAACTGGCAGAACCGGTACCATCCCATCCCTGTGATGGCTTTTGTAAGAAAATCGGTGGTGAAATTGGTATACAAATGAATAATAAAGGGCAATAATGCAGCCTTGTTTGACTCTTCTCCTTGGTAGGAAGAGGCTCAGATCTTTGCATAGAGCCAGTGTTCAGTCACTCAAGCCTAGACTTGTTGTCTGATACCTGACAAGCCTGGAAGAAAATTAATGCTAAATATAAGATAATTTAATTAACTCCTCCTTTCCCTGAAGGCATACTCAAGTGATTTGGATGCCCAGAGGCTATTCTACAAACACAATTAATATTTCTCCTTGAAATACCATTCAGTATTTCAGAAGAATAGAGAGATGTTATTTCTTTTTCTTTTCAAGTAAAACTTTCTGATGATTTGCTGTAATAACCTTAGTTTTATTCACTCACATTTAAATTTTTATCTCTACAGCTCATTAATAAAAGGAAGCATGATATAGGAATATTCACACAAAACTACCCTAATTCCATCTGCCCCAAGAGGGATGAAGGTCATTCAAGATATTAGGCCTGTTCTAATTTTGGGCTACTTTGGAGAGTAATTGTTTTTTTTTTTTTTTAAAGGCAGATCCTGACATAGTAGCACTTTTTGACTTCTAATGCTTTTTCTGAATACTTCTAAAGCTTAACTATTAATATTAATGAGTATAGATATAAAAGACGGAAATGGGTTTTTCTAGCTATTTTCTGGGAAGACAAAAGGCATAGATTAAACTTCACATTTATTTTTTCTTTTCCTTAAATTTATAAAATGTCCTTCCAAATGTTTAGAGTAATTTACATGATTGGCATCTAATCCATGACCAGAAAACTGTTATGGTGGCAGAAGCACAAGGAATGTGTTCATAACTACACAATGTGCCAATGTGCCATACATTTAATGCACAAAAATGTATGTGGCACAGGGCTGGTAGAAAGGGGGAATAGAAAAAGGCGGTTGCATTACACCCAGTTTCTACTCAGAATGAGCTACATCAGAACCTCAAGGAGTTTTCTAATCTATTTAAGCATGGTATTCAAATATATATAGTGGATTGCATTTTTTCATTCTTGAATGAGGCTAACAAGTATTCATTCTTCTCCAGAGAAAAGTAGCTTTGTCTGTATTCTGTTTCAGTGTACAGGTGAAACTCAAAATATTAGAATATCATACAAAAGTTCATTTATTTCAGTAATGCAACTTAAAAGTGAACCTAATAAATGAGATAGACTCATTACATGCAAAGCAAGATAGTTCAAGCCGTGATGTGTCATAATTGAGATGATTATGGCCTACAGCTCATGAAAACCCCAAATCCACAATCTTAGAAAATTAGAATATTGTGAAAAGGTTCAATATTCTAGGATTAAAGTGTCCCACTCTAATCAGCTAATTTAGCCATAACACCTGCAAAGGGTTCATGAGCCTTTAAAGAGTCTAGTTCAGTAGGAATCACAATCATGGCAATGACTGCTGACCTGACAGTTGTGCAGAAAACCATCATTGACACCCTCAAAAGTAATTGCAAACAAAGTTGGATGTTCCCAAAGTGCTATATCAAAGCACATTAATAGAAAGTTATGTGGGCTTTTGGTTTGAGTTCCTTTGGCGACGGACAGAAATTGTGCGTGGTTTCGGTCTGGGCTCGCTGCTGAAGCACCCCAAGCCAGCTGGTTTCAGGGCTAAGCCACCCTGGAGAGGTGGTGAAGAGGGGGGAACATCAGAAGTGTTACCTGGGCCTAAGAAAAACAGAACTGGTCTGTTGCTCAGTGGCCCAAAGTTTTCTTTTCTGATGAGAGCAACTTTGGATCTCATTTGGAAACAAGGACCCAGAGTCTGAAGGAAGAATGAAGAGGCACACACTGCAAGATGCTTGAAGTCCAGTGTGAAGTTTCCACAGTCTGTGTTGATTCTGGAAGCCATGTCATCTGCTGGTGTTGGTCCACTGTGCTTCATTAAGTCCAGGGTCAATGCAGCCGTCTACCAGGAGATTTTGGAACACTTCATGCTTCCTTCCACAGACGAGCTTTATGGGGATGCTGACTTCATTTTCCAGCAGGACTTGGCACCTGCTCACACTGCCAAAAGCACCAAAACCTGCTTCAGTGACCGTGGGATTAATGTGCTTAATTGGCCTGCAAACTTGCCTGACCTGAACCCCATAGAGAATCTATGGCGTATTGCCAAGAGAAAGCTGAGAGACATGAGACCGAACAATGCAGAAGAGCTGAAGGCTGCTATTGAAGCATCCTGGTCTTCCATAACACCTCAGCAGTGCCACAGGCTCATAGTTTCCATGCCACGCCGCATTGACGCAGTCATTGCTGCAAAAGGGGCCCAAACCAAGTACTGAGTACATATGCATGCTTATACTTTTCAGAGGTCCAACATTATTCCATGTACAATCCTTGTTTTATTGATTGCATGTAATATTCTAATTTTCTGAGATTGTGGATTTGGGGTTTTCATGAGCTGTAAGCCATAATCATCTCAATTATGACAAATCACAGCTTGAAGTATCTTGCTTTGCATGTAATGAGTCTATCTCATATATTAATTTCACCTTTTAAGTTGCATTACTGAAATAAATGAACTTTTGCACAATATTCTATTTTTTTGAGTTTCGCCTGTATTTTTGCTTTTTCCCTTACAGTAAGTAGTTAATCTTTTGATGTAGTACCATCGTCTATCAAGTAGACAATGAACAAGTACCATCATCTATCAAGTATCTATCATCTATCAGGGATGGTCCGGTGGCTCAGCTTTTAAGATGCTGGGCCTGCAGATGGAATGCCAGCGCTCAGGTGTGAGACCTGAATGCCATGCGACAGGGTGAGCTCCTGTCCACAACCTAGCTCCTGCCAACCTAGCAGTTCAAAAGCATGCAAATGAAAGTAGATAAATAGGTACCACTTCAGGGGAAGGTAACAGCACTTCATGACCTCATGGTGGCCACATAACCGTGGAAATATCTTTGAACAGCACTGGCTCAATGGCCTTGAAACGAACATGAGCACTGCCCCCTATAGTTAGCAACGATGAGTGGAGTAAAACCGCAGTGACTCCTTTACCTTTTATCTTTACCATCATCTATCAAAGATTGAATATCTCCCAATTCCTTGCAAAACCCATATATTAAAGGATATTATGGTGTCTGTTGCTAACAATTAGAACTTGATCTAGCATTTTTTAATCATATTATTCCTAATAAATAATGCATATTGAATTTTGAGATGACCCCAGATATGTTTCTTGTAAAGGTGAAATCATGTAAGGTAAGAGCCAGTGTGATTGGTCTTCAATAATCTTGACCCCTGTAGATATTGTGGACTCGAGATCAATCTAATGTTGATTAGTGTGACATCATTGGCATTTCTACATAAATTTCTGTTAGCCACCTCAATGTATGGACAAAGTGTGATTTATTCTTTTTTTCCTTAAGATAAGAATTCCCCTGCCATTCTTCAAAAATGCACACAAAATGTTGAAAGCAAACTCATTTTAGATGTGTCCTTTCCAGTGTATAACATTTTAGAACAAAGAGCAGTGACAAAGAATGGCACATTAATTTTTAAAAACACAGAATATATTTTAAAAGGAGGCTCATTATCTGGCCTAATTACCCAGCTAACTTTCATATAATCTTTTGAAACTGCAAGGTATGGAGAATGGAATAAGAACTAAAATATGGGAGAAATGTATATATCTATACCTACAGCATTTCTGTACAATATATCTGTATCTGTATAAATTTTTATTGAAAGTTATAACAACAGCAGTAAGAATTAACAGAACAGAGAAACAAAAGAGAGATAAATAACAGAAAAAAATTAAAATGCAATAAGAAAAAAGTAAAAGAAAGTAGAAAGAGAAAAATATAAAGATATAGAAAGTGCATTCTAATAACATTCATATCAGTTTTGAGTACAATTATATTTTAACCCCCTTCTTCCATGGTGGCTAAATGCTGAGTCTTTCAATTTCTAGGCATATATAATATTTTCATTGCAGTAATCTTATACTAAAATAATCTTCCAATGCTATTTTCTAT
This sequence comes from Laticauda colubrina, assembly GCA_015471245.1. NCBI lineage: Eukaryota > Metazoa > Chordata > Lepidosauria > Squamata > Elapidae > Laticauda > Laticauda colubrina. Next base: position 46,440,825 of record BLBF01000016.1, read on the forward strand.
CCATCAATACTAAAAAGAAAAGGTCTGGCTTCAATTTAATATTAATCTTTAAGATCACTGTATGTATTTGAATCCATTTGGTGGGGGGTTACATGATAAGATGTCCATTCATGTTATTCATATTTCCAAAATACATTTCAACTGCCATGATACACACTATACAATTTAATTGGTGTCTCACACCAACATGCAGTGGTGGGAATCAGCCAGTTTGCACCACTTCGGGAGAACTGATTGTTAACTTTTTGAGCAGTTTGGTGAACTGGTTGTTGGAAGAAATCATTAGAGCAGAGAACCAGTTGTTAAATTATTTGAATCCCACCACTGCCAACATGCATATGATAAACATTCTCTTTAAATTCATAACGTGAGGTAAATTTCAGTCTTTTTTACGACATATTGTCCTACTGATCCATTTGTATATTGTAGCCACAATTCATAGTCCACTTTATTGTACCTTTTAATCTTTCTCTGCTTCAAATTTTTAAAAAAACTATTTATACATTCTATTTATTATTTATTATTATTTATACATTTTGCAATTACTTTACATGTTCATGATCAATACTCAATTGCACTTCAAATTCTGACCTACTTTGCTTCATACCACAAGTGTTTTTATTGATTCTGGATTTTTTGGGTAAGTGGCAAAGCCATTGTCAATTAAATTCTTCTGCCATACTATCTTGGTTTAATTTTATATTCTCCTTGATGATTTTCCAATGTTCCCTGGCATGTTAACCATTTGTCTGTTTTTTTTAATGAAAAAAGTAGAAGTTTTCAAGCACAGTCTGGTTTTAAATCTAGTCCATATTCTCAATATGGCATATCATATAAAGTGATTTTTTAAATCTACATCAATTTTAACATTATCTAATCATAATTATCCATGCCATCCAAACTTCCGGTCATGGTTTATTAACTTGAAAGTCAAATATGGGAGTTTTTTTAAAAAAATACATTTACATTTGAGTTTAAAAAAAACCACTCTATCTTGTTAATTGCTTCCTTGCTTTTATTGAATAAGTTCACAGTGGCTATAGAAGATTCTTTTCATTAGTTCAAAGCTAGAAGATTTTCACAAGTGAGAATTGTGCACCTCAGAGCCTTTTTCATGCTATTTGCGGAAAGTGTGAATATTGCTGAGGTGGAACAGAATAGAAATAGAATAGAGAACAAAACATGTATAAATAACATTGGCTTTGCCTTGCAAACTTATCGGAACCAAAAGTGAGAGAAAGGTGTTTCCAGTCAGTGTAGATTGCATGTTGACTAATGGTCTGGATGTGAGTCACATGTTGGCAATAATTCAGTGAGGTAAATAACAACGGGGCATCTCCACTCATCACTACAGATACAGAAACATTTACAGACTTGTATGCAAGTAAGTGATCTGTTGAGACAGCAGTGGATAACCCATATTCATGGGCCTTGGATTTTAGAAGTTTTTGGCACTTCTCCACCACCATGTAAGGACAGGTTTGCAGTAGGGATTTATGCTGTTATTGTCTCATGCTGAGCTGACAAATATATTAAAATGGCCTTCCATAGCCCAATGCCTTACAGATTGCTGAAGTACAATTTCAACATGCAGTGTAGCCTTACTAGCTGGGAAAAAGTTACAGCCCTAAACATAGCAAGATGACATCGGGTATGTGAAGGGTTTGAAGGCATGGAACAGTAACTCATAGCATTGAAGACATATGCAACCCTCGGCCTATTTTGAACAACCTTTGTAAACAAGCCAGCAGTGCTTGCTGTGCTTGGACATGTATGCATTTGATGTTTTAATCTGTATCTGTGTTATATGTATGTAAAGGTAAAAGTAAAAGTAAAAGTTTCCTCTCTCCAGTCATGTCTGACTTTCATCTCAGTTCCTTAGCCAAGGGAGCCAGCATTGTCTGAAAATATTTCCATGGTCGTGTGGCCAGCATGACTATAGGCCGAGGCACAAGGAACGTATTACTTCCCACCTGTGGTACCTATTTATCTCCTCTCATTTTCATGCTTTCAAATTGTTAGTTGGGCAGGAGCCATGGCGAATAACAGGAGCCCACACCATTGCACAGTACACATGTCTTGAAGCCAGGCTGTCAACTTTCTAGTCTTTTATCGCAGAGCCACTGTGGTCTCCTATATGCACATAGGTAAAAAGATTCTCCTTGCACATACATGCTAGTCATTTCCGGCTCTGGGGGGTGGCGTTCATCTCCATTACAAAGCCAAAGAGCTAGTACTGTATGAAGACGTCTCTATGGTCATGCGGCCAGCATGACTACACGCCAAAGGCGCATGGAGTACTGTTATCTTCCCATCAAAGGTGGCCCCTATTTTTCTACTTGCATTTTTACATGCTTTAGAACAATTAGGTTGGCAGAAGCTGGGACAAGTAATAGAAGCTCACTCCATTACGCAGTGTAAGGGATTCGAACCACCGAACTGCCAACCTTTCTGATCGACAAGCTCTGCGGTATCTGCTATCCCGCATCAGATGGGCGTCTCATGATAGG
>BLBF01000016.1:46443734-46482883 GCA_015471245.1 Laticauda colubrina
GCATTGATATACAGTTGCAAACACATAAATGATACATAGTTACAACAAAGCTCAGCATCTTAGCCACCGCATGCACATGAACACATACAAATGCACATATGTTTAAGATCACTATATGTCTTATGTGTGGATATGAGAACACATGGTAATATTCAGTCCACAACGAAGAGCTTGAAAGTTGCCAAAATTTCTCAATCAAGAAATTTTTTTCAAGATGGCTTTGGGACAAGCTGCCAAGAATGCACGGCAGGAGCTGTTCACTTGGTCAATGCAGCTGTGCCACTGACCTGTAAGATAGCCTGAAATAATGTTATTGGCATTAATAATATCCAGGTACACAAAGCCTTGCAGTAGTTGGGGAATGCTGGTTATTTGTATGAACGTTCTTAGTTGATAATACAGAATAGGGAAATAGAATTGCTTGGAAGGTATACATGGATTACAGATGATTCATCTCAATGAGCTGTTTCATTTCACAGAAACATGCACTGATTTATTGATGGGGAAAGATGCCCAGTGGAAGCACTTTGTATCACCTCCAGTACAGTCTCAACTGATAGATCCACCTTGCAGATCTATCAATTGGTAGACCCACCTTGCAGACCACATTGAATTACCACTAATACAAGTTGGATATCCAATGGAGATAAATACTATCATTCAGATCTGTATAATCTGTACATTACTACCAAATGAGGAGTGTAGGATAAATTGTGAAGCGTTGAAAATGTGGACACATATACAGTATAGTTATTTCCCATTCTAAGAATGACCAAATGTAGTCATCTAAGGCCGTGTCACACTGCCCAACGGATGCAAAAAGGACACAACGGAAGAGAAAAATCTTACATCCGTTGTATCCACGCTGAAAAGGGGCGAAAATTTGCATAATTGGAGCGGATGAAACGGACGCGGGGAGGACACAGGGCGGATGCAAAGCGGATGCGGAACGGAAGCACAGCGGATGGCGCGTCTGCTAGGCTTCCGGGGGGCCTCAGCGAAGCGGACGCGGAATGGAAAAAGCGGATGCAGAATGGATGCACCGCGGATGAAGCGGATGCACAGCGGAAGCGGAATGGATGTCGTGCGTTAATTGTGCATGCGGGGGGGATGCATTGCGCAAGCCCCCCGGATATAAAGTGAAGCAGCTCGCATGTGGCCAGCATTCCGAGGAAAGACCTGCTGCTGGACACTTCGAGTTCCTTTCCTGCATGTCTGCCTGCAAACCTTGCTGCCAGCCTGCCTCCAAGCCTGCCTCCCAGCCTCCTGGGCAGCCTCCCTTCCAGCCTTGCTGCCAGCCTGCTTTCCAGCCTCCCTGCCAGCATTGCTGCCAGCCTGCCTTCCAGCCTCCCTGCCAGCATTGCTGCCAGCCTGCCTTCCAGCCTCCCTGCCAGCCAGTCTGCCTGCCAGCCTTGGTGCCTGCTTTCCTGCCAGGCTTCCTAACAGGCTTCCTGCCAGCCTTGGTGCCAGGCTTCCTGCCAGCCTTGGTGCCAGGCTTCCTGCCAGCCTTGGTGTCTGCCAGCTTTCCTGCCAGCCTCCCTGCCAGCCAGCAACCCCACAACCATGGGGAAGAAGCGAAAGGCTCAGCAACCTGCCACCATCCCTGGCAAGAGGGACAGGGCCACCCTCCCGCCCCATGTCCCTGACTCTGCTTCTGCTGGGGCTTCTGCTGCTTGGGCTCGCTCTTCTGTTGCTGGAGCTTCTGCTGTAGCTGCTCCTGGCGGTGGTGCTTCTGCTGCTGCGTACTCTGCTGAAGCTGCTCCTGGTCCTGCTGGTCCTGCTGGTCCTGCTGGTCCTGCTCGTTCTGCTCGTGCTCCTGGTCTTGCTGACCCTGCTGCTGGTGCTTACTCTGCTGCTGCTCATCCTGGTCTTGCTGCTGCTGCTGCTGCTGTTGTTGATTATGATCCTGCTGGTGAGTATGCAGATGATGATGATGATGAGGCTGATTTTGATCCTGCTGGTGATGATGCCGATGATGATGATCCTGCTGCTGCTGCTGCTGGTGTGGAGGAGCAGCCCCTACCACCTGGGAGCCCCTCTGATGAGGGCCCATCTGGTCCTGCCAAAGGGAGGAAGAGGCGTATTCAACAACGGGAGAGGAGGCAGTATTACATCGGAAGCGCACGAGGATGAGGTGCTGGATTGGCTGAGAGAGAACAAATATCTGTGGCGGAAGGGACACCGGCTGTACAGGGACACCAAGCGGAAGCAGGCTGCTTGGAGAGAGAGGGCGGAGAGTCTGGGCTACACATCGGATGTGCTCCTCGGCTGGTGGAAGCACATGCACACCTGGTACGGGAAGCTGCACCGCTAAAAATCTGGCCAGGCCTGGTTTAAGCTGACAGATAGAGAGAGCTATGTCATGGCCAAGTGCAGCTTCCTGGAGGGTGAGGTCCGCCACCGAGGAGCACCAGGAGCCCCTCTGTCTACCCTCTCTCTCCAGCAGCCTGCTGGGAGCCAGTCCTCTGGCGGCCGAGAGTCAGTCCCTGTCTCCACGCAGGTATCTGTGGGGCGTGCCATGGTGGAGAACACCCGGGCAGGTGTTGAAAGCGTGGTGGAGAGCGAGGAGGATTCCCTGGTGCGGTGGGAGAAAGGAGACATTGAGTCCACCGCTGCCAAAGCCGCATCCACCCACATCTCCGCCTCCACAGCAAGGCAGAGAGCCAGACCGCAGGAAGGGCAGAGCCACAAGGTCCTGGTGGAGATCAGGAACACCATCCGCACCAGCATAGGTCTCCTTTCTCAGCTGGTCCCCATCGAATCCTCCTCCTCCAACTGCAAGCCCTTCCTCAATTATGTGAACCAGACCCTCAAGGAGATGCCGGATCCTCAGTACCAGGTGGTGAAGGAGAGGATCACCGAGCTGCTTCACAACCCTCCACACCCAGAGGCACCTGCTCCCACCCAGTCCAGGTCTGCTCCTCCACCCCAGGTGATGTCCCTCCCATACCAAGGCTTCCCACAGCCCCTCACCTACCAGGGCTACAGCTACCCGGAAGTCCAGCAGCACAAACAGCAGCCCCTACAGTTGCAGGCACAGAGTCATCGGCCGACAACGTTGCCACCACTTCCAATGATGCCGGCGATGCCACCCACAACAATGCCACCCACGACAGCGATGCCAGCCACGCCAATGATGCCACCCACGACAGTCCTCACCCCGCTGCAGAGCAGGCAGCCCCACTACACTGCTCCTTCCTCCATCCCACAGCCAAGCCTGGCCTCAGTACATCTGTCCTCAGTACTGGGGCTGACACCCCATGGCATGGAGGAAGGACCTCTCAGCATCGCGGGGCTGAGCCAGCTGTCCGACACCTTCCTCAACACACCGTCCCCTATTGTCCTCTTGGGGCTAGGCACTCCAATAACACCTCAGACCAGCACTGCAGCAGCACCCACCTCCACAGCACCTGCACCGTAACACCTTGGACTGGGCACACACCTCCGAGTGACCAAGAGGAGTGCCAGAGACTGGCTGCCTGGATATTTGTGGACTTTATTTGGACACTTAACTTGGGTCATATTTATTTTAAAGCTTGTTGTTCAATAAAGTTTATCTTTGTTTCACACACTTGCTTCATTTATTTTATTGAATAAAGTCTTGGTGGAAACTTTTAGAAATGGTTTAGCATTTGCATGCTTGTGGGATGGTTTAAGATAGCAGTGGGGGTGGGCAGGGATACCTTTGGGATGGTTTAAGATAGCAATGGGGTGGGCAGGGATACCTTTGGGATGGTTTAAGATAGCAGTGGGATGGGCAGGGATACCTTTGGGATGGTTTAAGATAGCAGTGGGGTGGGCAGGGATACCTTTGGGATGGGTTAAGATAGCTGTGGGATGGGAAGGGATACCTTTGGGATGGTTTAAGATAGCAGTGAGGTGGGCAGGAACACCTTTGGGATGGGTAATAGCTGTGGGATAGATAAACCTCCAGTGCAAGCATCGTGGGACTGGATGGTCCACCCTCCCAGGTGCCACACCTACGGCCCTTTATTATCAATAATAATGTAATAATTATCCACACATGTCAACATAAACACAACTCTTTATTAAACGCCCTGTTCATTGTAGGCCCACCCAACATACATGGCCCAATCTCATCCATGTGATGAGACAGGCTGAAGGAAGCATCCATTAAGCATCTACCATCCTGTCTTGCCACTCCACCGCTCCAGCTGGGGAGTTGCACCAGTGTTTCAGGAGGTTGCACTGCTTCTTCGACTCACGTGAGGTTCTGTTGGGGCCTTGCACATCCTCAGTATCTATCAGGTTTCACCCTTGCCTCCATTCCCCTGGCTCCATGTCCCCATTGCCTTGTTGGAGGTCCACGAGCCTGTTCTGCAAGACTGGGTAGCGGGTGCGCATGAGATTGTGCAGGATGCAGCAAGCTTCCACGATCCTCCTCATGGTCTCTGGGCGATGCTGCATGTTGGTGAGAAGTACCTGGAACCTGTTGGCCAGGATGCCAAAGGCGTTCTCCACCACCCACCTTGCCCTGGACAGCCTGTAGTTGAAGATCCTCTCTTCACGGGTGAGGTATTTGGAGGTGTAGGGCTTCATGAGGTAGGTTGTGAGGGAGAAGGCGTCATCCCCCACGATGAAGTAGGGCACATCTTGCGTGTCGTTGGGCAGAGGGTCTGGATCTGGGAAGCCCACCATGAGGTTGCTTTCCAGCCCCTCCTTGAGGTGACTGTCGTTGTATACCTGGGCATCTGAAGATGAGCCGCTGCCTGAAACATCAATGTACATGAACTTGTAGTCAGCATCGACCATGGCGAAGAGGATGTTGCTGAACAAGCCCTTGTAGTTGTGATAAGAGGACCCTGAGTTGGCTGGAGCTTTGCAGGCCACGTGCCTGCCATCTATGGCTCCAACGGTGTGGGGGAAGTTCCACTTCTGATACCATTGCTCTGCAACTTTCTTCCATCCTTCTTCAGTGGAGGGGCACTGGAGGAACTCCTCCTTGTATTCTTCGATGATGGCCTGTACCACTTCTCTGACGACAAAGCTGATGGTGCTGGGTGGCACCCTCCAGCCATGCTGCATGATCCTGTAGGTGGTCCCTGAGGCCAGGTAGCGCAGAGTGAGTACCACCTTGAGCCCAGGTTCCAGGCTGGGCGGGAAGTTGGTGTTTGTCTTGGTCAACCTGGGTGTCAGGCGTTGCACAACTTCGTGAAACATGGCTGGAGGCATCCTCATGAAGTTCTGGAACGCCCGAGGGTCTTCACTCCTGAGCTCCACCATCAGCTTGTCGTAAAATATGTACTGTGCTCTTCTGGCGAACCATCTTCGGAGCCAGACTTTTTTTGGGTGCCTCTTTTTCTTCCCATAGTACTGTTCACAGTGACTGTAGATGGTTTTGTAGTGTTGCAGAAGGATGGTGGCTGCCGAAAGAATTTGGTCGCAATCCACGGTGGACATGACTAGATTGTGTGGAAGAGCAAGAGTCAGATGAAGGCTGTAGAGGTCTGCACAGCTTGGCTGCTGTTCTGAAAGTGCGATGCAGGTGAGTTGCTCCCCCTTTTTATGGGCAGTATAGGTGTCCCTTTGCATCCTCTAGGCATCCTCTAGGCATCTTCTATGCATCCTCTAGACATCCTTGATATCCGAGATAGGTCCCCTCTGCGAACCTGTTTTCCGCTTTAAACGCTTTGTTTCCGTTCTGCATCTGCTACGCATCCGTTCCGTGTCTGTTCCGCTTCCTCCCTGTGTGCGGGCGGATGGAGCTCTGCGGATGCGCAGCGGATGCCTAGCAGATATAGCGGATGCGTCACGGATGCGTAGCGGATGCAGAACGGACGAACTGGATACATTTTCCGCGCAAAAGTTTTAAGCAGCCTAAAACTTTTGGAGCGGATGAAACGTCCATAAACGGATGCTGGACGGATAGAGAGGAAGCAAAACGGAGGCAGTGAGTACATTGCGTTTTCCAACGGATGGCAAGTGTTTCTCTCCGTTTTACTTCCTCTTTTCATCCGTTGCTGCAGTGTGACAGGGGCTTACTATAAATACCTGATTGAAGACTTAGAATAGAGCACATCATTATTCATATTACATAATTAAGCAAAAGATGAGCTGTTTGTCCCCAATTTTGAAAGAAGACCAAGCAAATTGTTGGAAAGTTACTTGTGTTAAAAGTTACGTGTCACATAAATATCCTGAGTAGTCAAGTCAGAGCAAATATACTGAGTAAGAGACAGTGTGTCTGAACTTTAGCTGTTGAAGGAAGTTAATCATTTGTTATATTCTATTCAATAGCCAAGGAATGGCAAGATGTTGTCCTTCAGAAATTCCTGAATTTTCGCTCCCTAGGTGGCATGGGCAATTATGATGAAAGTTTTGATCTAATATCTCTTTTGAGTCTCATCCCTTCAAAACGGTATGCCACAACAATTAAAAACCAGATAATGAACTTAATTGTTTTTTATTGCACATTTTAACTCTATCCTGAAGGATAAGTTGGGTTATTTAAGGATTTATGCCCTTTACCTTACCATACAAATAAATCATTTAATTGGGAGAGTCTATTTGTGTTTCACAAAAAAAAAACAAAAAACGTATTTTTATCTTTAACTTAAAATAGTAAAATGAGCTGTCCACCATTTAAGTTACAACCTTTCTAGTAGATGATAAAACTAACTATGATAATGCTGTTGTGAGTAGTGTCAGTGCCAGTGGATCTCAGGAGATCTGTATTAATTCAGGTATCAGTGCAGGATGTGTTTATTACTGTCTTGAGCAGTTGTGACTCTCCATGCATCACTTTAGTATCCCTAGGCTGAGATATTCTGGATATTTGCTTGACAGGGAGGCAAAAATATGTCTTGCAGGATTCTTTCTTATTTTCTTATCAATGGTAAATTGGAAATGATGCACATATTTCTAACTCTAACCTTCCTATAATTGGACAGAGGCAATAACCTGGCATGAGAAAGAGGTTAGCGGTGATACTAAAGTGATAGTGCTGGAGAAGGAATTAGTATAGGAAGTAGACAGCATCCTCTGAGTGACAGTGAAGAATGTTTTCATGAACCAGGCAAAATTTTCCTGTTATCTTATCTTCTGTTCAGAGGAGTATCCAGCTGGCAGAGCAGAAGGACTAATGGCCCTGGGTCAGCATGGCAAAAGGATATTATGCACTGTATTCACTCGCAACCAGGAAATTAATGCTTTATTGCTGCTGGATCACAGCATGATTTATGGTGCCCATCTACTGAAAAGAAAAGAAATCAAGCAATTGAAAGAAGCACTAAATCATGACTTGGAAGGAAAGGGAGAGGTTCCTCTGTGTGTGTGTGTGTGTGTGTGTGTGTAGCACACACACATGCACATGTTCAAGCACACACACAGACATACAGGAGAAGAAATATGCAAAGATAACATGTTTTGTGGAATGAAAAGTATATGATGGGATCTGGAGATGGGAGTCCATACAAACATGGAACCTACTGGAAACTACATATTTTAAGAGTTGTGTTTGGATTTATATGCTTTTTAATAATGTTGATTAGTAAAGCTCAGAAATGATTTGTAGCAAAAAGAAAAACCTGGGTTTTTTTTGTCTATGCTTGAGGAGGGTCAGTATGGTAACTTTAGATTTTTCCAGCAAAGTTATGGGTCAGTGCAAACAAATTAGCATTCCTTCTTCCTACTGGAAGATTAAGACACAGGAAGCTATCTGTTGATTTCAATACAAGCTACTCACAATGTAAGCTCTTTTTTTTAAAGAATTACAGAAAGAAAAGGCTCATGTATCTTTTTAAATACACTTTCATGGATAAAGAATTTAGATTAGGAACAAGAATTCATTTAATTCATGACAGAATGTACAACATGTCAGATAATTTCTATTTACAGTACTTTTAATTTGAAACGTAGGTGTGCAATGAAGCATTCTGGGATGACAATTCAGAGATATAAAATAATGTATGTTGTAGAGTTAAAGTAAGAGAAAGAGAATGGGGTCTAAATGAAAACTACTTGATGTTATGAGGAAGGTGTTGTAGTCATATAATTATATGAACTGTTGCACATACTGATTTTCAGTAGCCTTAGGTGAGCCAGGTGGCAAGTTGAAAATTTTCTGCTTTTGGTCAGGATTTTACAATCCTTTGCTGTATGATCATAATCAATCAGGGATAATGTTTAAAAGATAATAAATCTATCAGACCACAGAGTCCCTTATTGTAGGAAGGACTAAATGTTGTAGGGAACAGATAAACCTATGTGCCACTAGGACAAATGAAAGATTGGAAGGTTGATGTCTAATAAATAAATAAAATATATTCAGGATCCCCCCCCCTAAATAAATACATGCTTTTCCTCATTATAAGCAAACTACACCCCATGGCAATTTCTTCCATTTTTATTTAATTTATACTCAACTTTTGAATACTCAAAGAGGTTAACAAAATATTAAAACAAAATAAAAATACTGAATAAAAAAGTTAAAACTGATAAGAATTTATGTCAATACTAAAAATGTTAATCATTTAAAACTACGGCAAACAGCAATGGATCTATTTCCAGGTTTTTTCCAGGCCCTGTCACACTGCCCAACAGATGCAAAACGTTAGTAAAAAGGACACAACGGACAAGAAAAATGTTCCATCCGTTGTTATCTGCTCTCAGAAGGGGCGAAAATTTGCATAACCGGAGCGGATAATACGGAAAGGAAAGGACGCGGGGAGGACACAGAGTGGATGGAAACGGATGCAGAACGGAAGCCTAGCGGATGGAAGCGGATGGGAGCGGATGGAATATCCGCTAGGCTTCCAGGGGACCTCAGCAAAGCGGACGCGGAACGGATACAGCGGATGCAGAGCGGATGCACAGCGGATGCACAGCAGATGAAGCGGATGCAGAGCGGAAGCCTAGCGGATGCCTAGCGTTAATTGCGCATGCGGGGAGGATGCATTGCGTAAGCCCCGCGGATATAAGGGAAGCAGCTCGGAAGCAGGTCACCATTCAGAGGAAAGACCTGCTTCTGGATGGATTGACAGCCTTGCCTGCCCTGCCTGCATGCCTGCCTGCATGCCTGCCTGCAAGCCTTGCTGCCAGCCTCCCTGCCAGCCTTGCTGCCTGCCTGCCTGCCAGCCTTGCTGCCAGCCAGTCTGCCTGCCAGCCTTGCTGCCTGCCTTCCTGCCAGCCTTGGTTCATGTCTGCCTGCCAGCCTTCCTGCCAGCTTTGGTGCCTGCCTCCCTGCCAGCCTTCCTGCCAGCCTTCCTGCCAGCCTTGGTGCCTGCATGCCTGCCAGCCTGCCTGCCTGCCTGCCTGCCAGCCTTGGTGCCAGCCTCCCTGCAAGCCTTCCTGCCAGCCTTGGTGCCTGCCTCCCTGCCAGCCTTTCTGCCAGCCTTGGTTCCTGCCAGCCTCCCTGCCAGACAGCAACCCCACAACCATGAGGAAGCACAGCAAGCCTCAGCCATCTGCTGCCAGCCCTTGCAAGAGGGACAGGGTTACCATCCTGCCCCCTGGCCCTCACTCTGGTTCTGCTGGGGCTTCTGCAGCACGGGCTCGCTCTTCTGGGGCTGGGGCTCTGCTGCTTCTGCTTCTGGAGGAGCTGATGACAAGCACTCCAGCACCAGCCACCTCCACAGCACCTGGACCCTTCACCCCTGAGACTGAGCGACCAAGAGGAGTGCCAGAGACTCATTTTTGTTTTATAGCTTGTTGTTAATAAAGTCTATTTTTGATTCACACACTTGCTTCATTTCTTTTTTTTAATAAAGTCTTGCTGGAAACTTTTAGAAATGGTTTAAGCCTTTGCATGCTTGTGGGATGAGTTAAGATTGCAGTGGGATGGGTGGAGATAGCTGTGGGATGGGCAGGGATACCTTTGGGATGGGTAATAGCTGTGGGATAGATAAACCTCCAGTGCAAGCATAGTGGGACTGGATGGTCCACCCTCCCAGGTGCCACACCTATGGCCCTTTATTATCAATAACAATGTAATCAATCATCCACACATGTCAACATAAACACAACTCTTTATTAAATGCTCTGTTCATTGTAGGCCCACTCAACATACATGGCACAATCTCATTCGTGTGATGAGACAGCCTCAAGGAAGCATCCATTAATCATCTATCATCCTGTCTTGCCACTCCACTGCTCCAGCTGGGGAGTTGCACCAGTGTTTCAGGAGGTTGCGCTGCTTCTTCCCTTCACGTGAAGCTCTGTTGGGACCTTGCACATCCTCAGTGTCTGTCAGGTTTTGCCCTTGCCTTCATTCCCCAGGCTCCATGTCCCCATTGCCTTGTTGGAGGTCCACGAACCTGTTCTGTAAGACTGGGTAGCAGGTGCGCATGAGATTGTGCAGGATGCAGCAAGCTTCCATGATCCTCCTCACGGTCTCTGGGCGATGCTGCATGGTGGTGAGAAGTACCTGGAACCTGTTGGCCAGGATGCCAAAGGCGTTCTCCACCACCCACCTTGCCCTGGACAGCCTGTAGTTGAAGATCCTCTCTTCACAGGTGAGGTATTTGGAGGTGTAGGGCTTCATGAGGTAGGTTGTGAGGGAGAAGGCATCATCCCCCACGATGAAGTAGGGCACATCTTGCGTGTCATTGGGCAGGGGTTCTGGATCTGGAAAGCCCACGATGAGGTTGCATTCCAGCCCACCCTTGAGGTCACTTGCGTTGTATACCTGGGCATCTGAAGCTGACCCGTTGCCTGAAGCATCGATGTACATGAACTTGTAGTCAGCATCGACCATGGCGAAGAGGATGATGCTGAAGAAGCCCTTGTAGTTGTGATAAGAGGACCCTGAGTTGGCTGGCGCTTTGCAGGCCACATGCTTGCCATCGATGGCTCCAACGGTGTGGGGGAAGTTCCACATCTGATACCACTTCTCTGCAACTTTCTTCCATCCTTCTTCAGTGGAGGGGCACTGGAGGAGCTCCTCCTTGTATTCTTTGATGATGGCCTGCACCACTTCTCTGACCACAATGCTGATGGTGTTGTGTGGCACCCTCCAGCCATACTGCATGCTCCTGTAGGTGGTCCCTGAGGCCAGGTGACACAGAGTTGGTGTTTGCCTTGGTCAACCTGGGTGTCAGCCGCTGCACAACTTCGTCAAACATGGCTGGAGGCATCCTCATGAAGTTCTGGAATGCACGAGTGTCTTCGTTCCTGAGCTTCACCATCAGCTTATTGTACAGTCCATCCTCTGCTCTTCTGGCGAACCATCTTCAGACCCAGACGCTTCTTGGCCGCCTCTTTTTCTTCCCGTAGTAGAGTTCACAGAGCCTGTAAATGGCTTCGCACTGTTGCAGAAGGATGGTGGCTGCCAAAAGGACTTTGTTACGATCCATGGTGGACATGACTGGATGCTGTGGAAGAGAAAGAGTCAGATGAAGGCTGCAGAGGTCTGCACAGCTGGGCTGCTGGTCTGAAAGCGAGATGCAGGTGAGTTGCTCCCCCTTTTTATAGGCAGTATAGGTGTCCCTTTGCATCCTCTAGGCATCCTCTAGGCATCCTCTAGACATCCTTAATATCCAAGATAGGTCCCCTCTGCGAAGGTTTTTTCCGTTTTAAATGCTTTGTTTCCATGCTGCATCTGCTAGGCATCCGTTCTGCATCTGTTCTGCGTCCGTTCCGCTTCCTCCCTGCGTCTGAGTGGATGCGAGTTGCGCGGATGCGGAATGGATGCCTAGCAGATATAGCAGATTCATAACAGATGCAGAACGGATGCCTAGCGGATGCATAGCGGATGCAGAATGGATGAATTGGATACATTTTCCGCGCAAAAGTTTTGAGCAGCTCAAAACTTTCTGAGCGGATGAAACGTCCATAAACGGATATTGGACAGATAGAGAGGAAGCAAAACGGAGGCAGTGAGTACAGAACGGATACATCGCGTTAACCAACAGATGGCAAGCTTTTTTGTCCGTTTTACATCCTCTTTGCATCCGTTGGTGCAGTGTGACAGGGCCTTAAGGAATTGTGTGTACAGTGTTGAAAAAACAATGTCAGTTAGGGACACAGCTGGTTAACTTAAATCTAACTGTGCAAATATACCCCTCAACATAGCCACAGCTTACAAGATTGCACTAGCTAAAGTTCAAAGTGCGCTCAGACTATGAACTTGCTTTTTCATGAAAAGTCCAATTCTGTCCAAAATAAGGAGTATCTGAGATCCTGATTCCAGTGTTTATTTACCAACAATATGTACCTTCCTCTTGTGTTAATATAATTTCAGATTGTTATTTTTCACCCACTTCATTATTGAATTTAAGAATACCAGTTGCTTCCTTGATGAGGATGGTTGGTAGAAATGGAATATGCATGTACAAATAATTTGTGTACTGATTGCACTCCATTGTAAAAATTTTCTCCAGTAATTCTATCTAGAAATTATATATAGTACATAGCCAGAAAGATAGAACTCTATAGAACCACTTTGGCATCAGAGACATCAAGCAGAAGGCACTAAAACTTTTTTTTTGTCATGGCCTTACAGGGAAGACTAAAAACATTGTAAAATAGTATCTCCAAGACTTAGTGCTGCTGCTACGAAGTTATCATGGCTGGTGATATCAAAAGCCACCAATATGTACAAGCACAATAACAGGGATGCTTTCTACTTACATTTAATTACCAATGTAGGTAGCTCACCCATGTGGCCAAAGCTGATTCTTTTTCCATTTTAGATTTTTTAAATTTATTATTTATTATTACCTTTATTATTTTTTATAAATAACTCAAGGCAACAAAGATACCTAATATGCCTTCCTCCTCCTATTTTCTCCACAACAATAACCCTGTGAGGTGAATTGGTCTGAGAGAGAATGTCTGGTCCAAAGTTACCCAGACAGTTTTTCATGCCTTAAACTCTAGTAGAACTGACAGTTACTTGGTTTCTAGTCTGGTGCCTTAAGCTGTGAAACTCCAAACACCTTTCACAGAAAAGGAATATTTGAAAATGCCTATATATGTAACAGGTCAAAATAAGAATCCTTCAGTGAAGTATTATTGGTAGTATTGCCTCATTTAGGAAGATGGTATACACTGTTCCATAAGGATGCATTGTTTATCTTGCTTTACAATGGGGCAACTCTTATCATGGATGATAGGCCTAAGAGTCTCATTCCAGTCACAACTGTCCTTAGAAGTTCACTTCTGCTGAAGCCCGATCTACTTTATAATTTCAGTGATAAACTGAGATTTGGCTCCTGAGAATGAATATTACATCTCTACTTCTTTTTGTTATTCTGGTTACCCAAGTAAGACATCATGCGTTGGCAGAGTGAAAGATGGAATGTTTGATTGGCAAGATGGAATTCTCCCTTATTTCCTTACTTTCTGTGCCTAGCCTTGAACCCTTAAGAACAGCCTTCAATTGAACTGAGAGAAATGAACTCCCTTCTTTTTTATCAGTTCTATGATAAATACCAAGTCCAATGTTTTCATACGGTATTAAATTTCAGTTAATTGATGTTTTATCAGCAACTGACCTAGCATTGAAGATCAGCTAATCAAAAGGCCATTCCAAAAAGGACATGACTTTCCATAGATAACAACCAAGCAGCTTGAAGAGATGAAAAGTACTTTGGTTTTCACAGCATTCCTGGGCCAAATGATTATGTAAATATTTACAAAAATAGTATTTAACCTTATTCTGAAGTAAACATTAAACTCAAGAGTTTCAGAGATAAGAAATATGCCAGGAAGCAGTGGCACACAAAATAATGAATACATTCCAAAACTATGATTACTGTTAGAAGAAATAATTTTTAAAACCAGAATTCAACAGAATGGGAAAAGACTCTAAAATGTTCTATACAACATAGAATAATGTAAATATTCATCATATAATAATCATAAGCTAGGGACACGGTGGATCAGTGGTTCAGACACTGAGCTTGTTGATCAGAAAGTTCAGCAGTTCAGCAGTTCAAATCTCTAGCACCACGTAATGGCATGAGCTCCCATTATTTGTTCCAGCTTCTGCCAAACTAGCAGTTCAAAAGCAAGTAAAAATGCAAGTAGAAAAATAGGGACCACTTTGGTGGGAAGGCAACAGCCTTCCATGCACCTTCGGCGTTTAGTCATGCCAGCCACGTGATCACGGAGACTCTTCAGCGCTCGCTCTTTGGCTTTGTAACAGAGATGAGCACCACCCCCTACAGCCAGAAATGACCAGTATGTATGTGCGAGGGGAATCTTTACCTAGTAATCATAGAGTATTTACTCATATTGAACCATAAAGGGGATTTTAAAGATTATCACCTTTAAAGCCCTTCATGGCTTGAAACCAGATTATCTGAGGGAACTTGCCAGTCACATCTACCTGATCTATTAGAGTAGGGAGATACACTTGGTGGGGTCCAGAAGAAGGGCCTACTCCATGGTGGCTCCCTCTCTCTGAAACATCATTCCTCCAGATATTAGAATGCTCCCCTCATTAATACTCTTCCAGAAGACACTGAAGACCTGGTTCTGCCAGTGGGCCTGGGGAACCCAGAACAGGATTGGAGCCCATCAAATTGCTCATGTGATCTGTCATCGGGGAGGAAGGTGGGAGGTGATTTTTTAAATTTATTTTTTCCAGATTTTGTTCTATTGTACTTTATTAGTTTATTTGATTCTTTTTGTTCGTTTTTATTGTTTTTTATTTTAAATATGGTTTTACATTCTATAAGCCACCTCAAGTCACCATGGGCGAATAGGCAATATAAATTCAATAAATAAATGTTTGCACACTGCAAGATACTGGTAGGATAATAAATAGTTACCCTATTTATAGATCTGTAACAAATGACAATTCTTTAAAATAATAATAATGCAAATAATTTTTGTGAGCTCTGAACACAGCACCCATGTCTGCAATATTTTAACTGAGATTTCTTTCAGGCTTCATCTGGTTTGATTGAGTTCTTGATGTGAAATAGAAATCATAAATTGTCAGGCCTGTGGGACCTCAACACCCAATACTGCAGAACTGAACAGAGTTCTGCAGTATTGTATATTAAGCAGAGCTGGGAATTCCTTTGATTTCATCAGCATCTGCAGGAATGAAGCAAAGATGGAATAAGCAATGAAACATGCATCATGATGCAAACTATACCCCTTATGTACTTATATAAGACGTGATGCAAATACAAAATGGTGGTGCTTAACATTTTGTCATCTGCACAGTTAGGAACAGATGCCTGTGTTTGGTTTGGCACTCTAAGCACTGCTGATAGATCTGTCAACCTTGAGGAAGAAGGCTAGGTTTACCACAACAACAGCGCAAAAAATGTTGTGGAGTACCACCACAGCAGTGCTTCAAATCACTTTATGATCATATGATTCATCTCACAAGATCCTCTGTTTAAAGGCAATGTGCTGATATATTTTTGACTATATTCTGTTTATTAGAAACTGTAATAAACTGACACTGTATTTTGCTTTGAATCACGACGACCCTGCAAACCTTATGGGTGTACCATTTTACCATTGTCAAAAACTTTTGCCTTACCATTCCTGCCAGACATTACTTTTCCCTCGCCATGCTCCTTAATATTTCACTTCCTGTTCTTAGGACTTATTTTATTTTTCCTTCTCCCCAATCCAACCCTATAGTTTGTGCAACCACTACAAATTGCTAGCACATACTACTCTGACCTTCGCCACTCACAGAGGCTTTTAAATACAACAGAGGAATGGCTACAAGGTGGCTGGGACGCCTTTAAAGAATTTTAGTGTATTTGTTTATCTTTTTACAAGCAACCCTTTGTTCACATATCTATCCATCATGACAAGCTCTGTTTTTATTTACTTTCCAAATAAATTTACACCCATGCAGGCACTTACAAAAATGAATTGGGAGTGGAGGTGCTAGTAATCCTTCTTGTTCCATTTTTGGAGAAGAGACGTGTTTTCTTATTCCCTGCTTGGTGTAAGCTCCCAGGGAAGAGGACATTGATTTAATGACTTTGTTTACATACTCTTGTTAAAAGAGTAGAAGAAAAGAGGGCAAGTGCTAATTTGCACATAATGTTCCCTAGTTTTCAAGGTCTGCAGAAGAGAAGTTGATTGAGTCTCAGTTCCAAATTGATTTGTGATAAAGTGGGTCGGGAAAGTGAAATCATTAGTAGTTTAGACAAGTCCTGATGTGAATGGCTGTAACATTTGGATATCTTGGTTATCTTTCAAAGAAAAACACATCTGTAAACAATCACCACCAGCTGTCCCTCTCTTCTAGCAGATTTACCAGTGCTTGACTGGCTAAACATCTCAATTCTTCTTTGAATCTGCTAATTAATGTGTGATCTGACATTCATTAGAACAAAAGCTTCTAGGAGGGGGTACAGACTGCTTAGCGTTCCTGTCCCCACATAGAAGAGGACCTCAAGAAGACCTCAAGCTTGCAGTTATAGCAAGTGTGAGAGGAGTATCCTTGGAATAGCTGGTGAGTGGCTGTCTCGTTGCAAGAGTGCCCTGCTCTTCCAACTGCCCTGTTTTAAACTGACTTTCCAAAACAACCTTTATCACTTCAGCTAGAACAGCTCCTGTCATTAATTAGATTCCATAGTGATGCCTCTAACAGAGCCACCTGGGAAATAAAAAGAAAACAAGACAATACTTGCCTCAACCAAGAGAGAATTCGCAGAATGGCTGGTGGAAATCATCCCCGTAAGTGCCTGTAATAAGTTTAACTATATACTGTACAGTAAATACAAAACTGGTCTGCAGAGTGGCAAAAAATAATGAAGCAATTAGGTGGACTATTTATAAGCACCTGTGACACTGATTAGCACCAGCATATCTCAGGCAGGAGTTCCTGCCGGATCCAACAATAAAAATGTGTTTTTCAAGCTCGCAGTGTTAGAGGCAGGAAGAATCGTCCTTTCTCTCTCCCTCCCCCACTTTCCTTCCCACAAAGCTGTTTTAACAAATTGTGGATGCCAGAGTGAGAAAGTGAGAGAGGGAAGTCCAGTGGAGTTTGTTATTCCGGTCTGCCTTGTATAAACAGAGGTTTTCTAAATTAGATCTGCGTTCCAATCCATTAGGGTTAATGCAGTTTTAATTAGCAGCTGATTTGCAGCTGAGGAAGGATACCATTTCACATTCTTTTTCAGAGATTTCACACATACACACACACAACATGGTCTACATGGAATTAAAGGCATTTCTTTAAAAAAAATGCTGCAGCCATCACCATCGTATATAAATGTTTCAAGAAATTCAAAGACAATTCAACAATTTTTGTTGTTATGGTTTCCTTCCCCCCCCCTTCAAGTATATTTGAATGATCAAGGATTTATTTCCTGCCATTTCCCTTGGGAATTTTTCTTCACCACCATTTTAAAATGGGATGGGGAAGAGAGGGGGGGGAAGGAGGGGGGGGGAAGAGAGAGAAATTAGGAATGAAAGAGAAGGTAGGATTTCTATTTGAGAGATGCATCTTCCATAAACATATTTAAATACTTGATGTTTCCCTGGGGAATAATTTCACAAGCAGGTGGTGGCAGCTACTGAAGGGGCAGATCTGGTTTGTATACGCCCCATCTTTAAAAAATGATGGCAGGAAGCCCAATTATCCGATTTGGAGGGCCCCAAATCTACTTCAGTGCTTCTGTCCCTTATCTCTTTTTACAAGCTTCACACTAAGGGACAACTGTGCAAGCGATGCTAAAAGAAGGGGTCTGGCACAGCAGCTGTGTAGAATACAAAATTCTTTGAAGACATTCTGCCCACTTCAGTGATTTCAGACTGGTTTCTATGCCCTCGTGTCTTCCAGGGTTTGCAAATATGTATCTGTCCTTACCCTTTCTAAGTGCAAGCATATTAAAATGTCTAATAACATGCTACTTCCATTTTAAAGCACTCATATCAGTTTTTTCCAACTACTTCTCACTCCACATGGAGCGATGGAGTTGTTAGTTTAAGATGCTGGAGAGCTTCAGGTTGTCTTAATGGCTCAAGTATGAGATTTAAGATTCAGCCAAAAAGAAAAAGTATTGCAGATAAATTTTTCAGAGCTATTGACGAAGTTTACTCGTGGAAGTAGAAGTAAGGGACAACCCCAAGAAAAATATGTTGGAGAGTTAGCTTGATGTGAAGAATCAAGAGATTCTTCATGAGAGAAGCCTACCTGAATCCCCAAGACAGTTTCATCAGGCAGCAACTCCTAAGGGTTCAGAAATTGTATAGGGATAGATCTGGCCATTGCTTGGAAAGATCTGGCCAGTGCTTAGAAGAGCATGGTGGAATATCAGCTCTATAAGCTACACTAGAGACTAAAAGAGAAAGAAAACATAACGATGGTAGTCCCTTCTTCACTTTTACCAAGAAAGTTATATAATTGTGTGGGTGGAATCATAGGAACTGAACTTGGGGATTTTTACATTTTTCACACTTTTTCCGTCTCTAATAAAGTATTGAAAACTGGCAAGTGGAACATATCAACAACTCATACATACCTCTTCTAGGAGAAGCAATAACAGTATCTATAACTTGCATTTCACTATCGGAAAACATAACTTCTTATGGCAACCATCTCATTCTTGGTTTTTTTTTAAAAAAGCTGAAAATTAGGAATGATTTTGGATTAGTCATAGCAAGCCACAGTCATTTGGCAAAATGTAGTGAGATGGAGACCTCCAGGTGGAGGTCTGTCTGAGTTCTGAGAAAGGTGACATAAAACTTATTGAAAATGTTGAAGAACATCAAAGAAAACAAACATACGCCTCAAACTAACAGAATATCAGAGCTACTACTTCCTTTCATGACTTGAACCATAAAGTATTTACTATTATAATCAGAGGTCGCCTAAATCTGATTTAAATCTGACATCGTTTTTTTTCCCTTTATCTTTTTGAACGTGAATGTCTGGAATACATAACTACTGTTGTTGTTACCGTAATAGAAATACTATTCTGCTTCCTTCTAGTATTTAACCAGAAAAAAGATAATAATCAAGAGGCAATTTATAGTAACACAACGTAACTAGTCAATGTATAAAATAACAATATAGTCTCCACAGCTTCTACTCATGGAAATTATTTGTGAATTCAACCTAGAGGAATTTTTACTAAGAAATATCAGAGATGACAATTAGCAAGTTTTTGCAAGCAACTTTTGCAGACCTAAAGAGTAGAAAGCATTTTTTTAATGGATTGGTAGTTAAACCAAACAACTTGATCATAAGCTGAAAGATTACTTCATAAGCTCTGGAATTTCAAGCAATGAGTTAACTAATTGACAGTAATGTAGAAATGGATGGATTCTGTACTGAAATATATATAATAGCTGAGTTCATGATGGTTTATCTGTGAGAGATATTTGTTTCAGATAGCTACTTGCAATTTATATCGTAACAACAGGTTTTATTGGTCTAAAGAGTGATACATACTGTTTTTCCCCCAAAGTGATTTCTGCAAAACCTTTAACAGTTTATTGGGGCATGAGCCTTCACAACCTGATCCTAACTGCATTCTAACCACTTTGTGGTGGCACAGTCATTAGAATGCAGTATGTTGGCAAACTTTGCCCATCGCCAAGATTTCGATCCTGACCAGCTCAAGGTTGACTCAGCCTCCATCTTTCCAAGGTTGGTAAAACGAGGAGCCAGATTTATGGGGGCAATGTGCTGATCCTATAAACCACTTAGAGTGGCAGCGTAATGTGATGTATCGCAACTTTTCCCCCCTTCGCTAAACTAGGCATGGCCATGGCCAGCGCATGACGCATCTGGTCCGCGGGCTGCAAATTTGGCAGCCCTGGCTTGGAGATACTTCAAACTATGAAGTGGTATGTAAGTCTAAGTATTATGGCTATTTATCAGTTGCTTGTAAGTCCAGCAACAAAGCTGTGTCTTATCTGCAATAGATGGGCAGTGTTATCACTGATAAAATGAGCTAGGACCCATGAAAACTTATGCAATAATTCATCTGCTGATCTTTAAATTTCCAGAATGGTCTGTTATCAGCTTTCCATTGATTTCAGTGGTATATTGTCTTTTAGACTAAAGGTCTCCAACCTTGGCAACTTTAAGCCTGAAGGACTTCAACTCCCAGAATTCCCTAGCCAGCTTTGCTTTGCTTTGCTGGCTGGGGAATTCTGGGAGTTGAAGTACTCCAGGCTTAAAGTTGCCAAGGTTGGAGATCCCTGTTCTACATCTCTTCTTAAAACCCATTAAAATGACTGAAGCACAAGAAATACATAGTTTTTCTTTCAGGCTGGAATTTGTTTTCTGTACAGATAGTCCTCGACTTACAATCACAATTGAACCTAACATTTCTGTTGCTAAGCGAGACAGTTGTTACATAGGATTTTGCCCCAGAATATGATCTTTCTTGTCACAGTTGTTAAGTGAAATTGTTAAGTTATGAACACATTGTTAAATGAGTCTGGCTTCCCCATTGACTTTGCTTGTTAGAAATTCATAAAAGGTAATAACAGGACCATAAGACACTGTAACTATCATAAATATGAACCAATTACCAGTTTTAATCATATGAATATAGGGATGCTGAAATGGTTATAACTGAGAAAAATGGTCACAAGTCATTTTTTTCAGTACCATTTGTAACTACAAACAAGGCCCGGTCCCACTGCACTTACGGATGCAAAGAGGATGTAAAACGTTAAAAAAAGCTTGCCATCCGTTGAAAAATGCTATGCATCTGTTGTGTACTCACTGCATACGTGTTTCATACACTCTATCCATCGAGCATCTGTCCACTGTGATTTCATCCACGCAAGAAGTTTTGAGCTGCACAAAACTCTGTGAATGGATGAACTTTCCGCCATGTACAATGTAAATCTGCCACCTATGAGCAACAAATGTTTGATGTCCGTTTATCATCCATTATCATCTGCATCCTCTGAGCATCCTTGAAACTGACATCCGCTGCAGCTGAAAATGGAAAGAGGGAGGAAACAAAAGGTACATGGAACGTCTACACAGCGTTAGTAGCACGGAAATAGAAAGGATGCGCAGTGAATGGTTTGCATCCGATATACATCCGCGCGGCATCCCCTTTCTTTACTTTAGGCATACGTGATGCATCCGCTTCATCCGCTATGCGTCCGCTTCGCAATTATCCCCCGGAACCCCTTCGGAGGTGTCATTCGCTTCCATTCGCTTTCATCTGCTAGGCTTCCTATGAACATCTGTTTAACATCCCCGCTACATACTATCCACGTCCGTTCTTTTCTGTTCTTTTCTGTTCTGTTTATGCAAATTTTCGCCACTTTTTGGAGCGGATGACAACGGATGGAGCTACCCCCAAAATTTTGCTCGTCCGCTGTGTCCTTTATGCATATGTTTTGCATCTGTCGGCCAATGGGACCGGGCCTTAAAGTAACTGTTTGTAAGTCAAGGACGACCTCTATGTAGAACTTTCATTTGTAGTGCAATTGGCTGACTTTTTAAAAGTATAATAGTACAAAGTATGATCAATGATTAAATATGAAAAATTGAACCTGAACAAAAATCCAATTTGGCCTCTTCAAGGATAAGTTTTATTAAATTCCTTAATTCTTTGCAGTTACTGGTAAAGCAGGTGGATTTTATTAAAAATTCCTGACCACAGTCAGCAGACATAAATGACAAGTAATCACTTGCTTAGGTTAAAGAACAGGAAATTGAGAACAAATACAACTGTACATTTTCCTATTGAAAATCCATGAAAAACAGAATCCTCGATAGATTTGCATTTGACTATTATTTTAAAATATATTTGTGAATGATCTTGAGTTAGGATAGTAGGAAATTGGTTAAATTTGTTTGTGATGCTAAACTATTCAGAGAAGTAAAATCAAAAAGGAATTTTTAAAAAAATTCTAAAGCAATTTTAAAGGAGAAAATGGTGTTCCATGTACAGAAAATAAAGTGCAAAGTAATGCATATTGGGACAAGAAATCCAAATTTTGGATAAGCATTTATTGTACAGATAATCAGAGTTGGAAGGGACCTTGTAGGTCATCTAGTCCAACCCCCCACCCAAGAGGGAGACCCTACACCATTTCTGACAAATGGCAATCCAATCTCTCCTTGAAAGTCTCAACTGATGGCACTCCCACATCTTCCAAGGGCAAGCTGTTCCATTGGTTGATTGTTCTCACTGTCAGAAAGTTTCTTCTTATTTCCAGGTTGAATCTCTCTTGTTCAGTTTCCATCCGTTGTTCCTTGTCTGGCCTACCGGCGCTTTAGAAAATAGCTTGACCCCTTCCCCTCTGTGGCAGCCCCTCAAATATTGGAAGACCGCTATCATGTCTCCCTTGGTCCTTCTCTTTACTAGACTAGTCAAGCTCAGTTCCTGTAACCATTTTTCATATGTTTTAGTCTCCAGTCCCCTGATCATCCTGGTTGCTCTTCTCTGCCCTTTTTCTAGAGTCTCAACATCTTTTTTATAATGTGATGACCAAAACTGGATGCAGTACTCTAGGTGTGGTCTTACTAAGGCTTTATAGAGTGGTATTAGTACTTCCCTTGATCTTGATTGTATCCCTCTGTTAATACAACTTAGGATTGCATTTGCGTTTTTGGCTGCTGCTGCACACTAATTGCTCATATTTAGCTGGTTGTCCACTAAGACTCCAAGATCCCTCTCACAGTTTCTGCTATTGAGCCTGGTTTCATCCAGTCAATATGTGTACTTTTGGTTTTTCTTGCCTAAGTGTAGGACTTTACTTTTCTCTATATTGAATTTCATTTTATTAGAAATGGTCCAGTGTTCTAGTCTGTCAAGATCCATCTAGATCTTGAGCCTACCTTTTTGGGTGTTAGCTATTCCTGCCAGCTTGGTATCATCTGCAAATTTGGTAAGTTCCCCTTCTGTTCCCTCATCTAAGTTATTAATGAAGATATTGAAGACTACTGGGCCTAAGATGGAACCTTGTGGCATCCCACTGCTTACTTCCCTCCATGTAGACTTAGACCCATTAAGGACTACTCGTTGAGTATGGTTTGCCAGCCAGTTGCGAATCCATAGGTGGTGCTATCTATTCCACTTTTTTCTAGCTTACTAAGAAGTAGGTTGTGGTCTACTTTATCGAATGCCTTGCTGAAATAGTATTTTAGTATTCATAGTATTTTGCTGGTCTACTAAGTTAGTCACTTTGTTGAAGAATGAAATAAGATTGGTTTGGCATGATCTGTTTTTTACAAACCCGTGCTGACCGTGAGTTTTTCTTTACTTGTTTCTAGATGTTGGTAGATCTGTTTTTTTATTATCTTTTCCAGTATCTTCCCGAATATTGATGTTAGACAGATTGGTCTATAGTTTCCTTGGTCTGTTTTTTTTTCCTTTTTTGAAGATGGGAACCATATCAGCTCTTTTCCAGTCCTCTGGTAGTTCCCCGGTGCTCCAGGATTTTTGAAAGATATGGTGCAGTGGTTCTGAGATGATCTCTGCCAGCTCCTTTAAAACTCTGGGATGTAATCCATCAGGCCCTGGTGATTTTTTTTTATCAAGATCAGACAGGTGTTCTCTTACTTTTTTTTGATTATTTTAACTTTTATTTATGGTCTGTCTTTTATAGTTATGTTTTTGGTAGGTTGAACTATAGTTTCTTTTTGCATGAAGATGGATGCAAAGAATGAGTTAAGCAGTGCTGTTTTCTCTCTGTTGCCTGTTACTTCCTTGCCATCTTCTCTCTTGAGTGGACTGACTGTTTCCTTGATTTTGTTTCTTGTTATTTATATGTTGGAAGAAACTTTTTTTATTATTATCTTTGACTTTTGTTGCAAGTCTTCATTCTGAGCCTTTGCTTTCCTGACTTTTTTCTTTGCAGATTCTGACTATCTGCTGATAGTGTGCCTTAAGGCCCTGTCACATTGGCTGACAGATGCAAAATGTTTGTAAAAAGGACACAGCGAACGACAAAATGTTCCATCCATTGTTATCCGCTCTCAAAAGTGCCCCAAATGTGCATAAGCAGAGAAGACAACAACGGAAAGGAACGGACAGGGGGAGGATGTAGAGGGGATGGAAAGCGGATGCTCCACGGAAGCCTAGCGGATGGAAGCGGATGGGAGCGGATGGCACATCCGCAGGGCTTCCGGGGGAGCACAGCGAAGCAGATGTGCAGCAGAAAGAGCGGATGCAGAGCGGATGCCGAGCGGACGAAGTGGATGCAGAGCGGAAGCCTAGCAGATGCCTAGCAGATGCACAGCGTTCACTGCGTATGCAGGGAGGATGCATTGCGTCAGCCCCGCGGATATAAAGGGAAGCAGCTCACAAGCAGGTCACCATTCAGAGGAAAGACCTGCTGCCAGACACAGCTCCAGCCAGCCAGCCAGCAAGCCAACAACCCAACAACCGTGGGGAAGAAGAGAAAGCCTCAGCCATCTGCTGCCAGCCCTGGCAAGAGGGACAGGGCCACCATCCCACCCCCTGGCCCTGACTCTGCTTCTGCTGGGGCTTCTGCTGCTCGGGCTCGCTCTTCTGGGGCTGGAGCTTCTGCTGGCGCTGCTCCTGGTGCTGGTGCTTCTGCTGGTGCTTACTCTGCTGGCACTGCTCCTGGTGCTGGGGCTTCTACTGGTGCTTACTCTGCTGGCACTGCTCCTGGTGCTGGTGCTTCTGCTGGTGCTCCTGGTGCTCTTGGTCCTGCTGGTGCTGCTGGTGCTACTGGTCCTGCTGGTGCTGCTGGCGCTGCTGGTGATTACTCTGCTGGTGCTCCTGGTCCTGCTGGTGCTGCTGGTGCTGGTGCTGGTGCTGGTGCTGGTGCTGGTGCTGCTGCTGCTGCTGCTGCTGCTGTTGGTCCTGCTGGTCCTGCTTTTGCTGCTACTGTTGTTGCTGCTGCTGCTGCTGGTGGTGGTGTGGAGGGGCAGCCCCTACAACTTCGAAGCCCCTCTGATGAGGGCCCATATGGCCCTGCCAGAGGGAGGAAGATGCAGACGCGTGAATGGGAGAGGAGGCAATACTCAATTGAAGAGGAACATGAGGATGAGATGCTGGAATGGCTGAGGGAGAATGAGTATCTATGGCGGAAGGGACATAGGCTCTATCGAGACACCAAAAGGAAGCAGGCTGCTTGGAGAGAGAAGGCGGAGAGCCTGGGCTACATTTTGGAGGTGCTCCTCAGCTGGTGGAAGCACATGCACACCTGGTACAGGAAGCTGCACCTCAAGAAATCTGGCCAGGCCACAGTCCAGCTCACCGACCGGGAGACGTACATGATGGCCAAGTGCAGCTTCTTGGAGGGTAAGATCCGCCACCGAGGAGCAGCCCCTCTCACAACCCTCTCTCTCAGGCAGCCTGCTGAGAGCCAGTCCTCTTCTGGCAAAGAGTCAGCTCCTGTGTCCAGGCAGGTATCTGTGGAGCGTGTCACGATGGAGACCCCCCCGACAGCTGTACTACTCATGGCATAGCGCGTGGAGGACCCCCTGACACAGTGGGAGCAAGGAGAGGGCACTTCCACCACAGGCCAACCCACATCCACCCCCAGCTCCACCTCCACAGAAAGGCAGAGAGGCAGACAGGAGGGGCAGAGCCACACTGTACTGCTGGAGATCAGGGACACCATCAGAAGCAATGTAGATCTCCTCTCTCAGCTGGTACACACTGACGTCCCATCCTCCAACCGCAAGCCCTTCCTCACCTACGTCAACCAGACCCTCATGAACATGTCAGAACCCCAGTACCAGGTGGTGAAGGACAGGATCACCAATCTTCCTCACAACCCTCTAGACCAAGATGAACCTGCTCCCACCCAGTCCAGGCCTGCTCCTATACCCCAGGTGATGTCATTGCCCTTCCAATGCTTTCCACAGGCCCTACCCTACCAAGGCTACAGTTACCAGGAGGTCCAGCAGCACAGGCAACCCTTCCCAGTCCAGGCACAGGTACATCAAACGCCACCGGTGCCACCGATGCCACTGATGCCACCAATGCCACAGATGCCACAGATGCCACTGACACCACAGATACCACCCATGCCTCACCTCGCTCAGCTGCAGATCAGACATCTCCACTACACTCCTCCTTCCTCCACCCCACAGCAAAGCCCGGCCTGAAGAACATCTGTCATTGGTATTAGGGCTGACACCCCATGTCCTGGAGGAAGGGGCACTCAACATCACAGGACTGAGCCAGCTCTCTGAGAGCTTCCTCCACACACCATCCCCTGTTGTTCTTTCGGGGCCAGGCACCCCAATGACGCCTCAGACCAGCATTCCAGCAGCAGCCACCTCCACAGCACCTGGACCCTTCACCCCTGAGACTGGGCACGCCTCAGAGTGACTAAGAAGAGTGCCAGAGACTGGGTTGCTACCTGATGACTTTATCTTTGCTTGGGACACTTGGGTCATTTTCTTTTACAGTTTGTTATTAATAAAGATTATCTTTGCTTCACACACTTGCTTCATTTATTTTAGTCAATAAAGTCTTGGTGGAAACTTTTAGAAATGGTTTAAGCCTTTGCATGCTTGTGGGATGGGTTAAGATAGCAGTGGGATGGGCAGGGATACCTTTGGGATGGGTAATAGCTGTGGGATGGGCAGAGATACCTTTGGGATGGGTAATAGCTGTGGGATGGGCAGGGATACCCTTGGGATGGGTAATAGCTGTGGGATGGGCAGGGATACCTTTGGGATAGGTAAGGATAGCTGTGGGATAGATAAACCTCCAGTGCAAGCATAGTGGGACTGTATGGTCCACCCTCCCAGGTGGCACACCTTTGACCCTTTATTATCAATAACAATGTAATCATTGATCCACACATTTCAACATAAACACAACTCTTCATTAAGTGCCCTGTTCATTGTAGGCCCACCCAACATACATGGCACAATCTCATCACTGTTATGCCACAGCCTCAAGGAAGCATCAATGAAACATCTATCATCCTGTCTTGCCACTCTACTGCTCCAGCTGGGGAGTTGCACCAGTGTCTCAGGAGGTTGCGCTGCTTCTTCCCTTCACGTGAAACTCTGTTGAGGCCTTGCACATCCACAGTGTCTATCAGGTTTCACCCTTGCCTCCATTCACCTGGCTCCATGTCCCCATTGCCTTGTTGGAGGTCCATGAGCCTGTTCTGCAACACTGGGTAGCGAGTGCGCATGAGATTGTGCAGGATGCAGCAAGCTTCCACGATGTTCCTCATGGTCTCTGGGCTATGCTGCATAGTGGTGAGAAGTACCTGGAACCTGTTGGCCAGGATGCCAAAGGCGTTTTCCACCACCCGTCTTGCCCTGGACAGCCTGTAGTTGAAGATCCTCTCTTCACGGGTGAGGCATCTGGAAGTATAGGGCTTCATGAGGTAGGTTCTGAGGGAGAAAGCATCATCCTCCATGATGAAGTAGGGAACATCTTGTGTGTCGTTGGGCAGGGGGTCTGGATCAGGGAAGCCCATGATGAGATTGAGTTCCAGCTCCTCCGTGAGGTGACTGGCGTTGTATACCTGGGCATCTGAAGATGAGCCGTTGCCTGAAGCATCGATGTACATGAACTTTGAGTCAGCATCGACCATGGCGAAGAGGATGATGCTGAAGAAGCCCTTGTAGTTGAAATAAGTGGCCCCTGACTTGGCTGGAGCTTTGCAGGCCACGTGCTTGTCATCTATGGCTCCAATGGTGCGGGGGAAGTTCCACTTCTGATACCACTGCTCTGCAACTTTCTTTCAGCCTTCTTCAGTGGAGGGGCACTGGAGGAGCTCCTCCAGGTATTCTTCGATGATGGCCTGCACCACTTCTCTGACCACAATGCTGATGGTGTTGTGTGGCACCTTCCAGCCGTACTGCATGCTCCTGTACGTAGTCCCTGAGGCCAGGTGGTGCAGAGTCAGTACCACCTTGAGCCCAGCGTCCAGGCTGGGCCAGAAGTTGGTGCTCTGCTTGGTCAACCTGGGTCTCAGCCGCTCCACAACTTCATCAAACATGGCTGGAGGCATCCTCATGAAGTTCTGGAATGCACAAGGGTCTTCGTTCCTCAGCTCCACCATCAGCTTGTTATACAGTCCGTACTCTGCTCTTCTCCCGATCCATCTTCAGACCGTGACACTTCTTGGCCGCCTCCTTTTCTTCCCGTAGAACAGGTCAAAGAGCCTGTAGATGGCTTCGCACTGTTGCGGAATGATGGTGGCTACCAAAAGGAGTGTGTTACGATCCATGGTGGAGATGACTGGATGCTGTGGAAGAGCAAGAGCCAGATGAAGGCTGAAAAGGTCTGCACAGCAGGGCTACTGGACTGAAAGTGAGATCCAGGTGAGTTTCTCCCCCTTTTTATAGGAAAGATAGGTTTTCCACTTGGTGTCCCTTTGCATCCTCTCGGCATCCTGCAGACATTCTAAATATCCAAGATAGGTCCCCTCTGTGAACGTTTTTTCCGTTTTAATGCTTTGTATGCGAGCTGCATCTGCTTTCATCCTTTCATCCTTTCATCCATGCTACGAACGCTTTGTGTCCATTCCGCATCCGTTTCGCTTCTTCCCTGTGTCCGTTTTCCGCTGGAGCGGATGTGAGTTGCATGGATGAGCAGCGGATGCCTAGAGGACATAGCGGACGTGTAATGGATGACGACAGATGTAGAACGGATGTTCCCCGTATGCGTTGCGGATGCAGAATGGACGCGTTGGATACATTTTTCGCTCAAAAAGTTTTGAGCAGCTCAAAACTTTTTGAGCAGATGGAATCTCAGTCGACGGATGCTGGACTGTTAGAGAGGATGAAAAACGGAGGCAGTGAGTACAGAACGGAAGCATCGCGTTAACCAACGGATGGCAAGTGTTTCTCTCCATTTTACATCCTCTTTCCATCTGTTGGTGCAGTGTGACATGGGCTTTAGTTGTATGTCCTTCTTTCCATTTTTTTGTACCTGTCCTTTTTTTCTTTCAATTTGCCAAAGAGATCTTGGTGCAGCCATGCTGGTTTCTTCTTGGATTTGTTGTTTTTCTTTCTCAGTGGTATTGTGCTGGTCTGGGCTTCTATGATCACACTTTTTAGAGTTTCCCATGATTCTTGAATTGTTTTCCCTTTAGAATTTTCATCCATGGAATTTTTCCCAGGTTCTCTCTGAGTTTATTGAAATCAGCTCTTTTAAAATCCAAGACTCTGGTGTCATTATGCTCTGTTGCTTTGTTTGTGTTATGTTGAATTCTAGTATGACATGGTCACTCTCACTCAAGGTTCCTGCAGTTTCAACTCCCTCAATCACTTCTTCCCTGTTTGTAAGAATTAAGTCCAGTATGGCTGTCCCTCTAGTTTCACCCTCTAACTTTTGGGTAACAAAGTTGTCAGCTAGGTTGGTTAGGGACTTATTTGATTTCTCACTTTGTGCAGAATTAGTTTTCCAATTGATATCAGGATAATTAAAGTCTCTCACTACTATTGTTGTGTGTTTCCTGCATATGTTTGTTAGTTGGCTGGAAAAAAGGACATCTATTTTTTCTGCTTGATTGGGTGGCCTATTATATACACCTGTGGCTATGTCATTCTTTTTTCTTTTATATTGACCCATATGCATTCTAGCAGGTTTTCATCTTTGGTTTCATGCATTTCTATAGCAATATAGTGGTCCTTTAGATACAGTACAACTCCACCTCCTCTTTTATGGGGTCTTGTTTTTTTGAATAGTTTGTATCCTTCTACCAGTATGTTCCAGTCATGGGTTTCATCCCACCAAGTTTCTATTATTCCAACTATATCATATTTACCTTCATGTATTCATAGTTCAATTGTAGTTCAACACTATTAGATAGTGTTATTAATTAAAAAAATGTGATTTTGGACTCATGGAAAATCAGCCTAAAGCTGAAATTGTGAAAACCCAAGTGGAAAATAAAATAGCCATTACATTAATTGCCTTTCATTAATCTAGGATGAGGTTGCACAAATATAGTCTTCACAATCAAAGAGAGAGTTTGTAGGATAGAAAAAGGGAGAAAAAAGGACAACCAAACTAAAATATCCTCCTATGAAGAAACATTCTATTTTGAACTATTTTAATTTGTAACAAAAGTGGCAATACAATAATGGTGTTTAAAATCATGCACAAAATGGAAAGTGTAAATAGAGATATGTTTACTCCCATTTTCACAACTTGGGCAATGCCTAATAAGACTAAATTGGACTACTGATAAATGGAAATATTTCTTTAAACAATGTGTTCCTTTGAGTAGTTTGCTGCCATCAGATGTAACAGCTGCCAAATGAGATAACTTTTCAAAGGACTAGAGGAATTTGTGGGTTATCATTACATTTTGGTGATTTATATTTCTTACCTCTGAAATCACAGGCAGCATAGCTCAAATACCAGTTGTAAGGTCACAAGAAGGCTATTGTGGTCTGGTCCATGTTTACAAACTTGTAGAAAGCATTTGGTTTCCCTCTGTATGCTGCAGAATTCTGAATTCTGAGTTGGCCTTATCCAGAAGGACCTGTTTCTGTATTCTTGTACTATTATTCAGTGTCATATGAAACTCTTTACCTTGTCTATAATAATCCTACTACTTAAGAATCCCAGCGTTGATGACAACTAAAAAGCAGCTATATAGTGCATCAAATCTAATCAATTAAATGTTAAATCTATCATTCTTTCCAAGAACATCTTAATTTAGTTACCAAAAAGTATCAAAATATTAGTATAAAGCTTATATTCATTCAAGTCAATGCAGCTCTACTGACTCAATTATTCTTTCTTGAACTTCCCTCTGTGTTCAGGGTTTATAAAGACAATGCCAACAGGAAGAAAGAATTCCAAATTCAAGGCTAGAGTAAGACAGAGTATTGATTTCTCTCAGAGGAAAATTAGATAACTGACGAGAAGAAAATTAGATAAAACTGTATTTGGATCCATCATCAAAACTCTTAGCATTTCTATGGTCATATACTCTCTTACTAGATCAAGGGGATTTGGTTAGTTATTTCTTCCATGTTAATTTTATAGTTTGAATCATTTTTCCGAACCTATGAAGCAAAAGTATCTTTATAAAATTTATAGAATTTTGAGCAGGTTGATAAGTGGGGGAAAGAATAATTTATTGCATGCATATATGTCAGAGTCCTAGTGAATTCATTCTGTCTGTTTCTTGAAATAGTAGGACATTCAAAACACTAATTTGGACTGGTTACAGATAAAGACCCTCATCCTCTGCCCTTCATACTACTCACTGTACTGATGCTCAGCATCAATGATGTTTTCTCAGTGGAGTTGTGTTCATAGCAGCTACCTGGGCTGGTGGTGATCTGGATGCCACATGAGTGAGATTGTTTCACTAGATAAAAGGACAATGTGCAGATTCTATAAAACTCAGATTTTCTTGAGTGGAAGGCTATTCTTATTTTAAGTGCTCCAAAAGGTGTGCCACACATTTGCATAGATGTTACCTCACCTTAAAACCCTGCAAATGATCTATGAGGTCCCAAAGTCAGCTCCTCTGGAGTCAGCTGGATTGTTCATCAGTTCAATGGATTGGATCCTCTGAGTGTTGCTTTGTTTTAGGCTGAGGTCTTTTATATCAATATAATGAATGGGGTCTTTCTGTATTTGCTATACAGTTTTAATTAGTTTCCTGCAAGAGCTGTTTCTGTTTGGAAAACAAACTACATTTTCCCCTCCCCTTTCTGCTTCCCACCACTGTTGCAGACACTCAGGCTCCTTGTTGTAGTTTAGCCCCATTAGCCAATGAATTAATCATAATGTCTGCCAGTCTATTAAATGCCACTTAATCTGGAAGGGAATGTGGCATTAGACAAATTGGGCATGGATAGGGATGCTTGGGTTAAGCGGTCAGATTATTGCACTATTACCCTTACACGAGCTTGTGAGAATTCCAAGAATGGAAAGTTTCAGATTAGAAAAATTGAAAATACAGTTGGTTGTATTATATGGACATAGGCTAAGTCTATTGTGCAGTTATATGAAAGTCTTCAGTTCCTCTGACTTCCTCTGCAGGACCAAAGTTTAAGATTCTTCTTGTATGGATGGAAATCAAAACAAAAGAATAACCACATAATACCTCAATACTTGCTAGAGACATTCAGTACTTTGGGAGTAGACCACCTTTACTTTTAGATGGCTAATTTGTCAGTCCAGAGACATGATTTTCTTTGTGCTCTGAAGTCTCCTTGCATGCAACTAACCTACAAAATCTGTATTCTTGTTATATTAGAAGCATTAATCAAAAATAACTGATTCTTTTGCTACAAAAAAAACTCTCTTCATACTCGACATAAATGACCTCTGTGATCATATTAAGAGCAACTGTGTTCTGTTCACTGATGATGTAAAACTATTCAACACCACAGACAATACTGCTACCCTTCAAAAATACCTCAACTATGTATCAGAATGGTCAAACAAATGGCAATTTCAAATTTCAACAAATAAATGCTCTGTCTTACATATAGGCAAAAAAAATATATCAGAAAATAAAATACAGGCTGAATAATCAAGACCTTGTTGACGATCCAAACTCTGTCAAGGACCTTGGAGTACTCATCTCTAATGATCTAAGTGCTAGAGCCCACTATAACTACACAACCAAAAAGGCATTAAGATTTGTTAACCTAATCTTACGTAGCTTTTTCTCTGGTAATATTATACTACTAACTAGAGCATACAAAACATTTGCTAGACCAATACTCAAATACAGCTCATCAGTCTGGAAACCACATTACGTATCTGATAATAACACAGTTGAGAAAGTCCAGAAATATTTCACAAGGAGAGTTCTCCACTCCTCTACTTGTTGCAGAATACCTTATGCCACCAGACTTGAAATTTTAGACCTAGAAAACCTAGAACTATGCCGCCTTCGGTCCGATCTAAGTACAGCATATAAAATCATACATTGCAATGTCCTACCTGTCAATGAATACTTCAGCTTCAACCATAACAATACAAGAGCAAACAATAGATACAAACTCAAGGTTAATCGCACCAAACTTGATTGCAGGAAATACAATTTCAGCAACAGAGTGGTTAATATCTGGAACACTCTATCTTACTCTGTGGTTTCTTCCTCAAACCCCCAAAACTTTAACCTTAGACTTTCTACTATTGACCTCACCCCTTTCCTAAGAGGTCTGTAGGGGGCATGCATAAGCACACCAACATGCCTACCATCCCTGTCCTATTGTTTCTTTTATTTTTCTTATATGTATCCATGTATTCATAACTATGTTTTTACTTATACCTATTATTTTGTAAGCAATTAACAAACCAAATAAAATAAATAAAAAATAAATTCTATGCAGTTCTCTATACAACCACTAGATGGTGATTAACAACCATTTCTGTTCAGCCGATTTTAAAAGCTTTTTTATCCTTTGAGGAAGGATTTTCCTCACTTTTCCTTTCAGGGAAACCTAATTACGCTTACATTCTATAATAAGACAAAACATGTGTTTGATCAATACACAAAGGAGAGAATCAATTCTCTTGCTACCTCTTGATGCACAATTTTTGTATTGTGATATAATACAACGGTGAAAATAAAATTCCCTCTTGTTTTAGGCCAGGTTTGCTGTTTCCTAAATGTGTCTCTGCATGTTTCTGACTTGTATCTCTAACTCACTTTTCTGCTTCTGATTTGTCCTACGGCATTCTTAGAAGTCTTAACCTACAGATTTAGAGAAAACACCAGCTTGACAGAGCCATAAGGAAGCAGGTACACACATATATACACATACCAAACCAGCAGCTGAAACTTAAAATGTTCTTACTGCTGAATGTGTTATTGCCCAGAATTGTTATATATTATGTCTCCTGCAGTCCTGTATTTTCATTTTCTCTTTCCCACCTTTCTGGCTGCTATTAGCTGTGTGTACTTTTTTCTGTTAAGGAGGAAAACAAACTGAAAGAGGGCATTGAATCACTACTATTGTTATCAGCTTGCTACCCTCAGAAAATCTGAGAGTAAAATCCTAACTGATATTCTGATTCCAAACTTGAAAAATACTTAATTGCTCATTTGTTATACATCATTACATTAATGATAATCAGTAATCGTTTTCATTGCATATTCTAATGACCTAACTGTTCCCATATGAAGCTGCCAATGTCTTGAGATATTTCCAGACATTTTATTTTGATTACTCAAGAATGTCACTAGTTGGGCAAACAGGTAGAAAAGCATTCCAATTGTTGAGCATTCTCTAGAACAACAGTGGGCCTAATATGTTCTTGGATTATTGGATGATTTTGGATTAAGATAAATCTGAATTGTTCAAAAGGCTGTAGTTTGATTTATGTCACTGTTATTTCACTTCTGCTTTAGCACACACAGAATATTCTTCCTTTTTAGGGATAGGTAGAGAAAAATTTAACTGAAGCTTCATGACCTCTAATTTTCAGGAAAAAGATAAAAAAAAGTATATAGGTAAAATGTAATTTGGGAGAGAAGAATGCCAAATGTTATGTAATAAAGATTACCTGAATGAATAGATAATGAAATAGTTTTTCAGTCCTGGTTATTTAACTGTTACTCGGTGATAGTCACCATTCTTCCTCATCATTTGTCAGAGTGACTGAAGTTGATGAAACAACAGGCCTCAAAGGCCAAGATGCCTTGCTCTTCTTGATCCACATTGAGAGATTTTCTGAATGCAATTGATGTCTCTGTATATACGTAAATGGGTTTTCACTTTTTTTTCACTGTAGTACTGTTATTTTTCTTTTTAACCTGATTCATATATACTAGCGACTTTCATCAGTGATTGGAGTGATGCATCTAGAAAAGCAGGATAGTTTTTCAGACAAAGCACTGAGGTAAACAAAACAGAAACATGTTTCTCTTAATACACTTTTGAACACTTTGTTAAAATGTTACTGTCTTTGGATATAATAAACTTCAACTAACTTCTCTGATCTGGAGGCAAGAATTTTTTCATGGATTGTGTTACTTCTTGTCAAAGAGCATTGATTAAAAATTTGCCTCACAGGCAATATAGAGAGAAAAAAACCCCAAATAAAAATAAGTTATTAATCAGTCTAACAGGCAATTTAAATAGAGAACTGCCTTCTGTGACACATTAAAAATGGTTATGAGGAATATTTTACAAGGCAATATTTGAACAGGAAAAAGAAAAAGAAATATATCATGTAAACTTAGTCTTTCGCTATCTATGTAGTAGCTGAATAATGGAAGCACACACTGTGTTTGTGTTATCAAAGCTGTCTTGCCTGCAGATATACCTGCATTTTGACATGGTGCTATCCCAAAACTCTTTAGCCCTGAGGCTTTCATTGTCCTGGAATAGCAATTTACAGTGCATATTGAAGGCAAGAAGGCAAGAAATAAGCATCAATATGGAAAAGGGAAGAACTGGCATGTTAAAACTTTGACACAAGGCTATGTTGCAAGATGAATTCTGCAAAGGTGTATTTTTATGACTTACAAAATATCTTACAGGAAATCTGTCTTGTTTCATATGGTCTTAATGTCTTAATGTCTTCCTAGCCCAGATCAGGGGTGCCTGCTACCAGTTCACACTAATTCGGGCAAACCAGATGTTAATTTTATATCAGGTTAGGCGAAT
Source organism: Laticauda colubrina (assembly GCA_015471245.1). Classification (NCBI taxonomy): domain Eukaryota; kingdom Metazoa; phylum Chordata; class Lepidosauria; order Squamata; family Elapidae; genus Laticauda; species Laticauda colubrina. The sequence goes on from BLBF01000016.1 coordinate 46,479,151, forward strand.
CGGTAGTTGCAATGACAGGCTGGCCTGGCCTACCCTACCCCTCCCCTCCCCGAAGTCTCTATGTGGCCCATTTTGGATCCCAGGTGAGGTCAGGGCCTGCGCAGAGGCTTGAGGAGGGCAAAAAAACGGGCCTCCTGGAGGCTCTGAAAGGCCTTCAGAAGGCCTCCAGAGAGCCTCTGGAGCCTAGGGAGGGTGAAAACATCCCGCCCCAGTGGTGCAGGAGGCTGACTAGGCCACACCCACCATGGCCACACCCATCCAGCAATGGGGCAGAGAATTGGCTGCTAAATTTTTTGAAGCCCACCCTTGGCCCAGATCCTTGGGAAGAATGATAGGTGGATAAAAAGGCCAAATCCAATCTGAACATCTGTTTGACTGAACAATGAACCAACAGAACTAATAGTAAGGATCTGACTAGGAATCTATTGGTGAATCAGGAAAAAAAAATCCCAGTTTTTAATTGCGTGGAAAGATCGCAATTTACTTACAACTTCTTCTGACCTGAGGCCATCTTTCTGCTTCCCACTGGTCTTTCTGTGTGAGGACATAGAACTGTATGTGCATGTTCATTAAGATACATCATTGATGTTGCCGTATAACATAAGCAAATTACACCATTTGCGCAATTATGGCATCATGGCGTTTACTGACTTATGCTGTTTCCCTTCTACACACATTCTTACCATCCTTTTATTTCCAGTCTATCCTAAAGATTTGTCAAGCAAACAGTTAAAATCATGCAATACTGGTATGTTTTGGCTAATATTTTCCATTTTAAAAGGAGTCAGAGCTCTATTAACAGCAGCCTGAAGTGGTGTCACTCTCTGTTATTCCCACAGCTGCGTGCCATAAATGAATAATAAAAAGCTGCATACAATAATGATGATTAATTGCATCTTTTCTCATATCTTCATATCAATTAGCTGGGAATGGTCCTTTGTTTAAATAATTGTCTTCTGTAAATAAATGTGTAAACACTACTTAAAGCATATTTTTGGTCTAATGGCACTCATCTGAAAGTTAACAGATTCAAGATGTGATGTGTGCTTTAATTGATTGAATGTACAATAAAATATGACATTGGGTGTTAATTTTTATAGAAACAGCATTAAAGCTTCAATCAAATTATACGTTGTATACTGTAATGTGAGTCTGCATTAGACCAATTCATTATTTCAATTCAGGCTAGCATTATAGAAATTATGTAAATACTGCAAGAATAAAAGGTGAGTGAATAAGGATTAGAGGTATTTTGCACCTCACCTGACAGCTCTTGGAAATGGAAAATATATTTTTTCATTCTTTTCTGGCTGATATAAATGATGATTTGAAAATAATGAGCATAAAATAGTTCTCTTTGCATAAGACCAACATTCTTATCAGGAAAGGTTCATTTCCCAGGGTAATGCCCAAATATGTCACTGTACCAATCTCAGGTATTATCTGTTATAGAATCTGCCTTCCATAAAAACATTTTTGGCAGAGGTTCCACTGTCTAAAAATACTATCAAGTCCCTAAATGTCTATGGAGATTATCAGTCATCCAAGTCATGACTGACCCAAAGGTGCTTTTTCAAGAGGCAACTGGACTTTCTGGTTTTTCTTTGAAGATCCTTTCCTTCTCATCCCAAGAGTTGAAGAAGCTTATTGGATGAGAAGCAAAATGTCTTCAAAAAAACCCCAGGAAGTCCAGTTGTCTCTTGAAAAAGCACCTTTGGGACTATCAAGTCCCTGATTAGTATGGTTGCTTATATTCCTATTCTCTTACGAAAAAAATATAATTTATGATTGTTCACTGCCCAGAATATTTTCAATGGATGGCTATACAAATTGAATAAATAAATAAAAATAACAAGGTAAAAAATCCCAAACTGTTTGAACCTCAGTGTTAGACTCAAAGTCCTAGGAGGATTCTATGCAACTCTTGGCTTCAACGGATCCATTGTCTGATGTTCTTGAGTTCCTGGAATGTAAAAAGAACATGGATTGGTGTAATTTTCACTGTTGACTCTCTTAATAGCTATTCATTAAAATTCTTTTTGGCATTTCCCTCTAGTCTCATCTTATTGCCTTCTAATTCTAAAGGCTCTTTACTGGCTATCTGGATGCCAAGCCAACAGTTCAATAGAACTTTGGAAGAATTGTTTAAGACCTCATGGAAGATTGAATACAACATATCTGTGCTATTACCTAACTTAAAAGCTTATCTTTTTCAAGACTTTGTATCAGTCTAAAAAGAAATTAATTAAACTTAGTGTTTGGGCAGATAAAACACCTGAAAAAAGGCAGGCTGTTTCAATGAACATCAGATGGACAATGTCTGATTAGATCATCAGGGTCTGGTTAGATTGAAAGCATTTCTTCTAAATCACTTCTATTATTCATTATCTTTTGGGGGGGAAATTTACTGTTTCTTCCTCTGCTTGAGAAAACTGGCTGGTAGAATGGACAGTCATAAAACATTAAAGCCAGAACATAATATAATTTATTTATCACTGTGAAAGTATTGTTGATAAAAGGTTCCAAAACATTGTATGATGATCTACAGGTAAGTATAAAGTAGAGATTATAATATTGTGGTCACTTGATCTATGCATATATTTAGTGAAACCTCAAAATATCTTCATACTTTTGTGGTACCTTTTTATGGTTGGTTATGTTTCTTTATCTAAAGGAAGATATTTTTGACAAAAAAGACCAAAGCATTTTAAAAGGGGGGAGGAGAGGAAGAGTTATGTCCTAGAATCTTGGTTCATTCCTCTTTGGGCATATGGGATACAGCCATCCAGTAGTATTCCAGAACATTTTTCTTCTAGACTAATGGTTACATGCATGAATTAGGTACTGTAGGAAACAAGAAAACATTACCAAGTTTTCTCAAGCCGACTATACTATTTTGACACTAAATCAAACCATTCCTTTTTGTTCCTCAGACATTTACAATTTTGGCACAACAATTCAATTTTATTGAATACTAAATGCTCCAATAGTAAGTATTATGGCAATTCCTTGGGCATCCCAGGAAGAGAGGGAGGGAGGGAGGGAGAGGGAGAGAGAGATAATACAGGTAATACTTCATTTGCACCCTCAATCCTTTCTGCTCTAGCTCAGACAGAGAATCTCTTCAAAAATCTTCATGATCAGTGTTTCTCAATCTGGGCAAGTTTGAGATGCGTGACTTCAATTCCCAGAAAAACTCAGCCAACTTCAAAATGGATTGGGCCTATCACAGCCTTGTTCTCCATTTCTCAGCTTGACACACTTTGGGGGGAGGAGGGAGCTTGGAATATCAGACCACCAACAACTTACTGTCACAGGGGAACCAAGGTCATTCCAGCAGGTGCTAGCCAAAGACTGGAAGAGATTACCAAGGAGATGCCAGAAAACCTAATTGGACAATGTGACCTGTGACAAGGAGGTAGGGAACTGTCTATTCTTTAATTATATTGAAAGCATGGGGATTAGCCAGACTGGTTTTGTTTTTCAACTGTGCCGAAATGATGTATTAAATAAAGCAGTTCTTTGAGAAAGCTAAAAGTTTCAGAGTTGTTGGATTGGTTGGACTAATTACTTGGAACCTTGACAGCCTATTTATCTATTCACATCTGCATGCTTTCAATCTGCTAGGTTGGCAGGAGCTGGGGCAAGTAATGGAACTCACCCTGTTGCACGGTACTTGAATCTCTAATGCGGTATCTGCTATCCCGCATCAGATGGGCGTCTCATGATAGGG
>BLBF01000016.1:46487883-46517014 GCA_015471245.1 Laticauda colubrina
ATTGATATACAGTTGCAAACACATAAATGATACATAGTTACAACACTCTAACCCAGACTGTCAGCTTTCTAACCAATGACCTATCATGCCATTATCATATAAAGTTAGTACTTTTATGATATCATGCACATTACATTATAATTAGAAGGGTGAAAATTTATATCATAATTAAATAGACTAACAGACTAAAACATGAGTAAAATCAATTTTCAAAAATTATTATATGCTGGATAACTTGAAAAATTAAATAAGATTGTGATTATGGTTATAAAATGGGATCAGATAACTTTTCTATTGTAACTTTTCAATTATTTATCCTTCTTTGAATAAAATCTGCCACTGAATTTTGACAAGCTCAAGACAGGGGCTAATGGTTCATCTATGTTTACATTTACAATAGGATTTCCTTTGATATTTGAAAGGTTCTCATGTCATCTGACCTTAAAGTGACTTCAGAACTTTCTTTCATGAACCAATTTGTGAAACCTTGAGAATCCCAGGAATTGCTGTCAATTCAGAAAGCTTCCCTTTGGGACAACCATTGAGGATTAACACCTGTTAAATGGAAATAACAACCCATTACAGTTCCCTTATTTTTTTAAAATGAAATTATAAAATATATTTATTTTTCTTTCTGATTCTCCAAGGTAAAACATTTGTGGTTAAAATACCTACTGTATGTTGAAGAACATAGCTTCTTTTTTCTTTCAATTCAAAACACTTAAATAAAAATACTTTTTAATTGCATGGATCTAATAAATATCTTGAGTTTTATATTCATATCTAAGCATTAAATATTTGTATAACTGTTCTAAATACTAGGTAATTATATATTAAAATATAACACTGGGAAGGATTACTCTTTCAACAGACTTTTTGAGATGTCTCCAATAAGTCCCATGATCGGTATTTTTCAGTTGTTAAATAACATTTGCCTTTTGGCATTTTTTCCACAGCTAGAATTATACACGAGAGAGATAACTAAACTTCAAAGGACTAAATAGCCAGGGGAGGGTGGGAGATGGCCACACATAAAGCAGCCCTGCTTTTCCAAACCCCTTTAGTAGCCAGACAAGGTCACTGATCAGGGTAATTTGCAGGAAAAGTCAATTTCTCAAGTACCCAAAGCAGGTGTTATGCCATTCTAGGCCAATTTACTAAGACCAAATTGAGGAAGTTGAAAAAAGCAAAGGTCATGATACACAGGAAGAAATGAGGAAAGTAAATCCCTTTGACTGTATTTTTAACTCTTTTTCAACCGCAATATATTTACAAACTCAAGGCTGTTTCCACTTTAAAGAGAATTGGAGGGTGGTTGTGGTTTTTTTTTTTGGGGGTGGGGGGAGATGTATTTACAGGAAAAGATGTGGTGGGCTGAAGAAACATTCCTTGCACCAGGAAATAGTTTATTTTAGCAAAAGTAAGGCAATTTTAAAAATGTGGGAGGGATTGTACAGGGTCTGTATCAAAGTAAAGTTAATGAAATGATGCACATAAAGACATCTCTTGAGAGAAAAATATACTTTTACATGTTAAAAGTCAGAGAACCCTTTATTGAATTCCATGAAACTATATATCTAAAAAACACTGCTTCTTAACTTTTGCACTTTTGCAGTTTTTCGGGACTACTTTTGTTTCTAAAATTTGCAGTGCATCTACCCCTCCTTTATTTTAGCTAAATTGTGGTCTTTCAGAGATTTCTAAAATAAATAGTCCAACACCAGACTCCAACTGTCATTTGTAATTCAGCTTTGGAGGAGGGCTTACAATTTCAATTGCTGATGTCCCTTTACCGATTCAGCTTAGTTTACAACTATTTCTTCCATTGTCAAAGTGTAACCCATGTCTGGAATGAACTAATAGGATGAGCTATCTCACCAAGGTCAAAAATCAGGTAGGTAGATATGTAAAGATGAAAGTTTTGACAGTTTAAATTTTAACACAAAAATTATATATTAAAAATTATGGAGACAGCATATACAGCCAGATTATTAAAAATATACATTTACATATATAAGCTCGAATTATTGTTCCTTTATGTGTTCAGCAAGTAATACTGATCTGATAATACTGTTCAGCAAGTAATAGCCCATTTTCATTTCTGCAGATTTGAAAGCTTAGAACAGCTACCCACACTGTTGTATCTATAATGTACTCTGACTTCTATGCCTGAAAAAGCATTTTAATGCAACTACTCTTCTGTTTTGAGAATTATTTAGAATTTTAGACTGCATATTTTATTTATATTTTGGACTCCTTTTTCTCCATTCTTAAAATTACTTAAATACTAACTATATGATTATATGACATGGATAAAAGGATAATACCTAAGAAGTGTATTCTTCTGAAAGGTGACTGTGTGTGTTTGTGTGTATATTCATATATTCTTTCCTTTTCTCCTTGGAGGTGAGATTAAAACCACTTTTCCATTGCTTGAAAAAATAAAATAATTCAGTGGTTTTTTTTAAAGATAAATATCAGTTACATCTGAAGGCTGGAAACAATCAAGATGCTGAATACTTTGTATGCCTAGACTGTGAAATCAGAAGATGAGTATGAAGGACCTGGCTTGATTATTCAGACAGATAAATAAATATAGTAAAGCACACAAACAAAGCTTCCCCACCTGCAAGAATGCCCAATCTGTTAAAAGGAATTGCATCCCAAGGGGAAACAAGACAGGACACCAGTGGTTCCCTTACACATGCAGCTGGGGGGATTGCTTAGCCTCCAGCAAGGTCAGGAGCATTGAGCATTGAGTAAAGTGCACAAGGAGAGACCTCCCCTCTGTGTTTGGAGCAAAAACATAGTTAAATGGCAGCTGAACTGCAGCTGCATCTTGACAAGCTATTGGTCCTTTGTTCAACATATTAGATATTCCTCAACCTGGTTTTCTTTCCAAATGTGTAAGACTTCAGCTGCCCCCATTCCTAGCTGACATGGTCATGCTGGTACAAGATAATAGATGTTGTAGTAAGCATGTCAGATAAAGGTGGTAGATGGAGGCAAGATATTGTGGTCTCATGTGAAGGGTCCTTGTTGCTCTCCAAGCTTGGTTGTTTTCTTGCAGGAGTTTCACTCCCCAAACTAGGTAACAGTCTGCAGGAAAACAATAAAACTCAGACAGCAACAAGGACCCCTCATTTCAATCCTGAGCTACAAATATTGTCCTTTATTGATCTTGTGCTTTTGAAATGTGTAACATTTCATTTGCTGAAATGGTTAGTGAGTGGAGTTAATATCCCTGATTGCTTTGCTCCTATGAAATAAAATTTCTGTCCTAGCAGAAATTTATGGGTTACATTACTTTAAGACAGGGATGGGATCCAAATATTTTTACTACCAGACAGGGCTAGGTGAATGTGGCTAGGTGGGTGTGGCCTTATGACTGGGTGGGCATGGTTTCTTTTTTTGCAGCACTCCCCCGTGCTCCATTTTTTGCCTCCTGGGCCTCAGGAAAGCCTCCTGGGAGCTCCCAGGAGACTTCCCTGAGGCCCAGTGTTCCATGTTAGCATTCTTGGAATACCCTCACCTGATTGGTTAATACAGACTGCACTGTGATTGGATGAAAGAACGACAGTGATTGGTTGGTAAAGAATCAACCGCGATTGGCCGTGCCGATCGCGGGAGATTCAGAAAGCTGTCATTGGATGCGAGCCGCCAGCAAACTTTATAAGAAGGGCTGCTGCGGCTCGCAGAGGACACACAGATCTATACCTTTAATAAAGAGCTGAAGTTACTCTGGTCTTGAGTCTCTTTTTTTCCCGCGCTTCTGCACTGGTGACGAAGGTGGGTTACTGAGACAAAGAGACCAGTCGAGCATGTGGCAACCGAGCTGAACAACCGACGAGATGGCTGGCAGCAACTCGCCACCCGCACCCTTCGATCAGGCAACCGAGGACTGGGAATCATATATCAATCGATTCCTTCTGTTCCTCGAGAGCAAAAACTTGAAAGATGCAAACAACCACAGGAAGAGAACTGTGTTCCTGACCCACTGTGGGCCTGCAGTGTTCAAGATGGCCAAAGCGTTGGCCAAGCCTGAAGACATAAAAGAGATGGCATGGCCAGACCTAGACCGGCTACTCCGAAACCATTACGCCCCGGCTGTTCCCAACCTAATCCGAAGACATGAGTTCTACTGACGGGATCAGAAGGAAGGAGAAAGCATCGGGGACTTCATGGCAGCCCTAAGAAACATCGGGGGTGCGTGCAGTTTCTCCAACATGGACGAGGCTCTGAGAGACCGCGTGGTTCTCAGGTTAAGAGATCCCACACTCCAGAGCAGACTAATGGTTCAGGCAGATATTACGGTCACCGAGACCATTGCTGAAGCCACTGCAGCCAAGGCCACAAAGAAGTCAGCTGCCAAGATGCGGCAAATGAACGCAAGGGACCGGCAAATAACTTTGGAAGCCAACTCATCACCAGAGAAAAGACCCGAGGTTGGTCACAAAGCCACAACAGCACACCACGAGAATGTTGATTCCTCCCCCAATACCGAAGACGAGGAGGAGGAAACCTACAGATTGCAAGCAGAGCGAGACCGACGGGAACGAAGAGGTCGTAAGTCGGGTTTTCAGTGCACCTGATGTGGCGGCGACCACCCCTGTTCAGAGTGTCGGTTCTTAGACGCCATTTGCCGGTACTGTGAGAAACGAGGGCACATCGCCAAGGTCTGCTGCAACAAACAAAACTACAGCCTGAGGCGACGTGACAGGAACGCCCCCCCAGGAACTGGGACAAACATACAGAGAACCGTTGGAGCCACAAGGGTCGAAGCAAGCGGCTCAGTGAAGCCTGACGGAGGGAAGAGACACACCAAACAGTCACCATCGGGCACTCATACAACACTGATGCCAGAAAGGTGCACGTGCAGGTCAGCATCGAAGGCAGGCCGTGCATCATGGAAGTGGATTCCGGATCCTACCTCTCCATGGTATCATGGGACACAATCAAGTGGTTAGTGCCCAGCTTACAAAAATGGGAGCTGGAGAGTCAAAAACTAACCATCAAAGACTACCAGGGGAACCGGATCCCTGTGATAGGAATTGGACATTTCCAAGTTACTTTCAAGAATCATGGGAGATAACTTCCACTAACCATCATGGACAGAGACCGCCCAAGCCTGCTGGGACTGGAATGGTTTGTGCCATTAGGAATCGAGATGACGGGCATCAACCATCTTGAGGAAACAGACTGGGAGGAGGAACTCATGAAGGACTTCCAAGAGGTTTTTGATGGACAATTAGGCAAGTACTGGGATCCCCAATATCATTTAATGTGAACCCCAATATTGCCCCAATCTGTCTTAAACTGAGGTGAGTTACATTCACACTCAAGCCAAAAATCGATGAGCAACTAGACAAGCTCATTGCGCAAGGGATCCTGGAGCCAATAGATCACGCACACTGGGAGACCCCAATAGTCACCCTGATAAAACCAGATGGGTCAGTGAGAATTTGTGGTGACTACAAGGCAACCCTAAATAATGCACTGCAACTGAGTGCGTACCCAGTTCCGGTGGTACAGCACCTCCTGCACTCACTAGGGGGAGGAAAAGTTTTCATGAAGCTCGACCTGGTGCAGGCATACCAGCAGCTGCCAGTCGATGCCGAGACTGTGGAAGCGCAAACCATCGTGATCCACAGGGGGGCTTTCCTGTGCAAAAGACTCCAATTTGGAGTCAGCATCGCACCAGGGGTGTTCCAGAGCTTAATGGAACGATTACTATAAGGCATAAAAGAAGTGGTGCCATATTTCGATGATGTCTTGGTAGCAGCCAAAAACAAAAGACAATTGGGGAGCCGCCTCAGGGAAGTTCTGCAGAAGTTTAAAAACGCAGGACTAAAAGTTAAAAAAGAAAAGTACCAGCTATGCACTGAAAAAGTAGAGTTCCTGGAATACCTAGTTGATAAAGACGGAATTCACCCTACACAGAAAAAGATTAAAGCGATCAAGGAAGCCCCAAGACCACAAAATAAAGCAGAGTTACAGGCTTTCCTAGGACTAATTAACTTTTACAATGTTTTTTTGCCACAAAAGGCAACGACGGCGGAACCTCTGCATAGGTTACTCGACAAAACAGCCACCTGGTCTTGGGGCAAGCGGGAAGAAGCTGCATTCCGGAAAATAAAAGATCTCCTCACATCGGAATCAATCCTCATCCAATACAGCGAAACCCTTCCACTAACGGTGACCTGCGATGCCTCACCATTCGGCATCGGAGCCATACTGAGCCATACTCTGCCGGACGGGAGAGAAGCACCGATTGCATACTTCTCTAAGACATTATCAAAGGCAGAAAGGAACTATAGCCAACTCGACAAGGAGGCACTAGCAGTGGTCACCGGCATGAAGTGGTTTCACGAAAACCTGTACGGTAGGAACTTCACCCTTATCACCGATCACAAACCACTCCTGGGGATCCTGGCAGAGAACAAGGCCACCCCCAACATCTTGTCACCCTGGATGATGAGGTGGTCCGAGTTCCTTGCCGCCTACAACTACCAGCTAATACATCGCCCTGGCAAAAGCATCTCGCACACCAATGCATTAAGCCATTTCCCCCTGCCGGATCCATAGGATGACCCAGCACCCACCACATCTACCCTGCAAATAGAAACACTGTCCAACCTGCCAACGATCGCGTCAGACATTGCTAGAGAGACAATCAAAGACAAGAAACTGGCGCTGGTTTTGAGCTGGGTGGAAAAAAGGTGGTTGGAAACTGAGAGCAGTAACCAGTTTAAACCTTTCCGGAACCGGCAGACTGAACTATTTTCCCAAAACAGATGTATTTTATGGGGCGACAGAGTGGTGGTTCCACAAACATTGCAAACGAGAATATTGCACATGCTGCACGAAGGACACCCAGGTATCGTAAAGATGAAATCCCTAGCCAGAAGCTACATTTGGTGGTCAGGGATGGACAAAACCATCGAGACACGGGTGGCAACATGTGATAAATGTCAAAGATCCAGGCCAAACCCTCCCTCCGCACCAACACTCGAGTGGGAAACACCCAGGGGCCCATGGTCAAGGGTCCACATAGACTTTGCAGGACCCACAAAAGGACACACTTTTTTAATCACAGTTGACGCTTACTCCAACTGGTTGGAGGTAAGCATAATGCAATCTACCACAACAGAAGCAGTCATAAAAAAACTAACTAAGCTTTTTGCCACCCATGGACTACCAGACTTGCTAGTCTCTGACAATGGGCCACAATTCACGGCAGTGGCATTCGAACAATTTCTCGCCGAATGGGGCATACGGCATGCATTGACAGCGCCCGCTCATCCGGTGGCGAACAGGCAGGTGGAATGAATGGTCAGATACATGAAAGACACCTTAGAAAAAATGGACGCAGGGAGCATGCACAAAAAAATAAATAACTACTAACAATACAACATATAACACCCAGCTCAAAAACCAAAACCAACAAGAGCCCAGCAGAGCTCCTTATGGGAAGAAAAGTCCAATCCCACCTAGACAGACTGCACCCAACATATAATTCCGAAAAACCACCAGACTCGTCTAGCAGGTACCACACATTTAATCCGGGAGACACAGTTTATGCTAAAAACTTTTCAGGGGACCCGCTCTGGGTACCTACCAAGATAACCCAGGTGACAGGTTCCCGGTCATACTGGCTAGAAACGGAGGATGGAAGGAATTGGAAACGACATATTGACCAACTAAGATCGAGAACAACCTCCAACAATACGAGTAACACACAAACACCACAAAAAGACTTAAATAAAAAAAACTAGGGGGGGGGGAGAAACCCCAAACAATTACCAAAAGGAAGGAGAAAATCCTCCCACAGCACAGCGGAAAACCGAACACGCCCAACCGACACAAACTGAGCAACCACCCCCAACACCAATAAAGAAAGAAAGAAACCAATGACACTTACCAGCAAATGAAGGCAACAGAAGGGAACCAGCAGAAGACAACCCACATGGAAACAGCCAAGCCAGTTCAACCAGCCTGGAAAGACCGGCTAGGAACAGGGAAACTGACAACTCAACTGACTCCAGTAGACCGGGTGGGAGTTGCAGCGAAAGGCCTGACTCACCCTTCCAGGTGGTTCCATACAGAAGAGCAGGAGCAACAAAGATCCCATCCGAACTGGCTGAAGACCATGCAACAATTGAGCTGCGCAGGTCAAGTAGGCAGGTTAAAAGCCCCACCTACCTATGGGACTACATCACGTAGGATGGACCAAACCAAGAGGGGAGGGATGTTCCATATTAGCATTCTTGGAATACTCTCACCTGATTGGTTAATACAGACCACACTGTGATTGGATGAAAGAACGACAGTGATTGGTTAGTAAAGAATCAACCACGATTGGCCGCGCCAATCGCGGGAGATTCAGAAAGCTGTCATTGGATGCGAGCCACCGGCAAGCTCTATAAGAAGGGCTGCTGCGGCTCGCAGAGGACACACAGATCTATACCTTTAATAAAGAGCTGAAGTTCTCGAGTCTCTTTTTTCCCCGCGCTTCTACACACAGGAAGCCAAAAACAGAGAACGGGGGGGGGGGCAGGGAGAAGGTGTGTGCAGCACCTCTGGGCCTCAGAGAAGACTCCTGGGTAAAGTAGTAAGACAGCGAGGGGGATCCTGGCATAGTTGATTATTGGAACAGCTGATTGTCGGGAGGAAAAGAAAAGAAAAAATAAAATCTAGTTTGGTAGGGTTTTTTTTTTACTACCAGTTTGGTCGAATGGTAACATTTTTTACTACCAGTTCACCCGAACCAAGCCAAACTGGTAGAATACTGGTTTAAGATCTGAGTGGACTATCAAACCTTAGTTTCAGATGGAACAAAAAACAACAAGTCATTTTCCCCCATGATCACATGGACCTATGACCTACCAGTTTTTTCCATGATCATATCAATTACTTTTTGGAGTATGAACCTGGAATTCCCATTCAAAAATCAAACAAAGCCCTCAACCTAGAATAAGTTGATGTAATGTCTAGGCATTTACTGTACATTCATCAACAATTAGCAAATGTTTGAGCTTCAGTATATATACATCAGAACTAGACTATGTTGTTTCTCTGTGGCATATTATGTGGGTATATGCATAATTATGTATTTATCTGTATTTACTTATTCTGTTATACTGTATTATGTAGTGTATATTGAGGTGGTGCCCCTTTGAGAGCTATATGCAACAAAATTTCACTTTAATGTATTCTGATTAATGTACATTCAAAGTGACAATAAAGTTATTATTCTATTCTGTTCTGAATGCCATTAATAGATGGTAGACTGATGGGGGTATGGAAGGCTACATAAACCACTATGAAGCAAAAACACCACAAATGTAATGATAGTGATGGATTTGGGTTTGTCTGTGTTATTGTTATTCCTCTAAAAATGAGAACATATATTTCATTTATTGCTGTAAATACTAACTAGCCCCAAATTGCAAATGAATAGGGTGATGAAATATACTAATAATATTGTATGTATCTGGAAAATAATTTATTTTATAAAAAAATATATTTAAGGCTCAGGTTTAACAATGACAGCATGGGTTTTAAAAGAACTATAGCAATTGTTGTTCATTTTTCCTCTTTAGTGATATAATTTAATTATCATATAGACACAAATATTTGTTCCAGGGCTGGGTGCTTCACATCTGTTAGTGAAGATTTGATTAGGGCTACACAAATGCACCAGATTAGAGCATCTCGTTGGTGGAATTCAAACCACCTGGATATTTTAACAACATCAATAAGAAGAATTCTCTTCTTCCAAATCAGTAAATCCAAGTTATATTAAAAAGAATTAATTAATGAATTCCAGAGAGGCAAAACAAACATTTGACAATGAATCATATTATCGAAGTGTTTGTGTGAGATCCTTCTCAGCTTATGTTTATATTACCAAAACTAAACAATCCACTTGACTGTTTTTTTAATGCAATAAATGTCAGTGTTATATATACTTATTTTGGAAGTTATGTGTTAAACAGTGGCAGAAAATTTTATCCATAGCAATCCTTAAAACAGTGGGTGATAACAGTGCATGTGAATCCAAGTATTGCTTTCTGCTTTTCTGCCTTGTTTTAACTTTCACACAGCTATTTAAAACATGGGAATTTCTTACCTAAACTTTTCTACTTTTGAGATGAGTTTTCTTTCCATGTATAGAATTACAAATAATGGCTTTACAAAAGTAGAGAAATAGTGGCAATTCCTCTCTGCTGTTCAGTCTCCACAAACAGATGTCATCAGTCAGGCAGCCAAACACCCAATCACTTATTTTGAATTCTTTTGAAGCTGCTTGTTCTACTAATCAGTGTCTAATATAATCTATTTATTAAATCCTCCAATTTACTTCACTGAAATATAGCTGCTGCAGAAGAGGCTGAGGTGTTTTAAGGATGGACTTTAGTGTTAAAAGTCTCATCCATTTTATCATCTGATAAATTTCACCTTATGTGTTCAAATTATAGTCAGAATTAGTAGAAGGCAATATAATCTGATCATTAGCATTATGAGTCTTGGTGGCACAGTTGTTAAAATGCAGTACTGCAGGCTACTTCTGCTGACTGCTGGCTGCCACCAGTATGGCAGTTCAATCCTGACTGGGTCAAGGTTGACTCATCCTTCCATCCTTCCAAGGTCAGTAAAATGAGGACCCAGACTGTTGGGGGCAACATGCTGACTCTGTAAACCATTTAGAGAGGATTGTAGAGCACTGTGAAGCAGTATATAAGTCTAAGAGCTATTGTTATGATGGAAATGATGACTTGGGCCTCCCTTTTAAGCAGGATGGCTTGTGACCCTAAAATGATTTATGTTTACTTGTATCTTACTTTTCACTATGGAAACTGACTCACAGAATGTATGACTTTTAGGAGTAGAAATATATGAATTATGTATGCATGTTGGAATATTAAAAGTTTACAGTATTATAACTACATTATTTCTGTGTATCATCCTTAAGCAATTATGTGAAAGTGCAAACTTGTACAAATTAAGATTTTGAACTAAGACTCTACTCATGCTCCTTCTTACCAGCACACAGTGCCCATGGGTCGAGGGGTGAGGACATAAAAAAAGGCAAGATGGCACATGCCACAATTTCCTTTTTGTATTTTTTACCTTCTTCCATATGACAGTTTCTTATTTCAGACATGAAAAGGCTTTCAAGTTTAAGTTGATGTCCTCAAGGATAGATGACAATGTGTGAATGTGTTTGTAGTATATGCATACCTAATATTGTATTTGGTTCCATGGTTGACAGATTATCTCTTGGAAGTTGACTGTGTATAAATAATTTTCAGGTCTATACTGAGTAGCGTAGGTAAAATATCCATTTATTTCTATGGATTGAAAATAAAGTAGAACTGAATAGAGTAATAGGAATTTGTATATATTTAATCTGATGCAAAAGTTTGGCATCTTTATATTAGAAGAAACCAGCAAATCCTAAAATAGTATCCTTGTATAATAATAAACATGATAAAAGTTTTCTGATTGAAATTATTAAAATAATTAACACTGTGAAAATAGCATAAATTAGACAAGTATGATCATTTATTGCAAAGGAATTATAAACTGGAGCATGATTAAGTACAAAATAATAAGGATCATTTCTGATTTAGTTTCCTGAAGCACTATGAAAACTGTAGCATTCAGTTGTTCAGAATATGTTATCAGAATAAGCATGCTTCAGTGGATCTCTGTATATTGTGATGTTTAATTCTTATAACATTTAATGTATTAAAACAGCTTTTGATTATTTTAAAGTGATCTTTCATAAGGCTTTTTATTAACCAATTTACTTGGCTAACCTAAGTGAGAGTAATATATTAGATAGTTCCATCTGTCAACTGAAGAAATACCAAGCTGTCAAGCACTACAAGAATAAGCATGCTTAAAAGCTTTCTCAGGCAGTATAATTAATCTATTTGATTTTTTACATAATAATTAGAACAAATGAAATTATGCATGTTTATATTTGTTTAAATTATTATCCAAAGCAGCTTTGTTGTTAGAATTGTGGGAAATGATATTCCTAAGGATGTGGAAGATGCATACCTTAACTGTCAATGCTATGTTTTGACTACAGGTAACTGGAACCACCTTTATTCTCTCTTCAGTTTGAAGAGACTTATAAATGTCCTGACCCCCAGCAGATTGCAATCTCTGATTAATCCTGCTCTAACTGTTGTGATCCAGTATACTCTACTGACAGAATGGATTTCCCTTTTCAGCTTTTCATATGCCCCCCCACCCTATTTTCAGCTTTTCATACGTCCTTCTCTACCCCATCTCTCTCAGGAAAGGAGAAGAAAGTTTAGCCTTTAGGACCATAACTGCTCAGCTGCAATACCATTAGTGTTAAAATAATACATTTTATAGACGTAATCACAACCCATCAGAATTTTTAAAATAAAAACAAGAAACCAGGCCAATCTCAATGCGCATGTACAAAGCATCTGATCAAAGACTATTGTATACATTCAGAAAGTCCATGAAAACAGTTCATGGTCCATGGACAGTAGACAACACCTAAAACATTTGTATCCTATTTTTTATCTTTTGGACAAAATCAGAGAATCCAATGGACAAGAGAAGAGCATTTGTTACATTTATGGCATTCTATCCAACACTTCACTAAAAGAGAGAAGTTTGTGCAGTGGATAACTGTTCTGACCCAGCTCCCCAAACATGTCAAACCCTCTGATGTGAACTCAAAAGATTCCTTTATTGGGAATGCTGGCAGCCCCGGCAAAAAGTTTATCTTGCAGGCTAACAAATCCAGCTGGCCAGAAGATGAAGAGTTGTCTGCCACACCTATTCATCTCCACCCCTGCCTTTTATCCACAGAGCTAGGGTGGGGCTTCACTAGCAGTGGTGGCTCTTCCTTCCCCAGGATCGGCCCAAGGCTTTCCACTGCTCTCCTTTTCTCTGTCATTTGCGCAGTTGTGTGTCAGGCACTGGACCCAGCTGTTCCTTCTCTTCTTCATCAACACCTCCAGACTTGGGCATTTCTGTCTCTACCAGCACCATTCCCTCTTCCCACTTGAAGCTCCTAGGTTGCCCTGATGCTGACCTGACTCCTCCTCCTCTTCTGCAATAACAAATGATCAGTTATCTCATCATAGACAATGATGTCATTAAGAGTACATCACATAGGTCACTGGCTTTCCCACTGTTGCTCTGGGGAGGGTGCTTGTAACAGCAATGGAGAACAAACCAGCATATTTGTTGCTTGAAATGTGGAAAAGAAAGAAGTTGCATCTATTCTTTCATGACCAATTCCTTTGCCTGTTGTGCTAGGCAGGAAACTGTGTG
Organism: Laticauda colubrina; assembly: GCA_015471245.1. Lineage (NCBI taxonomy): Eukaryota > Metazoa > Chordata > Lepidosauria > Squamata > Elapidae > Laticauda > Laticauda colubrina. The sequence continues at coordinate 46,501,216 of BLBF01000016.1, forward strand.
CTTGAATTGTTGTTGGGAGTTTTAAGGATTCAGCCTTTAGGCACAGCTTTGTACTGGCTTATGTATTCTGGAAGTGAACTATCACATATGGAAGAATCAGCCATATTGCTGAACTTTTGCTCTCCTTTTGCCTTATCTGGTGGCTGTTTTATATTGTAAGAAAATTTCTAAGGAGAAATACAGTAAGAACAGTACAAAGGCTGTGATTTCTTTGGCTGCCTAATTAAGCATCATGTCATGTCTATCTCTAAAAACCACATACGTATTTAAATTATCAATATAAGTCACTTCAAAGGGCTCTGCATCCCACTTGGTAAAATCATACTCAATCAGGGGTGAGATTCTACTGGTTCAGATGGTTCTATAGAACCGGTTGTTATGATTCTGCACAGTTGGGAGAACCAGCAAATCGTACCACTGGCTGTGGAGGGCTGTGTCTCGGGGCAGGCACTTTCTGTCAGGCTTCCTGCCTTGCATGCGCGGTGGGAGGAAGACGTGTGTGGTGGGGAAGGGTGTCTGCAGTTCTGGCAGCAAAAACCTGGAATCCTGGGTGTCTGCAAACTTGCATTTGTATGAGGTCAGAGCCCCATGGCTGCATTGACTGAGAGGACACTTGCCCCACATGTCACTGCTCACCTGCCTGGCCAGTGTGTCAGAAGAAAGGGAGGAAGAAAAACTTGGCAAGTCTTCTCCTCCTTGGATATTCACACAGAATATGGACATGTAAGGCCGGGACCTTCTGTGCATGGGCAAGTTCCTCTGGCACCATGTACACACAATGTGTGCATGGCACGCTCTGTGTGTATGCCCAAGAAGGAAAAGAGTTGCTGAACTGTTCTTTCTCCCTTTGCAGCACAAAGGCAGCCACCACAGCCTGTCCCTTTAAGGTAATTTGACACAGGGAAAGGGGGGACCATAAATGGACAGCCAGGCCACGCAGCTCTTCCAAGCTTTCCAAGCAGCTCTGCTGTGAAAGGAAGGGAGGAAGAAAAGTTTGGCAATTCTTCTCCTGCTCCTCGGGTAAAGTGTGCACACATGGCACCAGGAGGATCTTCTGCAAGGAGTCAGAAGAAGAAGGAGTCAGTTAGAAGAAAGAGAGATGAGAGAGAAAGATGAGGGGGGGGGGAGAAAAAGACAGAAAGAGAGAGAGATCTATTTAAAAGAAATAGAAAAATGGCTCTTTGAGTGTTTAAGGTTTCAGACCCCAGGTTAGGCAAACACCATGGTCATTAAGTGAACCTTGTGGTCATTAAGCAAACACTGGTTGTTAAAAAAGTCCCTTTTCCCCAATGGGCATTTTTAACCGGAAACCAGAAGGAATTGTTGGAAACTGGCAAAAAACATAGAAAACCTCAGTCACACGACTGTGTGGGATGTTGTAACTTGTCATAAGTGTGTGTGTGTGTGGGGGTTCTGTGTGTGTGTGTGTGTGTGTGTGTGTATGGCTGTGAAAACTCCAAAAACAGGTCAAGTAGCTCTGGGGAGGTCAGTCATAAATTAGCAACTGGCCATTAAGCAAGGACCCCTTATATTTGGTTTGCCAGTGACATGGCCACCTAGCCACACCCACAAATTAGGCCACATCCACAGAATCCGTTGTTAAGAAATTTGAATCTCACCCCTGTGCTAAATGATACTTTTTTTTTTCATCCTTGGACATCCTTTTTGTGAAAATCTACAATATAGCTTTCCAGCTGTGGCACAATTTTCAAACTACCTTTTAAATTTTCTATGGAAAGGATATTAGCAGCATGGTTGGTGCCACTCTGTATTTACATGCCTCTTTAAAGTGTCACATTAAAATATTATAATTTATGGTCTTTAAGAAATCCACATCATCATATATATAAGTAAGATACACGAGCCATTGTAAATTAATATAACTGGGCAAATGATTACCTACTATTTTAAAATCCACATTCAGTGGAAGATATACTTAGAAGGAAGTAAGAACCTTGACTTCTTGTAGAAGAGAAACTTATGCAATAATAATATAACCAGAAATGAATCAACACAATGGGGTAAAAAAGGGACATATTGAAAGAAAAAGCTGGCCAAATATTGAGACAGAGGAAAGGACTTGCATATCTCTGTGTGTGTGTGTGTGTGTGTGTTTTACACACAAGAGAGAAGGCACACAGAGAAGAATTAACACAAGGGAGCAGAGGTTTAGTAAGATTAATACTTGAGCAGAAAGATCAAAGAGGAAAATGGAAAATATAATGAAGGCAGATAAAAAAAAGACAAAACCATGAGGAGATTTAAAGGTTAAAGATGGAGGAAAAAATGGAGGAAATCAGTGGAGAGAAATATAGCATGATTGAAGTACAAAGTGTATAATTTTTAACAAGTAAAAGAGTTGAAGCAGAAGATGTAAAAATAAGAAACATAAAAACCGAAAGACAAAATTACATATATTTCTGAATGTTACAAATGTGGATTCCAACAAAACATTGCAGCAGCATGAAATGGTTTTATTTACTGATCTATTTGTCCATCCATCCATCTGTCCATTTATCTACCCCTTATTTTGTGTCCCCATTTCATTTCTCAATCCATCTGGCTAGACATATTCGCCATCCAATACTTTTTTCACAGCCAGTAGGTACATGCTAGCCTCTTTTGGCTATTTTGGAGTACCCTAAAATTTATTTTTGCAAGCCTCAAGATGTTTCCAAACTCTCTTGCAAGTGCATATGACACTCTAACCACATCAATATTCACACTCACCTCTCAACTGGAAAATCAGAGGAAACATAGATAGACCTTTGCTGAACTTCTAATTGCTTATGCACATTTTCAGTCAAGACCCAGAATGTAGTGGTTTCTGCTGCACCAGCTTTCACATACTGAAAATTAGGGGAAAAAAATCATGAACATTTGTGTGCATTTGGGGACCCACCTTTTGCTGATTTCCCAGTGATGCAGAGACCATAGATTGGTCAACATATGGTATACATGTCTAAGGTTTGTCCAAATGTATGTGGTTTTAGACGAACAAGTCATCATGCCACTTTATCTTCAAACACTTGCATATTCTTTGGATGTGCCATACATAGATGTGTACATGGATGAAGTTAAAAACAGGTTCAGGTAGCTATTCTAAAATCTTAATCTTCTGAAAAAAAGAGAAAAAAATGATGGTGTAGATTTGCATGCTGAAAGATGAAAGTCAAAGAGAAATATCTTCAAGATGATTCAAGATAAATATCAATAAGATAACAAGATAAATATCAATAATTAGAGCTGAACAGTGTGATGTATTCTGATAAATATAAACCTTATTCTGTTAGTCATGATGATATAGCACAAATTGTTTAGAATTGTCTTGTAATCCTAGTCATGTTGATTCAGTGATAAATCCCCTTTTTGACATCATGCTCTGCACATTTTTTAAAAAATGGGTCTTTAATAGAGTGAATCTAGAGTATTGATTAGAAAGTCAGATTAGATTTGGAGAGATCCAGATTCAGATACAACAGTAGCACTTAGACTTATATACTGCTCCATAGCGCTTTACAGACTCACATGGCATGTAATCCTATGTAATGCAACACACATTGCTTTCTATATCGGGGGTGTCAAACTTGCACCTCCTGGACCAGATGTGTCATGCCACCTCAGCTCCATGAAGGAGTAAAACATCATGATATATCATGTGACAGCAATGTGATGCTGCGAGTTTGACACCCGTGCTCTACATCAGGGGGCGCTAACCTTTTGGACCTCAGGGACCACCAAACTCATAATTTTAGATTCCAGGGACCACGAACTGGTTCTGTGTGCATGACCTAATTTGTGGGTCTGACTTGGTGGTTATGTGACTGGCTGGGCATGGCTTGTATGTAAATATTATAAATATTTATATAAATATTGAATTTTTTATTAAAAAAAGAGCAACTTTTACCCCAAATCAGACAAAGCAGGCAGATTGAGTTGATCACAGAATCACAGGGGCTGAAAGAAGAAAAATTTAATTTATATGTTCTCTTTTATGGATGTAAAGTTGAACCATCACCAGGAAATGAGGAAAACATTCATCTGGTGGCATGATCTTTAATTTTCAGTTTTACATCTGTACCAAGATTCCGTTATCCTTCAAACTTCATTTCTCTGAAGTTCGTGCTGTAGCTCTGCAATAAAAAAATGAACATATACATACTGTCCAGGGATGGGATTCAATTTTTTTAACAACCAGTTCTGTGGGCATGGCTTCGTTGGTGGGCATGGCTGGTGGTAATGTGACTGGCTGGGCGTGGCCAACTCAGCATCACTCTCATCGAGGCACGCATCTCCTCACCTGGCCTCTCATGACTGTGGAGATGCTGTAACAGTCGTAAGTGTGAAAAATGGTCATAAGTCACTTTTTTCAGTGCCATTGTAACTTCGAATGGTCACTCCACACAAGCAAAGTACCAGCAAAGGAGGGGAAAAAAACTCCAGAGAAATTCCAGAGACAGGAAGTCTAGTCCTGCCAAGAACGTAACAAGGGTTAACAGAAAGGCAGTTTCTGTAAGCAACACCAGAATGTTTCCTTCCTGCCTTCCTTACAGGATTAGGCCAGTAATTTCTTCTAACAAACGGTTCTCCGAACTGCTTAGAATGTTAACAACAGTTTTAGTGAATAGGTATGAATCTGTAGAATCCCACCCCTGATACTGTCCCTGAGGAAAGCTGTTCATAGATTTCCTATACTGATTAAAATACAATGTATCTTAATCTTGTCCATATTTGCTCAAAAATAAGTCTGTGAATTCCTTGCATAATGATTCACATTAGGCAAAAATGCATAGACATATCCATAAACTAGGGAAAACGTGCACATATATACATGTGTAGTTTGGGGCAAAGTTTTTAAAGTCTCAAATTGATATAAAAATGGGACAAAAAATGAAACTGAAAAAAAAAAAAGAAATTAAGGGAAAATAAAATTCATAAATGCATCCAGGTTTCCCATGGATAAAATAAAGAATTTTTTACAAGTCAATAGTCAGACTATTGGTCAATAGTCTGACCAAGTCCTAACCCCATTCACCTGCTTTTATAGTAGCCTAGGTCCTGTAGTCTTGCATTAGTTTTTGCTACCGTAAGAATATAATTGTACTGTTTAAAGCCACTTTTAGGCATATCTTTTGAGTGTATTGTGCTGAGAGATATAGAGACCACAAATCTAGTGAATGGCTGTTTAGTCTGCACAGAATTTGAAAGTTATGAAACTATAAATTACAGTCATAATCATAACTATTAAATTATACATATAGAGATTTTTGCACTTGAGAACAGTTGAGCTCGATTGATAATAATCTGGTCAGACAGAAGTCTGGTTGGTCTGCCAGTTTGTGGTTCATTATAATAAGGTTCTATCTACAATTTATTTCTAGCCACAGTGGAAAAGGGAATTTATCCCCCAATGTGTGTTGCATTACATAGGATTACATGTCATGTGAGTGCCATGACACCCTGTAGTTTTCCAGAGGCTGATAAAATGCATTTTCTCAGTATATACATTTTCTCAGTAATACATTTTCTCAGTAGAGTTTCCGTAGAATGCGGTGACATGTTGTGATGAAATGTGTTGTGTGTGTTTGTGTGTTTTAATAGTTCTGAATCAGCAAAATGCAGGACAGCCATTCCTAATTTGTTAATTCCTTGTTTCAGAAGAGAAAATTATGAGAGCCTTATCATCTGCACTATGCTGGAAATACTTAAAAAAAATCTTTGGCTTTCTGAAAATCTGAGCTGACAGGCTGACTGGATTACGCAACAGATGGATAATACATAACATCGTTTTGTAGCTGCACCCAGTATGATAGAAAGATATGTAATATACAAAAGCTATAAGACTGATATTCCAGGGGTCCTGGACTTATGACCAACAATTGTGTCCAGAATTGTATTCATAGTCACTGTGTGGGCATGTGCATATGAATACTAGCCTATATTGTTTGAAATTATCAGTCCTTTCATTCTTTCATTTATTTTAACAGATAACAGATAATCAGAGTTGGAAGGGACCTTGTAGGTCATTGATTCCAACCCCCCTCCCAAGTGGGAAACCCTACACTATTTCTGACAGATGGCAGTCCAATCTCTTCTTGAAAATCTCAAGTGATGAAGCTCCCACAACTTCAGAAGGCAAGCTGTTCCATTGGTTGATTGTTCTCACTGTCAAAAAGTTTCTCCTTATTTCTAGGTTAAATCTCTCCTTGTTCAGTTTCCATCCATTATTCCTTGTCTGGCCTACAGGCACTTTAGAATATAGTTTGACCCCTTCCCCTCTGTGGCAGCCTCTCAAGTATTGGAAGACTACTATCATGTCTCCCCTAGTCTTTCTCTTCACTAGACTAGCCATGTCCAATTCCTGTAACTGTTCTTCATATGTTTTAGTCTCCAGTCCCCTAATCATTCTGGTTGCTCTTTGTTCGGATATGTGCAGAGTAATCCTTGTATAAAAAGGATATGTACATGGAAAACATTTTATGAGAACAGTTATGAAGAAATATACAGCCACACAGAATTGACTAAGTTGTCTTAATGTTAACTTGAAGAAATAGCACAGTCCAATAAACAGTCCATCTCATACATGTTTTTAACAGTCCAGAAATATCCAGTTATAAAGTCTTCTTAAATCTAGTTATAAAGTCTTCTTACCAGTTCCATGTCTTTTACAGCAGACAAATATCAAACCATAATTCAACATATAACCTTTGATATCAACAGAATATCAAAATAAACAGGGCTAGTCAGTATCAGTCCATAGTCAGTCAGTATCAGTATCAAGAGAGATCATCATTGAAAAAGAAAAAAAGAGTTAAACCATTTCGCTCCCTCTTATGGCAACTTGTAGCATAATTAACCAACCAAAACACAGCATAATACATTACATTATTTTTCCTTAAAGCTACAAACATATATATTTGTAGTTTATATATTGTCAACCCAACTACATTATTTACATATACATAACACTCTTCTCTGTACTTTTTCTAGAGTCTCAACATCTTTTTTATAATGTGATGAACAAAACTGGATGCAGTACTCTAGGTGTGGTCTTACTAAGGCTTTATAGAGTGGTATTAGGTATTTTATAAGTATTGTGGTATACTTATATGGTATTTTATAAGTTATTACTCTGCTTTTGGAACTAATGCTTGACATAAAAGGCTTTTTGGAATAGAATGTAAAATAGAAAACAATGGAAACAGAAAAAAAGAATGTCTGGTATGCTACTTATGATAATAATACTTCATTGTCCAAGTTTCTAAAGTTTAAGTAGCATATTAGAAAACATTACCTATCCTTGTACATGCATTTTAAAGCATTTAACTATGTGGATTAATAAAGATAATATTAAAATATTTGTAATATTGAAAATCTTACATGTCTTTGTGCAGTATTGAAATTTACCATTCAAGCGGATTAGCTTCTAAAAGTCAGATAATCCTCACTGTTGGTCCACTATGTGGACCCTTCTGAAAATTAAACTAGTCACCTATATGGGATTCATTTTGATAATTTTTTTAAAAAAAAGGTGTTAGTGATCTTATTTACAAAATCCTTTTGACAGTTATAGCCTTTATTTCTGGAACATGTTAGGAACAATAGCCAAAAATTAGATACAGAAACTTGATGAAGTTTAGACAATGGTCATTTATCACAGGATAGTAATACAATAAGCATTATAGTTGCTAAAACTAAAAGATGAATTTATCCCATCACAAGAATGCATCTTAAGCAGTAGAAAACTAAATAAATCATGGTGTGAAGAGTCACTTTGAAATGTTCTCTATTCGAGGGACACATATATTTTCATTAAGTCCATGCTAATAGCATTATATGCAATCTACATTTGAAGTCAAGGATTAAGCTCCTACCACTTTTAGGAAACAGGATTGTACCATTTGTGATTTGAGTGGCAATATTTTTGGACCTTGATTATCCTTATACACAGATAAGACCATCAGCAATTTATCTATTCAGTAGCAGACTATTAGTATGTCAGTATTACTTTGCCCCTGGATGCACCAGGAATTGCCTTAAATAGGGAAACAGAGAAGGCAAGGCAACACTATTTTTCTATTATTTTTAATAATAAGGAACAGCCTCTCTGTGAAAATCAGGTTGGCTCTTTCTTTGCTGGTTTTGCATAAGCTTCTAAAAGCAGAACTTTTTCAGAAATTATCCCTGATCTGAGTTATTGCCATCCTTTTTTTTTTCTATTGTTTTATGTTTGTGTTTTGTATTTTTGTAAAGGATTTATTTTAAGCTGTGTTTTTTACACATAGGCTGCTGACAATGGTTTGCAATGGCATAAAATTATGATAGATGGATAAATAATAAATTCATATATTTCTTCATTTGCTTAGAATTACAATTAAACTCAGAAGGAATGGGAAATTCTGAACGGTGGAGCTGATGAAACAATTGTCCTTTACCTTAGATTCTGATGCCAGGTTCCTTGACTGCACTGATGACTTCAAACTGATCCACATAAGGATCAGAGTGAGTCTTTGGCTCTTAAATTAACTATCTACTCAAGGCAATGATCTGATAGGAAGATATCTTAGAGCTTGAGGAGCAACAGGAGTAACTGGAATAGAACAAGGGTTTGGAAATGCCTGGGTTCTTGGAACTAGGACAAATGGGTTGATCTTGTTGTGTAGAGCAATCAGTTCTGTGGTGTTCTTCCATCTTTTCCATTCTAGAAAGATTTGAACTACTTGGCAACCTGCCTTCTATGCCCTGGGGCATTAACACATTGCTGGATTCAGTTGTAACATTCCTGGTTTCTTGGCAGAATCATCCATGTCTATTCCAAGCCAAAAAAATAGCTATTTAAATCATTTTTGGCTTTTATAAATGTCTCTACTGAACTAATTGTAGATAGACAATTTATTCATGGGTGATTTTTAAGTAGGATCACAATATAACCAGAACATTCTCTGGTCAAGGAGCAGAAGGAAAGATATGATCTAGAAAGAACGAGGGATCCATTTCTGGCTTTACTTTAGACCGTCTGCCACCATTTGGAGAATGTACTTTTCTTAAGTATATGAAGATAACTAGGTCACTGCTATGAAAGCTGTCAGCTTTAATCATGTAGAAATTGACTTCGAGCTATACTTGGAAGAATATAAAACCATGTGTTAGATTTTTATTTTAAAGAATAGCAGCAAGGGTTCCCATTATCACCATGCCAAGCAAATAATCAACCCTCCTTTTTCTCTTCCCCATCAACTTTTCAGTTTCTAGTGTTCTGTGTACTACTTCTACATGGGCTAAATCAGATTTTTTTCCTAACTTCTAATACCATCCTCTATCTGTCCACAGAATATGATTTTTCATCCTTTTTAGAATGGACCTATTATTGCATCACAATAATGTGGTGCTGTTTTTGTCATTTCGAGGAAAGTTCTGGAACCTGCAGATATCTCCGGTGAGTACTGGTGGTTCTTTATTATCTCTGAAATCACTGCAGCATATCAATACTCATTCCAGCTGAAAAGTAGTAGTAGAAGGTGGCTATTGACTATGCTCATGGTTATAAACTTCCTGAATCAATTACGTTGTGTGACTAATCATATTGACTGTATAAGAACATTTAGTTTTTTTTCCTATCTCCTTTTTTACTGAAGTAAGTATTTATAAGTTATTTAGCTTGGGGTTTAAGCAGGCAAGGAAAGACAGAAGTGAGATGTATAAAATCATGTGCAATATGAAAAAAAAAGTGGAAATAACTTTTTTGTGCTCTTTCTGTCACAATAGTTGAATAGAGGTCTTTGGTGGAAACCAAGTGTGGGGAGATTTAGTACCACTAAATGGATTTTTAGAATATTCAGTGCATAGCAAAACGGGGAATTTCTCATTGTTAAATATGGTGATGATAATATACATGTTTTTTTTCAAATAGTCTGGAAGAATTCATGTTATTGGTGCCTATCAGAGGTGTCCAGAATGTCATCAAATATCAGTCCTTCAACATAGACCAGACTGTGTTATGTTGCTAGACAGAGGTTACTAGACTATATGGGTCACTTACCTGACCTAGGAAGTTTCTTCTTATACTCTTTGGTCTGGATGACCAAGTGGTATTGGGTAAAAGTCCAAAATATTTTAAAAATATCAAGTTATTGCATTATACTGTGGCTATTCTTGAAGTGAGTGAAGAAATAGGAGGCAGGGGCCCTTACTGACATAAAATAGCTTCCACACAATGTTTGAAATAACAAGAGAAACAAAGAGCTTGGCTATACCTATGAAAACTTACATTTATTCATTCAGTTGATGTATCCTCCTTGGTATGATCAAATTGTCTGTCAGGTTCCGTGGTGGAAAACAGTGATTATTAAAGATAGCACTAGCGTAGAAACACATAAAAATAATGTTTCCAGCACAACACACATTAAGTAATGAAAACAAAGAAAAGGTACACATAGCAAATCCTTCTTTCTCTTATGTAGCTGTACCATTCTTCAAACGCTAATCACATGCTGCAACTTGCCTGCATGAATCTAATAAATTTCTCACACAGTTCTGTATGGATGACGATCCATTTTACTCATAAAGAAAACATATCAAAGTAGTGAATCCTATTTGTATTCCTTAATGGTGTTATTTCCACAAGATTGAAGTAGCAGACCTGTAATTTCTTAGCACTTGATGTTGGAGATAGATTTGATTTCATGATAGGCGTATTGTAGAGTCTCTGAAAATCTGAAGGGACAGTGTTTGCTAGGGAGTGAAAGTGATGAGGTACAGTCCAGCTCTAAACACTATCGAACAAGTTATGCTGCACAAAGAAAGACAGTTCTCTTCTTGCTAATAGCCTTTCCATTTATACTAATTAATAATTAAACTAAACTATATTGATTTATGATCCAAATTGATAGATAGATAGATATAGATACAGTAGAGATACAGTAGATATACTGTAGATATAGATATAAATGATATCGATAAATACATCCATCCATGCATCCACCATTTTGATTAATCTAAAACCAAATATACAAAACTGCAATTACAAATTACACCTGACTTAATCTAATAAAACTTTACTAAAAGTAATAAATTATAATTAATTTATTTTATTAAAAATTCTAAAAATTAATACCTCGAGAATTACTCAGCTTATTTGTCTGAAATCTAGTAAAGCTTCATGATCTCAGAAAGGAATATTACCTCTATACATTTTATCAAGTTCTAATTAATGGAAAAAATGCCAATCATACCATCAATTGATAGAAAAACAAAGTATATTTATCTGTAGCTTACTTATTTGGATTTGAAATCTGTGTGCTGTTGATCATCCTTTAATCTACCTTTGAGAAGTAATACTATTTTTCAAGTCAGTGAACTGAAGTATCCCTATTTTTACAAGCTTTGGGTTCCAGTGAATATAATAGGTTTACATCTGGCTTTAAAAATTGCAATGAATCGTTTTGGTAGCCTTATCTTAGTCACTAAGATGTCATTACCAAGAAGGTCTTCTGTTGAAAATCACCACCTTCCTATTACTTCTTCACATGGAGCAAAGTATCTGAGGAAGATTTTAAGGTTTTAATTCTATAACAAGGACATTACAAATGTTTTGTTTGTTTATGTACCAATATATGTATATGTATCCATAAGTCAAGCCATCTGGAAAAAAAATCAAGAATTAGAATATATGTAACAACTGAATATAAGATATTATGCTGTTGTTATTTTTATTAAAAAATTGTTTTGCATAGAATTTGATTTTAGCAATCTTTGTTTTTCTCCTCTACCGAATCAAATGTAGTAGCAAATTGCATTTTTCAGTGCTTTTCTCTATGTGGAATTGTATTGTCTTAAAAAGATTAAATATGCATTTTGGGAATATTCTAGATCCCAATTTCTGATTTCTCAGTTTGAAGCAACACTTAGGAGTTCTAGTTATTAGCCTTAGTTGTTCTGCCATTGTATCCTATTCTGGGATAAGATGATTTTATAACTTCATGCCAGTATCTGCAATCTTTCGTCTTGATTGCTATGATACATTCTACAAAAGGCTTAAAATAAACTTTAATCAACATAGAACTCTACAGTCAGGTTGATCTGTAGAAGAACTCAAATCAAATTATACCTGTTCTAAAGCCATTCCAAGAGACATTTTAGTGTAGTGATTAAGACATCAGGCTGGAAACCAAAGATTACAAATTCTAATTCTGCCTTAGACTGGGTGACCTTATATTCAGTCCTAGGAAGAAGGCAATGGCAAATCACCCTGAAAAGCCTTATTTTAAAAAGGTCTTTGTCAAGCTCATTTCCAAGAATCAAACAAGATTAAATGGGAAGGAAAAAAAGCCATTGTACAGGTTGCCAATTTGTGTTTGAGTGAAATACAAAATAATGTTTATTACCTCTGAAGTATTCCATGGCTTGGATCCATAGTACTTGAGAGAATGCTACTTTTATATTATCTCCTATCATAGAAATCCTCAGAGATTTACACTCGGCTGCTGTAAATAAATGTTGTGGAAATTCAGGTACAAATCTTCTCTGAAGCCATCCTTTCTTCTGAGCAAACCATTTTGCAAACTTTGAGAAGCTTCCAGAGTCAGCTCAGAGTTGGGTGGTGCTTTAAGTCAATTAGTCCAATAAATACTGTAAATGTCTCTAAAACAGTCCTTTTTAAATAGGATTCTTGATCTTAATTTTAATACTTTGTTTTAGTAGTTTTTAATATTATTAGTTTTAATGTTATTTTACTATAAATTGCTAGAGACCTTACTAAGTGCACTTAATAAGTTTAATAACTATTTTAAAGGAGCTTAATTAAAAGACACACAGACACACCATAGTTCTAGCTGTTTCCTAAATGCTGTCTTTTTCTTTAAGAAACTTTAGAAGGGATTCAAGTTGCATTTATGTATGAGATTTATTAATGCACAATATTTCAGAATTTTTCTCAGACATATATGAAAGAAATCTGCAGCCATGTAATCTTATGTGATCCGTTCATCAAAAACATGCCTCAAAATGCATTTTAAAGCAAAGCATATTGTAATTAGTTACAGTTGAATTTATCCAAAAGATAAAACAATACAATTTGTATTTGTAGTTCTCTTGGTATTGGCTTGCTCCTTGAGAGAGATTTTACTAAACCAATCAGTCAATAAAATCCTGAAAAAATAGAGATCGTACAGTGTTCAACATTTGTAGGTTTTCTCTATTTTGAAAACAAACACAAGCTATCCACTTTATTTGCTGATATAATGAAAAATCTCAAGCTCAAGGAATTGATCGATCTGATCTTGGATTAAATATACAGGCTCCTTTGTGATTTTATATTCTAAAGTCTTTCACAAACATGCTGTTGCAGATAGTTAAGGAGGATAAAAGAGACTATCTCTCTCAAGAGTCTATCTCTCCCTTGTTTCACCTTTTCCATAAAGCACTACAATTCCGTCATATTTACTGGAATTTACCTCCCTCATTGCTATTGTGGGCCAGAAGTTGTAATGTGCTACGTAGTACACCATCTTAGCAGTTGCATTATGGCTCTAAATGTACAATGTCCTCTCAGATTTTCACTGTTTTATCCATTCTAAATCTGAGGAACTCTGTGGGTTGAAGTCCACACATCTTAAAATGGCTAAGGCTGAAAAATATTGATGTAAATGTTGGCCTGTCAAACTCACAACCCGTGGGTCAGATACGTTACACACAGGCCACACCCACCCCAGCTCTGCAATGGCAAAAAACATTGTGATACATCACGATCTGGCCTGTGACACAATTGAGATTGACACCAGAGATGTAAAGTATGGCACAGTCAACATCAGGATTGGTTCATATTGGCAATTTGAACTCAAACAATTCAGTAAATGAATTTGTGAAGGAAGAATCAGTGGGCTTCTGCAAATATGTGTCCTGATCTCCTCAAGTATGTTTTGAGAGTGTAAACTAACATGCAGCTAAAAATGATTGCCCAGACATTAAAAAAAGGATTTAAACCCCCCCCAAAAAAGGATTTCTAGTTTAACTGTCATAATGAGGTATGAGGAATGTTCTATAGATCAATAGTTAGATAAAAATTGAGGTGTACTTTTCATAATATGTCAATATATTTTCCCCTCCTTTCTCTCTCTCTCTCTCTCTCCCTCCCTCCCCCCCCCCTCTCTCTCTCTCCTCAGAGAAACTAAATGATTAATGGAATTTATGTTTTGGAAGATTCATATTGGAGCTAAAGCCAATGTCAAATGTATTTAAAGGTATTCAAACTAGTCATGCTAAATTTTCATGCAAGTAATCTTGGGATCACAAAACACAGCTCACTCTTAATGACAACTCAATATACCAGTATCACTTATTTATATACTGCTTTATAGTGTTTTACAGCCCTCTCTAAGCAGTTTTCAATGTCAGCATATTGCCTCCAATAATCTGGGTCCTCATTTTACCAACCTTGGAGGGATAGAAGGCTGAGTCAAATGAACTGGTGAGAATCGAACTTCTGGCAGTTGGCAGAATTAGCCTGCAATATTGCATTCTAACCACTGTACCACCCAGCTCTGAATATAAGAAGGAAATGAGAATAAACAATAAAAATTAAACATCATTTGGAAATTTGCCTGTTGAAGCTTCTAATTCTACCCAATCTCACTGACTGAGGTACGCAGAATTGACATTAGTGACCCGACAGGAGTTTTCTGGAAGCACTGACAAAATGGAATGTCCTGCAAAAGGAAACTTGTTCCACAACTTCTGATTTGGGTTAAGCAGCAAAGTTATCCTTTTTCCAACAGCTTTCTTTTTTATGTTGCTTTTGCCTTTGTTTCCCTTCAGTCCATGGTGTTCTCTGAACTTGGTTGTTTACTTGCAGATGTTTATTAACCAACTAGGAAACATCATCAGTAATGGTAAATACGGAGTTTGCTCTCTGTTTATTTACAGAAACTTTCTCTGCCACTGTTGGTGGGAATGCAGTTTTCTCCTCGGTAAGTCCTTGATTAGGGTGTTGTTTTCTGCTTGATATTTGTCTGGTGGTAATCCCTGCTGACCTGGGTGTAGGCTGTTGGAGAGAATCTTAGATTTATTATGAGCCTGTGACGCAGGAAAAGATTGTATGGAGATGCATGTCCAGTTAGAACATTGTTATGCAGTACATGCTTAGGATAAATAATTAATAAACATTATATTTTTAGATTCTTCTACCTTTAAATATTTTTATGTTTGTTAAAGTCTTGTGCTTGCTTGATTTGTGTGTGTGTGTGTGTGTGTATGTATGTGTGTGTGTATATATATATATATATATATATATATATATATATATATATATAAAGAAACAAAACCTACAACCCAGTGACCTACTTGTGAGCTTCGATGTCATATCCCTCTTCACCCAAGTACCCATCAAAGAAGCCTTGACAGCCATCCAAAACAAATACAACCCTCCCAAACACATCCTAGATCTGACCAACCACTGCCTAACCAACACATACTTCATCCACAATGGACAGAGATACAAACAGATAGAAGGAGCACCCATGGGATCACCCCTCTGACCCATCATCGCTAACCTATACATGGAACACTTTGAAACCAACTCTCTAGACAAATCCAAACACAAACCCAAACTCTGGCTCAGATGACACTGACTCAGATGACACTGACTCAGATGTAGATGACACTTTCGTAATCTGGCCACACGGGAAAGAAAAACTGGATAACTTCCTCACACATCTTAACAACCTACACCCCAAAATACAATTCACCATGGAAACAGAAACCAACAACCAACTTTCCTTCCTGGACGTCCTAATTTACAAAAAAA
>BLBF01000016.1:46520583-46547795 GCA_015471245.1 Laticauda colubrina
GGGGGGGGGAGAAATACAAAATAATAAAAAAGGGAGAGACGAACCTCCTATAACACGACAACAAACACTACAAAAAGACTCCCAAACAAATCAAAAAGAGCATTCACGATTAGATGAACCCCAAGAGAGAAGTCCAGGAGCAGGAGAATGAAGCAAGGCCTTCCTGGAAGGAGACAGCCAGGCCAGCTCGACCAACCCGGACGAACCAGGAGGGAGCGGCAGAGCCATCTCAACTGGCCCGAGAAACTCAGGCGGGAGCAGCAAGGCTGACTCACCCCTCCAGGAGGTTCCATGGAGAAAGCGATCCTGTCTGAACCACTTGAAGACCACGCCAAGACTGAGTTGTGCAGGTCAACCAGGACTCGAAAAAGCCCCACCTACCTGCGTGTCTACATGACGCATGTTGGATGAAACCAAGGGCGGAGGGGTGTTGTGTATGGAACTTGGTAGGCTCCAAGTGCCTTAATCTGATTGGCCGAGAAAGCCGTTCTCGGATTGGCTATTAGGGAACCAATCCGATTGGCCCGCCTTATGGCGGGAACACTCAAAGTACTGTCATTGGCCACAAGCCGTGAGCAAGCCGCTATAAGAAGGGCTGCTGCAGCTTGGGCTGTTGTTCCGTTACCATTGCCTTACTTCTTAAATAAAAGAGTTGTTGTTGGAACCTGGTCTCGCGCAACTTATTTCCAAATGGAACAACTGGAGTAGGGAACATGTTCCCCCTCATAAAACATGAAATGACTAAACAGGTTTAGAAGCTTTGTCTTTTAATAATGATTGGTACATATGTGAAGAAGAATACATGTTACTATACCTCTCTTTTTACACACAAACATTATGCAGAAAAGGCTAACATACATTTAGTAACATTCCTGTATGTTCAAAGAAATAAAGTATAAGTAACAGGTTAAAATAGGCTGCACCAATCATGTATGAATGGGGATACATGAAGATATCCATATCTTTCATGTAAGAAATATGTTCATATGTAGGATCTCTACATATAAGGAAATATACATATATCTGCATGAGGGATGAAATGGGTAGAATGATGAAAACAGCGTTTCTCCACAAGGTCCAACCATCCATTTGTACATTATGGTGTTGCACACATGTCCCAAAATGGGGAAGTTTGTGGCAAAATGACACAATGCTCCCTTCATCATTTTGATAGAAACAGGAAGTTCCTGCAGACACTCACAAATAGCAAGCACATCTCTATCCCTTCAACAATGGTACATATTGAGTTAATATTTTCCCAACAATATTCCTAGCAATATTTATTTCTACCAAAGGTTTATGTTAAATTCCAGAGGCATGTAACTAGCCTAGAAGAATTTGGTAGCTCATTATATTCTATTCTTTGCGCTCCACAGAAAGTAGAATTAATTAAATGCCACGTGTCTTGATGTTTACATATACAGTAAATATCCATATAAAATGTAGTGCTAACATTGCTTTCATGTTTAGGAAGTGTGAATTTGAGACTACAGTTTGGCAGTTTCTAATGTTTTTGGATGATGTTTTAATACAATAAACAGAAGGAAGCTTTTCAGAAAGAGAGAAGTAGAGCAAATTCTTCTGTGTTGTGACATGTCTTTGCCCATTGATTAAAATAAACCAACCTTAATTTAAATCAGTTAAAAAGGGAACCACTTAGAAAATGCAGGGAATTTACACACATTACAATATTATTCAGTGCATTTGTGCCATTTCAACCTCATATAGCACACAAATTACTTCAATTTTAAATTTAAAGAAATATCTAAAGATGGTTTAAAAACTTATGTCTCCAGAAGAGTGGAAATTAGTATCTACATCAGTTTAGCTAGTTATTAGCCTTTGTTCTTCTACTAACAACTTCAAGATCAGGTAGAAAACAGGTAGAGTTCTTCAAGTAGAAAGAGATCACATCATTTTTTAATAGAACTATTACTATATGCAAGAATCACACAATTCTTCCTCCTGGTTTTTTTTTCTGTATTAGCTATTTTCCAGCCAATCAATTCAAGGAAGTTATAGAAAGGCAGCGATCAGATCAACCAATCATATATGTATCACATTACAAAACAAACACTTTAGAAAAACAAACTCCTTAAAATAGTCTGCATTATCACTTCCATTGTAACTAACGTCAGAACTATTTTTCAAAAAGCACTAGCTTATATCAGCAAGAACTGTCTTCACAGACCAGGATTTAAATTTTGTTCAGATAATATTGTTTGCTCCCATATTTTGCTCACTATGGTTGCCATAGGCGAAACTGTTTGTTTCATTTTTAGTCAGTGTCTTCTTTTTCCAACTCTAAGTACATTTCACTCGCATATCTGCATTAATGAAACTGGCATTTAATATGAAAATTTATTTCTGTGTTCTGTAGTAAAGTGTTTTGGAGGAGATTTTCTAAAATGAAATTGCAGAGTTGCTATGATTTTGTTGCAATATGATAATGTCATTAAGCCATCTTTTATGCCAATATATCTACAAAATATCAATGTCTTTTCTAATTTATTTGTGTTTTGAGGAGCATGATAAGAAAGCATGATGAGACCCAAAGCAATGTTCTGTACATATACACGCTGATTTAATTTGGCTCAATTGCACAATGAACTTTTCATTTTGAATATTTGTGGAAATAATCAAAATGCAGGTTAATTTTGCTTAGAAAACAAAACATGATGAGCTTCTTAAACTATTTAACAAACTACCACCACCATCAAATATGACATTTTGAATTTGATATAATTATTACTGATATTAAGACATACGACTTTCAAAAGTTTTCATTCTTCAGATGTCAAAATTGTTATCAGTTTTGTGTTCAGCAGCTTTTTTTTTTCTGATCCAAACAAAACCCTATACAAACTATGAAATATATATAAAACAGGAGGGGAATTTAGAATTAAGCAGAACAGAAATACTGCTGCAATTTATACTTTTGAGTTACTTTAATGTCCAAATGTTGGGCACTTAATTGGCTCAATTGCTTTTTCTTTAAAATATTAATTACTTGAAGAAACTTGGAAACGTTCGAAGTGAAAATGATATAAAAATACTTGTCAATTAATGTGTTTTAATTCAGAATGTTTCCTCACTTCTCTACTCTTTTTAATGAGCTGATAAAGTATAGTACTGTACATGATTTAATTTTTATTCCATCTTTATTTTCCTGTATTTTAAGGCAACATTCTGGTTAATGTTACTACTTCCTGTTTTCTCCCACAACAACTCTATTAAGTGATTAAACTAAGAAGGAATGACTGACCCAAAGACATCCTGCTGCTTATTAAGCCTAAGGGAATTTTAGAACTCATGGTTTGCCAGTTGCTAATCCAGCACTCTAATCTCTACACTAAACTGACATAGAACTAGATTTAGAGAATAAACAGTGGCAAGAGAGACTATGCAATATTGGATGAGGATACAGAGATGGTTATTAGAAATTACAGATCACAAATTAGCACTCCAACTGGAAATATTCTTATTAGGAATAATTAAAAGAAAATTGAGCAAGGTCATCCAATACATTATTATACATATCATAATGTGAATAGAGATTTGTATTTTTGTTTTTAAAAAATAAAATATTTTTTTTAAAAAAGAGAGACTATGCAAGACAATTTTTAAAAGGAAATTCTATTACACAGAATATTTTCAAACCCAGACCAATAGAATCCAGAAGACCCTGGTTAATAACGCAGGTAGTCCTTGATTTATGACCACAATTGAGCCCAAAATTGTTAAATGAGACATTTGCTAAGTGAGTTTTGCCTGATTTTATGACCTTCCTTGCCACATTTGTTAAGTGAATCACTGCAGTTGTTAAGTTAGCAATCTGGTTGTTCAGTGAACCTGGCTTTCCCATTGACTTTGCTTGTCAGAAGGTCACAAAAGGTGATTACATGATCCTGGGACACTGCAACCATCATCAATATGAACCAGTTACCAAGCATCTGAATTTTGATCTCATATTCATGGGATGCTGCAAAGGTTGTAACAGTCATCAAATCACTTTTTCTCAGTGCCATTATAATTTTCTTAATTTTTTTTAATTAGTTTTCAATAAACAAACATACACAAACAAAACAAAAAACATCAAAACATAAAACTTCTTTTTGGAAAGCGGCTTAGTCCAGGGTTACATCTTTTTATACAGACATAAATTCAAAATTCATGCTCACTTTTTATCCCATTTCATATCTTATTTACCATTCTACATTTTCTATATAGCTTCTCACCTCTTTTCACTCTCTTAATTCTATTTTATTTATTTCATCTCAATTTAAATCATTATGCATATTTCTTTTGTCTGTTCTATTTTAATTTTCTATTATCTTTTCTCATTAACACAAAATTTCTCATGTAATCACTGATTGAAGTATGATGCCTTTAAATCTTTCCCCTAAATTTAACACTTCAAATAATATATACTTTTCATTCTGATTCTACTTAGTACATTCTGAAGCCACTTACTATATTATAAAATAGAAAAGAATAATAAGTTTATAATATAATTAAAACAATAATCCACAGCAAATTAAGCTGTATTATTAAATCCAATTTTCTAACATTATTTCAAATATAAATACAACAATACAATCTTGTGTACTTTTCTTTTTTAATCATATTTTTACCCAGTATTACTAGAAAGATCTTGTTTCTTTACATCTTGTTTTAAATCTTTGCAACTTCTCTTCCCTTTGTCCCTTCTTTTCCTCTTCAATCCTGCCTTTATCCCCTTGTCTCCTTTTATCTGTTCTATTTCAATTTTCTATTATTTTTTCTCATTAAACACAATATTTCTCCTGTAATCACAGATTGAAGTATGACACCTTTAAATCTTTCCCCCAAATTTAACACTTAAAATAATATATACTTTTCATTCTGGTTCTACTTCTGTAGTACATTCTGAAGCTACTTATTATATTATAAAATAAAAAAGAATAATAAGTTTATAACATAATTAAAACAATAATCCATAGCAAATTAAGCTCTATTATTAAATCCAGTTTTCTAACATTATTTCAGATATAAATACAACAATACAATCTTATGTACTTTGCAGAATCTCTTTTTTAATCATATTTTTACCCACTATCTCTGAATAAATCTTGTTTCTTTACATCTTGTTTTAAACCTTTGTAACTTCTCTTCCCTTTTTCCCTTTCTTTCTTCTCCAGTCCTGTCTTTTTACCCCCTTGTCTCTTAATCTCCACCTTCTTCTGTATTTCTCTTTTCATTGTATCGATTTTCCCTTTTTTGGTTGTTTTTTTAAGTCTTAAATTCTCCATTCTCTTTTCCCTCTTTCCCTTTTCTTCCCCGGCTAAAATTGTTTGTTCATTAAAGATGGCTTCTTCTTCATCCCAATCTTCTTGTTCTTGTAGTTTCTGGTAGGTATAAATTGCCATTTCTAAAAAATGGAAAACAGATCCAGAAGAATCTTCCCTTCTTGATCCTCTTCTTTTAGCTTTTTAAATTCAATTTTCAGTTCATCAACAAGTAGTGCCATTGTAAAATGTTTTTTAAGACAACCCAAATATTTTTAGTCTTTCAAATAATAATTTCCAAAAGTCCCAAAGTCACCAAGCAATCCAAATACACACAGTCTATTTCATTTAGCACTTTCTTCTTTTTATATTTTCTCTTCCTGGGGTTATAGTTCAGTTATAAAGCTCCAGTTAAAATATATCTTTTAGAAGTTTTGTTACAGTTTTGCTCTTATCTTATAAATTCCAAGCAGCCTCCTCCAAGAAAATCTTAATATTAATTCTTTTCCTCTCCCTTTTCACTTATAGTAAAAAAAGTTTTTTTTTTTCAATGCTCAGAAATCTTTATTGTCCCCTCAGGTTCAGTTTTCAATTTAATTACCTGCTGATGCCAAAGCGGGTTTTTCCGATTTCTCCATTCATTTGCTATCACTGTAAGGAAGGAGAGTGAGAAAAAACAAACTTTACTTTTTTACTTTCATTCACTGCTTCTTCTGTCTTCATCAGGAACGATGTATCTTTAATAAAACTTAAATTCCAGGGTATTTAAATATTACTTGTCATCCCAGTTAGCCAAAAACTTTCACTTTCTCAGCTTCCTCCTGCATATTCTTATCTAGATGAAAGCTTCTTTGTGGTGGCCATTGTTGACCGCTGCTCCACCACTTTTGGAAAAGGGAGTTAAGCCAGCTGAGGAGGGGGTTTGCGATTCCCCTGGGCCCCTGCTGAGTCTCCCCTATCTTCAGTTACCTCTACAGGGTAACTATAGCCCCCAAATCCAGCTGGATCAGGAGTACTCCAGCGGCGAGCGCAGCAGAGACTGTGCATGATCGCGGATTCCTGCCACCGCCAGAGCCTTGCAAACCGGAAGTCCTCAGTGCCATTATAATTTTGAGCAGTCACTAAATGAGCTGTTGTAAATTGAGGGCTCTCTGTAATTGTTGGCTTAAGATGAGTTTTTATCTTTGTGGCCTAATCCCTATAAAACTAGCATTGCTTTCAAATGGACCTGCAAGGTCGTGGAAAAAATGCCTCATGTGAGGTTTTATGTGAGGTAAGCACTAAAATACTTTTCTGAGGATGAGATATGATTTTTTTAAAAAGGCATGCTGAAGTAGAAGATAATTCATGTTGACATAGAGACAGATTTTTAGAGTCTCTACAAATATAATACTTGGAAATAAGATGTTCAAACCCCAGGCAGCGAGACCATCTTTTTATTGCAAAATATAAAGAAAGTTTACCTTGGCATACTTTAACATCCTTCCTTCAGTAGTTCCAGAATTCAGGGATTTTTTTTAAAAAAATCCTATTACAAATGCTTGCTCATGTCCTCTTGCATTGTTTCTTCTTGAAAGAATTCTTGTATACCTCACTACATCCTATAATTTGCAAAATCCATAGTTGCTCAGGTTATTTCTATGTTGGCTATTTACTTGTAGAACAAGGGGCTAGAATTTCATGGTGATTAGAAAAATTTTGCCTTGTTAACTTGTCAGTCCAGGTGTTTAAGGAAAAATAAGATGTAGCTTAATAAAGAAATTGTATGCTTGTATATTAAATAATGTGAATAATAAAATATTTCAGACTATCTAGGATACTTCTATATATTTTGAAAAGTCTTCCTTAGATACCCAGATGTTCAATTTATTAGATAGCATTCTACATTATCTTATATAGTCTCCCAGAATTTTTTTTCTATAGAAATATCTTCTCTCTAGTGTATTTAAGCATATATAGTAGATAAAGCATCATATCCATTATCTTTGCATTAAGTAAACTGGTTACCATGCCAGTTATCTATGACTACTAATCCTCAATACATATATTTATAACAGAGAAAAATACTTTGTCTCCTGAAGGAATGGTTACATCTATTGGATCATCTCTTTCTTCCTTAGACAAATCCCTTCTCTATTATATGCATGTCTTTTAATACAATCTGGAAAATGTATACAAGCATTATGGCTTAACAAACCATTTTGTCTTTCTACATCATCTGCCTAGCCACCCAAAGAATGAAGTTGTTCCTGATAAAAAGGAGGTCGTTAAATGAACCACATATTTATAACTTCTGCCCATGAGACTAGTTAATCATACAAATGTTACTTTATAAGATCCATTGGATTGTTCTAAGTATCACTATTTTTCTGTCTTCACAACCTTTTTCTTTGTTTAATTAACCAACTTCACTAGGAAAATTGATAATTATAATGTAAAACAAGGATAATAACTGATTGTAGTGTTAGACATATACAGGTATTAATTTGTCTATTTTGAGATTTTGTGGCTGTGACTCAGGTATTTTATTTTGCTTTTGGTTCATCTTCTGTTCAAGTTTGCATCTATAAGGAATAAGATTAAAAATGCAAACTGAAATATTTGTGCCATGTTAGTTAAGAAAAGAAGACTGAGGTAAAGCTAAAGGGAAAGGATATTTGCTATTTGGCCAAGGTGATATGTCTTTCCAAGGGATTTCATATCCATCTCCTTCCATTACTCAGCTATATAGATGCAAAATGATATTCTGAGTATTGCACAATATTATTCATTTCTATGATATGCCAACTTTCCTGTACAAATAACCTGCTTCAACAACAATACAGCCTCCCCAATAGGAAGTCCCAGCATGTTTTATAGGCATGAAATGAAATTAAGCCCCTCCTCCCAAATTAAGGCCTATATTAAAACATGCGAAATGGGAGGGAATGGTGGGGGGGGGCTTGCTTGGTGGGGAGGGAATGGTGGTGGGGGAGTACTTTTGTTGTATACCCGGATATGGTGCTGCCTGTGTTGACCCCGATACGAAGTGCCCCACCAACGCCGAGGTCAACATCCAAGCCCGCCCGCCCAAAGATGCAAGGGGGGGGAAATTAAGTCACCCCTGAAAGACAGCCTTGCCATTTTTTCGGGGCTCAAAAAAAAATAAGACCCAGCCTTATTATATGAGAAACATGGGGTATTTTTTATGGAAGAGCAATGCTTCAAGGTTCATTCTGAAATATTTAGTAATATGTCATTCTTTTATTGAAGCTTAGTACAGAAGGTATCTTCATATATTAAAATAATATTAATTTCATATCTTTCATTCTTTTATATTTATGAATGTAGTTTTTCCTACTTGTTCATACTTCATGTCATCTGATATGTAACTTTAAGGAAAATGCCTTCCTCCAGTTTTGGCTATATGATCTCTAGTCAGTTGCTTATGGCTCCTTGATTGTCTTTTGTTGGGCAGAAATTAAGACATTACATGTCAGGGTTGAAAATCCTCCATCAAGGTGTCATGTATTTGGCAGCAAGATAGTGAGCTCAAGATGTATAATTTGGGAAGCTCTGTCCTTGGAGCAGAACTGCATGATCCAGCATGCAGAATATCTATTTTTGAGGTGCATCATTACCAAGAGTACATTCAAACATTAATTGCACTTTAATACTTGTATATTCAAAACCTGTTTGGTACAGAATGTCGCATATCTTTCCCAAGACTAGTTTTTCATATGTGGAGTAGCATCTTGAATAGGAAGTTTTGCAATATTCTTCTCATTCAAAATGAGGAGAGAAATGTTGAGCTTAGCTTTTGTTTTTCACCAATAACTTAGTTCTCAAGAAATGAGTGTGATTAAGGACAAGGGGTTTTTGCCCAGTTCTAAAAAATAGATTAGCACTTGTGTGACCTGATTGTGCTGAGCAATTGAGCCAATGATATTGAGTTCAGCTACAATATCTCTAGAATAGCAGAAAATCCAGCCTTTCTATTTACCATATTGAAGCTCTTCAGAATTTGTCATTGGTCCATTTTCCAAGTGGCAGAGCCTTCCTTGTCTTGCTCTACCTTCTTGCTGACTGGGTCAGTATTTCCTCTCATGCCAGAATGACAGGTCTTTTAAATGTAACAGAGTACAAAAGACTTGACTGGACTGGGTCTCTCTTTCCATAGCAACCATTCATATTTATTTAGAAAAATGGTCAGCGAAATAGACAAACCATGAGCAAGGAGAAGAATAAGAAAAGAGTACTGATGTTCTCCTGTTAGACAACTGAGAACCAATTAGCTTAAAACTATTATAAACAGATTGGGGAGTGGAAAAAGTGAAAAAAAAATACAAAAAGACTTTTGTATTCAGATGGGTGGATCTCCAGTCTCTTTCTATTTTACATATCTGTAATGCTGATTTCAATGGAGAGGCTCAAATCTTCTCCAATAAAATGTCATTTGGGCCAAAAAAGAGAATAAGCTTTTTTGAAAAGTGTGGAAGTATATGCTTCATCTTTTTCATATGTTGCAGGTTTAATTTCAGGCTCACTTTTCAAGCAGGTACAGTATAATGCAAGCCTTCTATGCAGGAGATCTATTATGCAGAAAATGATTAAAATTCTACAATCCCATCATTTCATTAGCAGCTCAGCATGTGATATGATGAAAGCTCTGCCATCTGACAAGCCAGTTTCACGATCCCTTTTAGAAGAAGTTTGAAAAACATGATGGGTACTTAATCACTTTTATTTTACCAAACCTTCCTTGTGATTTCCGGACACAAAACTAAAAAGCACCATGTTAATAGACTAAAGATATTTATGTTCATGTCTTGGCTCAAAATCATTTCAATAATTGACTATATAGTACCTATGATTTCTTTTGAGTGCATTTTATATGGTTAGGTATGTAATCCACAATAATATTTTCTATTTAGAACTAAAACAAAAGATTGATAAGTGCCATATAATCTCATTTTAACAAGGAAAAGGAAAGCATTTTGAAAAGACATCAGTAAAATTGTGTACTCATTATTGTTAGATATTCGGGTAAACTAACATTCTTGATATTTTTTTTACAATCATGGCTTCTATTAATTTATTCAGTAGGGTTTGTTTTTGTTAGCTTGTAGTTAGAATTCTTATTATATGATCAGAACTTTCATGCCCTACAACTTTTCTGGATTTACAGTGGTAATATTATATGGTCTGACCCATTTGTATTCAGATTTAGTGCAAACACCTTGATTTTGGCCTCAGCAATTTGTATTTCTGTGATGGGAGTATTAGTGAATTAATGAAAAAGGTGAACTCATAATCCCCAAAACACAGATTCTCCCTCCTTTGAACATATTGTTTCCACTCTGGTTCAGATAACTGCTTAACTCTCTCAAGTGCCATATTGCCAGCATCTCTACTTACCAGACAATTGCAACAATTTTTTCTTTTTTTCTTTGTTTGCAGTTTAGAGCAAGGGGCACTTTGTGAATGTATAAAAAGTGTCAGTCAAGTTAGGTTCTCTAAATTTCAAGTGTGCTCATTAAAAGTTTGAAGATCCATATTCCATTTTATTTTAAAACAAAAATGGATATGAGAGTTAAGCCCCTGTCACACTGCACCAACGGATGCAAAGAGGATGTAAAATGGACAAAAAAGATTGCCATCCGTTGGTTAACACGATGTACTCACTGCCTCCGTTTTGCTTCCTCTCTATCTGTCCAGCATCCGTTTATTGACGTTTCATCCGCTCAGAAAGTTTTGAGCTGCTCAAAACTTTTGCGCGGAAAATGTATCCAATTCATCCGTTCTGCATCCGCTATGTATCCGCTACACATCCGTTCTGCATCCATTACACATCCGCTATATCCGCTAGGCATCCGTTCCGCATCCGTGCAACTCACATCCACTCGGACGTAGGGAGGAAGCAGAACGGACGCAGAACGGATGCAGAACAGATGAAGAACGGATGCAGCACGGAAACAAAGCGTTTAAAATGGAAAAAACGTTCGCAGAGGGGACTTATCTCGGATATTAAGGATGTCTAGAGGATGCCTAGAGGATGCCTAGAGGATGCAAAGGGACACCTATACTGCCTATAAAAAGGGGGAGCAACTCACCTGCATCTCACTTTCAGACCAGCAGCCTAGCTGTGCAGACCTCTGCAGCCTTCATCTGACTCTTGCTCTTCAACAGCATCCAGTCATGTCCACCGTGGATCATAACACAGTCCTTTTGGCAGCCACCATCCTTCTGCAACAGTGCGAAGCCATCTACAGGCTCTGTGAACTCTACTACGGGAAGAAAAAGAGGTGGCCAAGAAGCGTCTGGGTCCAAAGATGAATCGCCAGAAGAGCAGAGTACGGACTGTACAACAAGCTGATGGTGGAGCTCAGGAACGAAGACACTCGGGCATTCCAGAACTTCATGAGGATGCCTCCAGTCATGTTTGACAAAGTTGTGCAGCGGCTGACACCCAGGTTGACCAAGGCAAACACTGACTTCCGGCCCAGTCTGGAACCTGGGCTCAAGGTGGCACTCACTCTGCGCCACCTGGCCTCAAGGACCACCTACAGGAGCATGCAGTACGGCTGGAGGATGCCACACAACACCATCAGCATTGTGGTCAGAGAAGTGGTGCAGGCCATCATCGAAGAATACCTGGAGAAGCTCCTCCAGTGCCCCTCCACTAAAGAAGGCTGGAAGAAAGTTGCAGAGAAGTGGTATCAGAGGTGGAACTTCCCACATACCATTGGAGCCATAGAGGGCAAGCACGTGGCCTGCAAATCTCCAGCCAAGTCGGGGTCCACTTATTTCAACTCCAAGGGCTTCTTCAGCATCATCCTCTTTGCCATGGTCAATGCTGACTACAAGTTCATGTACATCGATGCTTCAGGCAGCAGCTCATGTTCAAATGCCCAGGTATACAATGCCAGTGACCTCAAGGAGGGGCTGGAAGGCAACCTCATCATGGGCTTTCCAGATCCAGACCCCCTACCCAATGACACGCAAAATGTGCCCTACTTCATCGTGGGGGATGATGCCTTCTCCCTCAGAACCTACCTCATGAAGCCCTACACTCCCAGATGCCTCACCCGTGAAGAGAGGATCTTCAACTACAGGCTGTCCAGGGCAAGGCGGGTGGTGGAGAACGCCTTTGGCATCCTGGCCAACAGGTTCCAGGTACTTCTCACCACCATGCAGCATCGCCCAGAGACCGTGAGGATGATCGTGGAAGCTTGCTACATCCTGCACAATCTCATGCGCACCCGCTACCCAGTCTTGCAGAACAGGCTCGTGGACCTCCAACAAGGCAATGGGGACATGGAGCCTGGGGAATGGAGGCAAGGGAAAAACCTGACAGACACTGAGGATGTGCAAGGCCCCAACAGAGCCTCACATGAAGGGAAGAAGCAACGCAACCTCCTGAGACACTGGTGCAACTCCCCAGCTCGAGCAGTGGAGTGGCAAGACAGGATGATAGATGCTTAATGGATGCTTCCTTGAGACTGTCTCATCACACGGATGAGATTGGGCCATGTATGTTGTGTGGGCCTACAATGAACAGGGCATTTAATAAAGAGTTGTGTTTGTGTTGACGTGTGTGGATGATTATTACATTATTATTGATAATAAAGGGCCATAGGTGTGGCACCAAGGAGGGTGGACCATACAGTCCCACTATGCTTCCACTGGAGGCTTATCTATCCCACTGCTATCCTTTCCCATTCCACAGCTATTACCCATCCCACAGGTATCCCTGCCCATCCCACTGCTATCTTAACCCATCCCACAAGCATGCAAAGGCTTAAACCAATTCTAAAAGTTTCCACCAAGACTTTATTAAAAAAAAGAAATGAAGCAAGTGTGTGAATCAAAGATAAACTTTATTGAACAACAAGCTGTAAAAAAAAATGACCCAAATCAAGTGTCCAAATAAAGTCCACAGGTAGCCAGCTACCCAGTCTCTGGCACTCTTCTTGATCACTTGGAGGTGTGCCCAGTCTCAGGGGTGAAGGGTCCAGGTGCTGTGGAGGTGGGTGGTGCTGGAGTGCTGGTCTGTATAATCATTGGGGTGCCTGGCTCTGAGAGGACAACAGGGGACTGTGTGTTGAGGAAGCTCTCAGACAGCTGGCTCAGACCTGTGATGCTGAGAGGTCCTTCTTCCATGCCATGGGGTGTCAGCCCCAGTACTGATGAGAGATGTACTGAGGCCGGGCTTGGCTGTGGGGTGGAGGAAGGAGTAGTGTAGTGGGGCTGTCTGGTCTGCAGCTGGGTGAGGACTGGCATGGGTGGCATCGCTGTTGTTGGTGGCATCATTGTCGTGGGTGGCATCATTGGAAGCGGTGGCAACGGTGTCGTCCGATGACTGTGTGCCTGGACTGGGAAGGGCTGCTGCCTGAGCTGCTAGACCTCCTGGTAGCCATAGCCCTGGTAGGTGAGGGGCTGTGGGAAGCCTTGGAATGGGAGGGACATCACCTGGGGTGGAGGTGGAGGAGCAGACCTGGACTGGGTGGGAGCAGGTTCCTCTGGATCTGGAGGATTGTGAAGCAGCTCGGTAATCCGGTCCTTCAGCACCTGGTACTGGGGTTCCTCCATGTTCCTGAGGGTCTGGGTGACATAGGTGAGGAAGGGCTTGCGGTTGGAGGATGAGGAGTCGCTGTTGACCAGCTGAGAGAGGAGATCTATGCTGGTGCGGATGGTGTCCCTGATCTCCAGGAGGACAGTGTGGCTCTGCCCCTCCTGCTGTCTGCCTCTCTGCCTTTCTGTAGAGGTGGAGCTGGGTGGTGGTGGATGCGGCTACGACTGTGGTGGACTCGATGTCTCCTTTCTCCCACTGCACCAGGGAGTCCTCCACGCACTCCACCACGGTTACAACAGCTGTCCGTGGGTTCTCCGCCGTGGCATGCTCCACAGAAACCTGCCTGGAGACAGGGACTGACTCTTGGCCGGAAGAGGACTGGGTCTCAGCAGGCTGCCAGAGAGAGAGGGTTGTGAGAGGGGCTCCTGGTGCTCCTTGGTGGTGGATCTCACCCTCCAGGAAGCTGCACTTGGCCATGACGTAGGTCTCTCTGTCCGTCAGCTTAACTGTGGCCTGGCCAGATTTCTCAGGTGCAGCTTCCCATACCAGGTGTGCATGTGCTTCCACCAGCCGAGGAGCACCTCCGAAGTGTAACCCATACTCTCCGTCCTCTCTCTCCAAGCAGCCTGCTTCCTTTTGGTGTCCCTGTACAGCTGGTGTCCCTTCCGCCACAGATTGTCATTCTCTCTCAGCCACTCCAGCACCTCATCTTCGTGTTCCTCCTCAATGAAGTATTGCCTCCTCTCCCGTCCCCGCATACGCCTCTTCCTCCCTTTGGCAGGACCAGATGGGCCCTCATCAGAGGGGCTCCCAGGTGGTAGGGGCTGCTCCTCCACACCACCACCAGCAGCAGCATCAGCAAGATCATCATCATCATCATCATCATCATCATCATCATCATCATCACCAGCAGCAGCATAATCATCATCATTATCATCAGCAGCAGCAGCAGCAGGACCAGCAGGACCAGGATCAGCAGCAGCAGAGTAAGCACCAGTAGCCCCAACAGCAGCAGCAGCAGCAGCAGCATGAGCAGGACCAGGAGCACGAGCAGGACCAGGAGCACGAGCAGGATGAGCAGGATGAGCAAGACCAGGAGCATGAGCAGTGCAAGCAGTACGAGCAAGTCCAGGAACACGAGCAGGACCAGCAGGACCAGCAGGACCAGCAGGAGCTTCAGCAGAGTACGCAGCAGCAGAAGCACCACCGCCAGGAGCAGCTTCAGCAGAAGCTCCAGCACCAGAAGAGCGAGCCCGAGCAGCAGAAGCCCCAGCAGAAGCAGAGTCAGGGACAGGGGGCGGGAAGGTGGCCTTGTCCCTCCTGCCAGGGATGGCGGCAGGTTGCTGAAACTTTCGCTTCTTCCCCATGGTTGTGGGGTTGCTGGCTGGCAGGGAGGCTGGCAGGGAGGCTGGCAGGCACCAAGGCTGGCAGGAAGGCTGGCAGGAAGCCTGGTAGGAAGGCAGGCAGGCAGGCAGGCACCAAGGCAGGCAGGCAGACTGGCTGGCAGGGAGGCTGGAAGGCAGGCTGGCAGCAAGGCTGGCAGGCAGGCAGAGAGCAAGGCTGGCAGGGAGGTTGGCCAGGAGGCTTGGAGGCAGGCTGGCAGGAAGGCTGGTAGCAAGGCTTGCAGGCAGGCATGCAGGCAGGGCAGGCAAGGACTTGATGTATCAGGCAGCAGGTCTTTCCTCCGAATGCTGGCCACGTGCGAGCAGCTTCCCTTTATATCTGCATGGCTTACGCAATGCATCCCCTCCGCATGCGCAATTAACACTAGGCATCCATTAGGCTTCCGCTACACATCTGCTAGGCTTCCGCTCTGCACCCGCTTCATCCGCTGTGCATCTGCTGTGCATCCACTTCATCCGCTCAGTGTCCGCTCTGCATCCGCTCTTTCTGTTCCGCGTCCGCTTTGCTGAGGCCCCCCGGAAACCCAGCGGATGTGCCATCTGCTCCCATCCGCTTCCATCCGCTGGGCTTCTGTTCCGCATCTGCTTTCCATCCGCTCTGCGTTCTCCCCGCATCCGTGTTATCCGCTCCGGTTATGCAAATTTTTGCCCCTTTTGAGAGCGGATAACAACGGATGGAACATTTTGCTCGTCTGTTGTGGCCGTTTTGCATCCGTTGGGCAGTGTGACAGGGCCTTAAAGGGCGAAGCTAAACGGGGTGCCATTTGTGCAATTAAGACTATGAATGGCTTCTTAAAAGTGAAAAGCAGATACTGAGAAAGTTTGATTGGATCTGTGGAACTGAAAATAACTATCTTCCAGATGCAATCCCAGTCCAGCTTGTTCTTTGTTCATTTTATAGCAATCAATGTTATTGTTCCATATTAACATACTTCAAATCGGCTATTCCTATTGGACAATAAATACCCAAAGCTGATTGGTTACTTTTCTTGATGCTGATTGGCCAATCATAGCAGGGCTATGATTGGCCAATTAAAGCGGCGGGAAAAACAAGTAGCCGTCATTGGACACTAGCTGCAAGCAGCTCTCTATAAAAAGAGCTGCCGCGGCTCCTGGTTAGAACGAACTTTAAGAACTAAATAAAAGAGCTGAAGTTACGCTGATCTCTGAGTCTCATTCCTGCGAACTGAACACTGGCAACAAAGGTGGGATTCTGCGAAAGAGATCAGTCAGGCACGTGGCATCGAGAACCGAGCAGATGAAATGGCCGGAACCAACTCGCCACCCGCACCCTTCAACCCAACAGCAGAGGACAGGGAATCATAGATCTATCGATTCCTCATGTTCTTGGAGAGTAATGACCTGTAAGAAATCTTGGACAATTGCAAAAGAGCTGTATTCCTAAAACACTGTGGGCCCACAGTGTTTAAGATGGTGAAGGCACTAGCAAAACCAGACGATGTTAAGCAAATGGCCTGGCCGGCCCTGGAGAAGCTGAAGAGAGCTCACTATGCACCGACCATCTCCAGCCTCATCAAGAGACCAGAAGGAAGATGAGAGCATCACAGATTTTGTTACCGTTCTCAGGGACATCGGAGGAGCATGCAAATTCCTGAACATAGACGAAGCCATGAGGGATTGTGTGGTACTTGGAGTGAGAGACCTTACCCTACAGAGCCGATTGCTGACCTGATCAAAGATCACCGTTACCGAAGCTATTGCTAAAGCCACGGCAGCAGAAGCAACCAAAAAATCAGCAGCAAAAATGCAGCAAATGAACGCCAACCCACCAAAGACTTCAACTGAAATGAATCAGGGCACTGAGAAGAAAGCAGAAAGCACACACAAGACCTCTGCATGTTTCACAGACAGCGGATCATCCGGAATCGATGAGGACAAGGAAGAGGAGATCCACAGGCTCCAGGCTAAATGAGAGCGGTTAATGAAAAATGGTCATAAGTAGGGGTTCCAGTGTGCCGGTTGTGGAGGAGACCACCCCCATTTGGAGTGCCAGTTCTTTGACGCTGTTTGCCGGTACTGTGAATGGAGGGGCCACATCGCACGTGTATGCAGAAACCGCAGAAGCTACAGCCCCAGAAGAAGGGACAACACACCCCTGAGACAGAAAGAGAGAACGACATGGAACCGATAAAATCGTGAAGGCAAAGGGAAGCGGCAAAGCAAGAGCTACAGGAAAGATGAAATGCATCAGACCATCACCATCGGCCATTCCAACGCGACTAATGGCCGAAAGGTACATGTGACAGTCAGGGGCAAGAATGTGAAATGGAGGTCAATTCCGGATTGTACCTATCAATGGTATCCTGGGATACCATCAAAAGACTAGTACCGCACATCGGCAAAACTGAATTAGAACAACAAGCAATGATTTTAAAATACTATCAAGGCAACAGAATACCGGTAGTCTGGCTTGGACACTTCCAGGTAACCTTCAAGTAACACCAAAAAATATTGCCGCTACCATCGTAGACTGGAACTGACCAAGCCTACTGGGACTCAAGTGGTTAAAGCCCCTAGGAATCGGAATGACCAGCATTAACTGAATCACCGACGCAGACTGGAAGGAGAACCTGATGAGAGAGTTCCAGGACATTTTCGACGGAAAGTTAGGCAAGTACCGAGGGTCCCCTCTCTCATTCAATTTAGATGGTTCCGTGAGAATTTGTGGGGACTACAAGGCTACCCTGAACCATGCACTACAGCAAAGTGCATATCCTGTTCCAGTAATAGAACACCTACTACACTCCCTGGGAAGGGGCAAGGTTTTCGCAAAGCTCAACCTTGCCCAAGCTTACCAGCAATTGCCAGTAGACCTGGAAACAGTAGAGGCCCAAATGATCGTGACTCATAGGGGAGCATTTAAATGTACAAGATTACAATTCGGAGTCAGCGTAGCCCCTGGCGTCTTCCAAAGCCTAATGGAGCGGTGATTGCAAGGCATAAAAGGAGTAGTCCCATACTTTGACGATGTACTCATCTCAGCTAACTATGAGAGACATTTAGAAGCCCACCTCAGAGAGGTTTTGCAAAGGTTCCAAAAAACGGGACTGAAGGTAAAAAAAACAAAAGTGTAAATTGGCCACATCAAAAGTCGAATTCCTGGGGTACCAAATTGATAAAGAGGGCATCCACCCAACAGAAAAGAAGATCAAGGCAATCAAAGAGGTGCCTAGACCAAAAAATAAGGTTGAATTACAAGATTTTCTGGGACTCATAAACTTTTACCACGTCTTTCTGCCACAGAAGGCAACTACAGTGGAACCTCTACATAGAATCTTAGACAAATTAGCCATCTGGAACTGGGGACGACGTGAAGAGACAGTGTTCCAGAACATAAAGGACCTCATCACCTCCGACGCGGTATTGATGCAATACAGCGAGACATTACCACTTACAGTTACATGCGACACATCACCATTTGGCGTTGGGGCCGTGTTTAGCCATGTCCTGCCGGATGGAAGAGAAGCCCCCATTGCCTTCTACTCAAAGACCCTCTCAAAAACTGAAAAGAACTATAGCCAGTTGGACAGAAAGGCATTGGCGGCTATATCTGGCATAAGATGTTTCCATGAATACCTTGACGGTAAGACTTTTACCCTTGTGACTGATCACAAACCCCTTTTAGGTATACTAGCTGGAAACAGAGCCACCCCTAACATACTGTCACTGAGAATGACAAGGTGGTCCGAATTTCTTGTGGCATACAACTATAGACTAATCCATCAGCCCAGAAAAAAACATTTCACACGCCAACGCTTTGGGCCGCGCTCCCTTACCAGACATAGAGACTGACCTGGCACCAACCACTTCCAGCCTACAAATCAAGACTTTGACGAACCTACCGATAACCGCAGGCGACATCGCCAGAATGACTGCAAAAGACAGGAAATTGTTACAAGTTTTGAACTGGGTAGGAAAAGGGTGGCCGGAAAATGAGACAGATATTATTTTCAAACCGTATAAGAATAGACAAACCGAACTGTCATTACTGAAAGGGTGTATACTTTGGGGTGATCGGGTCATAATACCAGAAAAATTACAAGACCAGGTATTGTATATGTTGCACAAAGGCCACCCGGCATCGTGCGAATGAAAATCCTGGCCAGGAGCTATGTATGGTGGCCAGGGATAGACAAAGATATTGGGAAATGGGTCGAAACTTGCGGGAAATGTCAAAACTCCCGTCCTGCACCCCCTTCAGCCCCTATTATGGACTGGGAAACACCAAGGGGTCCTGGTCACGAATACATGTAGACTTCGTGGGGCCAACAAAAGGACATACATACCTAATTGTAGTAGATGCTTACTCCAATTGGTTAGAAGTAAGCATCATGCACTCTACGACCACTGAAGCAGTCATCAAATAGCTACGAAAGCTATTCACTACACATGGGTTACCGGATATACTCGTCTCAGACAACAGCCCACAATTTACAGCACTACCCTTCAAAAAATTCCTAGCAGAAAATGGCATATGACATGCACTGACAGCACTGGGCCAAACGGCGACAAACGGTAGGGCGGAACGCATGGTTCGGTATACCAAGGAAACACTAGACAGATTAGACACAGGGGACATGCAAGAAAGAATCGAAAAAATGCTCACAATACAACACATAACACCAAACTCCACCACAAATAAAACCCCAGCAGAATTACTAATGGGCAGAAAACTAAGATCACATTTAGATAGATTACGCCCAACTTATGCCACCGAAAAACTAATTGACTCCTCAAGCAAGTATTGCAAATTCGAACCAGGACAACTAGTATACGCAAAAAGCCTCACCGACCAACTGTTGTGGATACCGGCAACAATTACACAGATAATGGGACCACGGTCCTACAGAATGGAAACAGACGATGGCAGAACCTGGCGAAGACATATTGACCAACTACGGTCATGCACACTACAACATACCACTGACACACCCAGACACGAAGAACAATACACAGACACACCAACAACATCACAACAACTACACAAAACCAGCAACAGATCAACCAGAGAGGGGGAAGACTCCTCAGTAATAAATAAGGGGGGGGGAACCCTCTGGTGGAAAAAGAAGCCCCTCTGGTAGAAAAAGAAACCTCCCCGATAGAAAAAAAACCCACAGAAAATCAAAATAATCACAATAAAAAACATCCCCAAATAAACGCAAGAAAAAACAGTGACCTGCCCGTAAGAAGTCTTCGACGAGGAACAAAAAACACAAGTTGATCTGGATGCTTGGTCGGAAAGGAGCAGCTGGGCCGACTCTACCAGCCCGAGTAGGCCAGGTGGGAGCAGCATGGCTGACTCTACCTTCCAGGAGGTTCGACAGAGATGGACAGGAGAAACAGCGATCCCGTCCGAACCCGCTGAAAATGATGACACAACTAAACTGCGCAGGTCAACTAGGCAACTTAGAAGCCCTGCCTACTTATGTGACTATGTATGGTAGACCGTACCAAGAGGGGAGGGGTGTTCCATATTAACATACTTCAAATCGGCTATTCCTATTGGACAATAAATACCCAAAGCTGATTGGTTACTTTTCTCGACGCTGATTGGCCAATCATAGCAGGGCTATGATTGGCCAATTAAAGCGGTGGGAAAAACAAGTAGCCATCATTGGATACTAGCCGCGAGCAGCTCTCTATAAAAAGAGCTGCTGCGGCTCCTGGTTAGAACGGACTTTAAGAACTAAATAAAAGAGCTGAAGTTACGCTGATCTCTGAGTCTCATTCCCGTGAACTGAACAGTTATCTCTTCCTAGCTATGCAAGTAATTACAAATAGGATCCAATCTGGACATTAGCATGGAATCAATTCTGGCTGCTTCTAAATTCTGGCCCTGATTCAGGTTCCTCTGCCTCTTCTCTGTCTCTTATTAACACTGCAAAGTCAATGGATTTTCCCCCCAATAAACATAATATGTATGTTCTGGGAATTCAAATTAGTCTCAACCAGAGGTGAAAAATTAAAGTACCCATCCCTTACCAGAACTGTATTCCTTCCCTTATTTATTTCTTTAAAAGCCATTTCTGTGAGGCTACAAAATATGTTCTATAATAACCTAAAAAACCCAGATAATACAGTAAACAGATACAGAAAATTCTAATTCTGTTCCACCAACAGGTAATTATCTGGATAGCTTTAAGAACATTCTGATAGCCCTGATTTATTCAAAAATAATTCTGTACAAATTTAGATATGAAGTAAACAGTAAACTCAATTGAATTATCCATTGATTTGTGGTGGAAAACTGTGACTTTATCACCTGGTGGCAATGTTGCTTTTTACTGGATTAAAGTGCTTTTCATGTTCCTTGAAATAAATATTGAATTTCAGAGTATGAACAAATCTTAGGTTTCAATTGAACACGAAAGTTTGCTCTGAGTGGCACATGGGAGGAAGTCTTTATTCTTTTGGAACTGTTCAATTTTTTTTTTTTTTTGCAAATGTAGTTGCTCTTTCTCAGTCCCACTGGGATTTATTTGATTGATTTCAGAAATTTTCAATGTTCAGAACCTGAAAATAAAATTCTTCCTTTGTTTAAATAAAACAAAAAAGTTATTGAAAACAAAAGTGGCAAAGATGATCTTTCAGCCTCAGATACTAGGATAGGTTGATTTGATGTATAGCTAATCAGCCAATACTTTGTTATTCTCTCAGTTTACTTTTTTGCAACTATTTTAAAGTGGTATATTACATTATTATTATTTTAAGATGTTTAAATTTAATAACTTGAGCAGTGGGGTTATGCAGTGAGTCAGAACAGAGTGAAAGTTGATTAGCTGGCAAATTGCTGGCTTCTGCGTGAGGCAATTTGCGCTTTGATTGGTTGCTATGGGTGTGGTGGGACAGTCTCCTTTTTTCCTGCCATTTTCTTCGGTGTGCCCTGTGTACTCTGTAATTTACTTCATGATGCTCCTGTTTGCCTGACTATTAGTTTTCTGTATATATTATTGTAAAATATATTTATTTATATAAAACTACGAGTCCATGTCTGATTTCATTTGGACACCTGCTGCCCAATTCCCTCACATAAATATTATCAGTGTGTGTTAAGAAATCCACTAATTAAAAATAAAGCGACCTTTTTATTCAGCTCACTGAAAAGCATTAGACTTCTTTACTGAATAGGAGAGGGAGGTGCTGCGCTTGCCACATTCAATTTCCAAAGCACATCTTTGAAATAAATATAACAATGGAGTTACTAAATGTCTATGGAGATTCTCAGTCATCCAGGTTATGGTTATCCCAAAGTTGCTGTTTCAAGAGGCAACTGGACTTTCTGAAAAAAAGTCCATTTTTGGGATGGATTTATTCTAGAACTTGTGGGGAATATCTTCAGACAGATTAAACTTCATTATTCATTTCACCACCTACTCTAGGTTTTGTAGCAGTTGATCAGATGATCAGGACTTTCAGTGATGTTTAGTCCTTGCTTTGATGTGCTGTAGGATGCAACACTTTGGATATAGCGTTAACAGTGTATGATAACAGGAATATGACTGCTGTGTCTTATATGAATGTGTGTTTGCCCTCTCCATTGCAGGCCTTGTTTGTGTCTATCATTGTCAAGGTCTGGCAAATCTGTTTCCATCTGAAGTTTGTTTTACTGAGTCCTAAGACCGGACCTTAGGGTTTGTGACACTGTGAAGATGGAATTTCCTTCCTCATAATCTGTCTCTCATTTGGATGGCTTTCCTGTGAACTTTATTGGCCTGTTTTTGTGCTATGCTCCTACATGAGAGTTTATTTTATCTTGTTTCAAATGTATACTGTCTGGTTTATTATTACATTGTATATGGTAATGCTTTAATCTTTAATGTTTGTTTAACTTTCAAAGTTAAATAAATAAAAGGTCTTCAAGACCTAGAAAGCTATGGGTCATTATCTTCCCCAAACTTCTAATCTGCATATATCTTTTCCAAACAATTCTTTGATTCTATTCATATCAGTGATTATTTCTAGGGTCTATAATATTTATTCATTTTGTTTCAGTGGTTATGTGCATTCATTGGTGTACAAGTCGTCCTCAACTTACAAGAGTTTGTTTAGTGACCATTCAATGTTACAGCAGCAAAAAAAGTGATTCATGACCATTTTTCACACTTATGACTGTTGCAGCATTCCACATGATCAAAATTCAAATGTTTGGCAACTGACTCATATTTATGATGGCTGCAGTGTATTGGAGTCCTGTGATCCGTTTTTGCAACCTTTGGACAAGCAAATTCAGTTGAGAAGCCAGATTCACTTACCAACCATGTTACCAACAACTGCAGTGAATCACTTAGCAAATGTGGCAAGAATGGTCATAAAATTGGGCAAAACTAATTTAACAAATGTTTTGATTAGCAACAGAAATTCTGGGCTTTATTTATTTATTTATTTGATTTGTCAATAACTTACAAGATAATAGGTATAAGTATAAACATAGTTATGAATACATGAAATGGATACATATAAGAAAAATAAAAAGAAACAATAGGACAGGGACGGTAGGCATGTTGGTGCGCTTATGCATGCCCCTACAGGCCTCTTAGGAAAGGGGTGAGGTCAATAGTAGACAGTTTAAGGTTTAAGTTTTTGGGGTTTGGGGAAGAAATCAAAGAGTCAGGTAGAATGCTCCAGACATTGATTATTCTCTTGCTGAAGTCGTATTTCCTGCAATCAAGTTTGGTGCGGTTAACCTTGAGTTTGTATCTATTGTGTGTTCTTGTGTTGTTATGGTTGAAGCTGGAGTATTCATTGACAGGTAGGACGTTGCAATGTATGATTTTATATACTATACTTAGATCGGACCGAAGGTGGCGTAGTTCTAGGTTTTCTAAGTCTAGAGTCTGAGTCTCAGTCTGGTGGCATAAGGTATTCTGCAGTGAGTAGAGGAGTGGAGAACTCTTCTTGTGAAATATTTCTGGACTTTTTCAAATGTGTTAATATCAGATACGTAATGCAGGTTCCAGACTGATGAGCTGTATTTAAGTACCAGCATCCATCGGTATTCATCTGGCTAGCATCCTGTCAGTGTGTGAGAGAACTGAGGAAACTGAAACAGTATTTGCTGTGTGAGCAAGAAGGAGACAGCAAGGAACCTGGCGTGGCTTAGCTCAACTGTTCTGTACTAAAGCTGCTTAGTGCTGTGAAACTAAAAGTAAAACTGAAACTCCTCAGCTTGTCTTTTGCATTTGGAACAGATTTGTTTTTAGGTGGGGAGGAGGAGTAGAACTCCTTAGCATCGGAGCATCATCATCATCATCATCATCATCATCATCATCATCATCATATACAAAATACTAATCTGATGGTCATTTCAAAAATTCCTTTCTTAGTGAGCACCTAGAAACCAAGAGGAATATACATGTCAAATTTCAAGTTTGTAGGCTTTATGGTTTAAAGTTTTTGTGTTGATGCGTGAGTGGTATTTCACTTTTATAGCACTTTTATATGCTTTTAAAGTTGTAGCAACGTTTCAGCAGAATCTCATCTGCCATCATCAGGCTTCTGTATTGA
Organism: Laticauda colubrina; assembly: GCA_015471245.1. NCBI lineage: Eukaryota > Metazoa > Chordata > Lepidosauria > Squamata > Elapidae > Laticauda > Laticauda colubrina. The sequence goes on from BLBF01000016.1 coordinate 46,545,333, forward strand.
GTTCGTCTCTGAGTCAGACTTTTTTTGACTCACAGATGAAAACAATAGAGAAGTCTGATGATGGCAGATGAGATTCTGCTAAAACGTTGCTCCAATTTTAAAAGCACAACTATAATGACGTGGGAAAATACCCGAACAAAGCTGAATACCATACATGTAAGTACCCACGAAAACTTAAGAAAACAAATATACATACCATGTTTCTCAACAATACGGCCTCCACCAGTAGGAAGCCCCACCATGTTTATAGGCATTCAATTTATAAAATTGAATTAAGCCCCTTCCCCCCAAATTAAGGCCCATATTAAACATGCAAAATGGTGTGGGGGAATGGTGTGGGGGGGCTTGCATTCAGGAAGTACTTGCACGCCTGGATATGGTGCTGCCTGCGTTGGTGGGGCACTTCATACCGGGAGACCTTCCTGCTTTTCCTTCTCCCTTGCTGACGCGGTGTTTGGCACAGCAACGTGTGACCGGTCAGGGCTCCTCCCTGCAACAAGAGCCCTGAGGAGACACTTGGCTTCAGGCGCTCCCGTCGCTGTGTTCTGAGGGAAGGCGCTCGCCCAAGAGGATCTCTCCCTCTCTCTCTCTCTGTCTCTCCCCGCAAGGTCTGTGCAGTGGCTGAGAGCTCTGCTGCTGGGAAGGAGAGCCTGCCTGTCCTCCTTCCCAGTGGCAAAGCTCTCATCAAGACAGTGAGCGCCTCTCCGCCGGACCCTCTGCTCATCCCGCCAGGGCCGCGCTAGAGCCGAGTGAGCTGGGCAGAGCCGGGAAAGCGAGCCGCAGGTGCGTGCATGCCTCCTCCTGCTCCTTGTTCCCAAATTCGCTTGCTGTGCAAAGCCGCGGCTTCTTCACCTCTCAGCAAGCAGAAGGAACTGGCTGCAGCCTTCTCATCCTCAGCCGCAGCGCAGACTTTGTGCGGAGAGAGAGAGCGAGGGAGGGATCCTCTCAGGCGAGCACCTTCCCTCGGAATGCGGTGATGGGAGTGCCTGAAGCCAAGTGTCTCCTCAGGGCTCCGGTTGCAGGGAGGAACCCTGACTGGCCGCACGTGGCTGTGCCAAATGCCACGCCGTTCTTCTAACACCACGGCAGCAAGGGAGAAGGAAGAGGTCTCCCGAACCCCAAGATGTCGCTACCCGCCCACCTGAGGATGCAAGGGAGGGAATTAAGTCATCCCCGAAAAGACAGCCTAGCCGTCAATAAGGTCAATAAGGCCCAGCCTTATAATGTGAGAAACACGGTATATGTGTGTGTGTGTCTGTCCGTCCGTCAGTCAATCACAGTCCATTTAGAATAACAAGATTAAGGATGAAAAAGTAGTCAGCATCAGGTATGCTTATCTAATAACTTTCAAAACTGGACAATCTCCACAGATGTAGACATCTGTTCTCAGCATTGTCAGCAATTGCCATGCTGCCCAGAATTTCCACGTGCCCTTTAGGTCCTCAGCTTTGGGAAGTCTGGCACAGTAGGTAAAGGTCATATTTATCCCATAAAATTTCAACTTCACAGTTGAGTCTCTTAGCACCATTTCATGAATTTCCTGGACTGCATAAAAAGATCAAACTTGAGAATGAAATGAGGTTATGGTAACTATCTTCCTATGACCTCTATACTTCATTGCACGCTCTTCTCCATTTGAGATTTTGCTATAGCAAGACCTGAAATGAGTTTCTACTGATAGACACTTAAGCAAGTTTTCTGCATTAGCTGAGCTGAATATTGTCAGACATAGTGCTTTTCCCATGCTATATTTACAATTTCCAGTATCTATTTCACGGGGGAGCTGGATCAGAAAAAGTTGGGCTTTTCTTATGAATGAATTAAATCAACAGGTAGTTCTTCACTTACAACAGTTCATTTGATGACTGTTCAAAGTTACAATGGCACTGAAAATCGTGACTTAGGACCGTTTTTCACAGTTACAACCTTTGTAGCATCATGATCATGTGATCAAAATGTAGATTCTTAGCAACTGGCTCATACTTATACCCATTGCTGTGTTTCAATGTCATGTGATCACCTTTTGCAACCTTTTGACAAGTAATGTCAGGGGGAAGCTAGATTCACTAAACAAGCAGTTACTACCTTATCAATTGCAGTGATTCACATAACATCTGTGCAAGAAATGTCATAAAATGGGACAAAACACACAACATAGCCACAGAAAATTTGGGCTTGATTTTGGCCATAAGTTGAGAACTACCTGTATAGTATTTTAAAATATGTAGGACAAATGACAAATTCTCTTAATTATTGTAAGAAATGATTGTAAGAAACAAATTAATTCCACATGTTCCAGATTAACTTTACATATGATCTCTCTCCATCCTTCTCTCTCTCTCTCTTTTTCTTTTTCTCTCTCAGTCTGTCTGTCTCTGTCTCCCTCTCCCTCTCCCTCTCCCTCTCCCTTTCTCATTCTCTCTCTCTCTCTCTCTCTCTCTCTCTCTCTCTCTCTCTCTCTCT
>BLBF01000016.1:46547805-46584480 GCA_015471245.1 Laticauda colubrina
TCTCTCTCTCTCTCTCTCTCTCTCTCTCTCTCTCTCTCTCTCTCTCTGTGTGTGTGTAATTTTTCTTAAAGAAGAGGAACTCGTGTAGCGTGGAGCAATACCTTCAGACCCAGTTGTGTTCCTTCAAATTTCCTTTTGGATCTGTTGGCAGACAATGCTGTCATATTTGTGCACTGCAGCAGTGTGCAGACAGGCTAATTGAAGCTTTACCCAGTCAACTTAATTGGAGGAATGGCTTTCAAAGCTGTCAATAAATGGTGTGTTCACAGTGAGGTAATTAATAACACCATTTCCTTCTGGTAGACATATCGTTAGCCATTATTTCTCAAATCATGACAGTGATTTCTTTATTCCAGGAGGTAATTGCAGGTTCCTGGGAAGGGTTTGGATTTATTCACCAATTCACTAACAGTGACCTCATCTTTGAAAATTAAAACTGCCCAAATCTGTTATTTTTGAATTAAGTTTGAGGAGGTGGTTTGAATAGCAAATATGCTCTTTAGGAAAGACAGCTCTCTGTGTAATATGTGTTTACACAAAGAATAAGTGCAGCTTATGCTGGGAGAATGTTCTGAAACATAGATAGTGATTTGAGATTGCTTCAGTGGAAAATGCATTTGACATTGCACTATGCTAACATAAAAAAAATGTTATGATATGATGCAATAAATACAAAAATGCTTTTTATTTGCTTACTCAAAATGACCCAATATGCAATAAAGACCAGTGTCAGAATAATTTATTTGCAAGTTTGTAGATATAGAATTATAGTGAATGCAATATATAAGGAATGAATGTGAACAATATTTTTATTGTAATTCTTGATTATTGTCACTTTTCTCTGCTTCATAAAAAATGATTTTCTTATGAACTTTTGTTGCTCACCTGATTTAATATTTTATGATTTCTACTTTTGGAATTTCTACTTTTGGAAATTTTATTGGAAAAGTTTCTTTAAAAAAAAATATGGTTGTGTATGTAAATGTTTTATGGATGTGTGCATACACACAAGCACACATACCTTGTGTAATGCAAAACACAGGTCAGTATCTGTTCTTTAAAATTTCAGCTTGGAAACTGATTGGGTAGTGAAACTATACAAAACTGTTCAAAAGAAATTTCTCAGTTCGATAGGACTTATTTTCAAATAAGTATATGTAAAGCCTTAAAAGTCCGGCTGGATGAATTGCCAGTGTTGGATTCCTTCTATTTCTCATCTTTATATTTGATGTATCCTATTCTACATAAGATATTTACTTGCATGAAATATGTTTATGACTTAATCATATAACCATGCCCTACTTTTATCCCATTTTGATTTAATATCCATCAATTGGTTCCAATGGTTTTATAACAATGCTGTTAATATAGGTCTATTTTTAATTCTATATGAAAAAATATTCAATTTATGGCTTTATTGGTCATGGAGTTAGGTATCAAAAAATACTATTGTTCGGTGATAGAAATATAGAGCAACTCCTGATTTTAAATATTTGAATACTGATGTGTCCATTCTTTGCTTATAATCTGGCTTTCCATATACACAAATATATACCTTAATCAATATTCCACGTACTCAAGATTCAAATTAGGCTGAATTATTTCCAGAATACTGTATAATATACTGGTAGTAATTTCAGTTTTCCCCTTTTCTTCGTTGTTTCTATTTAAATAGTTGAAATATATACAATAGGAATAGGGGAAATTTATTTACATGTAGCATAATGTCTTTACTTTTCTTATTTTGCAAGGCAGGTTCACTTAGAGGAAGATGTGTTATTTGTGTTGGTAACATTGTGTGACAGTATTTAACCATAATCAGATCAATTATGGTTGTCAATTTAGTATCAACTATCACAACTTTACACCCATAAATAACAATGCATAATTCAATAATATGAGGAAATATTCCCCTCCTAATAGCTTTGAAGACAAATATAATAGCTATAAGGCAGCAGTCGCCAACTGGGGGGCGCGGCCCACTGGTGGGCCATGAGAAAATTTTGGCGGGCCACAGAGAAATCTCACTCCCAGAGCATCCTCCCAAAGCAATTAATCCAGGCTGCACAGAAACACAAGGCTGCGCAGCTCATGTGGCCCACAGGAACCCTCCCTGCCCACTCACTCGTTACTTAGCAAACTTGCCTGCAAAATTGCTATTTTTCCTTTTTCCAACCATCAGCTGTTTTGCTGTGCTGTGAAATTTAGATTAGTTAGAAAGCAGGAAATGGTTGGATTTCCTGTTTTCTAGCTAGTTTTTAGATCTTTGGACCTGCTTTTAAGCACAACTGACCCTCCTTTAGGACTGAAGGTTCTATTATTCAGTGCAGACTCACGGCAAGCAAATTTTATGTGACAGACTGAGCTAACTGATGGCAGATGGATACATCTCTGAATAAATCTGTGATTCTGTGAGCAACTCAATCTGCCTGCCTGCTTTGCCTGATTTTGGGTAAAAGTTGCTAATTTTTTTAAAATAAAAAACTCAATATCTACATACATGGTGTGTTGTGAGTTAATTTTGTGAGTTTGCTTGCAAGCAAATTTTATGTGACAGACTGAGCTAGCCAATGGCAGATAGATAGATCTCTGAATGAATCTGTGATTTTGTGAGCAACTCAATCTGCCCACCTGCTTTGCCTGATTTTGGGTAAAAGTTGCTCTTTTTTGAAATAAAAAAATTCAATATTTATATAAATATTTAAAATATTTACATACAAGCCATGTCCAGCCAGTCACATTACCACCAAGCCACACCCACAAATTAGGCCACACCCACAGAACCGGTTAGTAGTTCCTGGGATATAAAGTTATGAGTTGTTGGTCCCTTAGCTCCAAAAGGTTGGTGACCCCAGCTATAAGGGATATTATACTAATGTAAAATAATCATAGCTCTTATAAGCTCCACCCACAATTATGACTTCAGCAACTGTTTCTCACATATTATGATTGTGGTTGAAATTCCATTACTTTTCTTGGCCACCAATGATTGCAAAATTGAAGTTGGAATTATTTTTTAAATTATTCCTCTTTCGCAATCTAGTAATCCAAACCATCTGCATAAAACTTTGAAAAAATGTATAAGACTGTGCTATGTAGCTGTGCCTGAAACACAATAGCTCGATTACAAAACAAAAAAACCCCAGCATTTGGACAAATGTAGTACTTTCACTTTTCAGCATTTCTTCATTTGTTCTTCTTCTATTCATTCCTCAAAATCATTCTTGCTTATGGAAACATTTTTTTAAAAAAAGAGATTTTCTAATTTATGATACTATATTTGCTAGTGTATACCGCATTCACAATTTAAACATAGGTAGGTTTTTTGTCCATAATTGAAACAAATTATTTTTGACTTCCTAACCTCCACAAAGACATTACATTGTGCATGCATCACACAAAAGTATAAAGGTAAACGTTTCCCCTGTCTAGTTGCGTCTGACTCTAGGGAACAGTGCTTATATCAATTTTTTAGCTAAAGGAGCCAGCATTATTCAAAGACGCTTCGGTGGTCATGTGGCCAGAATGGCCAGCCCAAGCATACAGAACGCTATTAGCTTCTCACCAAAGCAAAACCTATTTATATACTTGCGTTTGCTTGCTTCGAACTGCTAGATTGGCAGAAACAGAGACAAGTAATGTTCAGGTCCCAATATCTGGGCTGTCCAGATGTCAGTGTCTTTACTCACTGAGCCATCACATGCCCCTATATTAAAGCATGTGTCATGATATATCTTTAAATATACTCAGTTTCTTGCTGTAGATCTACATATAGGAAACATGTAATGAATGTTGAGCAAATAAACAATAATATAATGCTTTATATTCTAGTATTTAATCTGTATTTTAATTGGAACATAACTGTTTTTAACAATGGAAAAGGTAGATGGGGTGGAACTACTTTGCTATTCAGAGATGATGCTGAGGATTAAACAATCCAGATTTTGGAAAAAGCAAAGATTGTCCTCTTTGAGGCTAAAAATCAGGTCACACTATACCCGCTAACTCTCCCACTTAATATGGCAGACACAATTTTAAGACCAATCTCCTTCCCTACCTCTTTGACATTTAATCTACCTTTTTTGTCTTTGCTTTGATCAATTTTACAATAATGAGATTTCTGAATAAGGTAAGATGTAGCGCTGGTATGATCAAAGCCTTTTGCAAGGCCAAATTAGTATATACTTCATAAAATGGTCAGATCAAAGCTAAGCAGTGGTAGAACCCACTCCTGGTGAGAGGGGTCAGCAACACTCCAATTTACTGTCCAACTGCCTCATCTATAGAGTTGCATTGGGAGAGTTCTTTGCTCGACCTCACTGATTCCATCTCAAAACAATTTTTGCTGGCCCATCTAAATTTGGTCCACTTCTGTTTTTGTTTTTGTAGATATCCTGCTGATTGGCAGTATGGTCTCAAATCCTGTACATTTCAAGAGTCTGAATGCACCTTAGATATTGGTTAAAAATATCAACAAAGGTAACATTACCACCAAATGTGAAGAATTTCCCATCATTTGTTAAGTCTTTCCAGATTCATATTTGCTAAAAAATGGCATGGTATGGTAAAAAATGGCATGGTAAGAAATTCTTTTCCCTCTCCCTCCCTCCCTCCCTCCCCTTCTGCATTTTTTATTTAACTGATCTGGAAAGAAAAATAAGTAAATTGAATAAACTTTTTTTTAATGTTGGGAAATCCAAAGTACTCTTAGTTTAAATACTGACTCAACAACTATGAACAGGTAGTGCCACAGAGGTTTATGTCAGGGATCTCTGCTATCTTAAGCAGACATGTCTCCTTCTTTCTTATGACTAAGAATCTACTTTGACTCTCAGACATTATCCATAGTTGAACTTGAAGCAGACAGTGGATCAAGTCCCAATATGGTCCTTCCTTTGGGTTTCAAAAAATGGATAAAAGTGATTACATTCTGTTCATTTTCAATAAATGTGTCAATTTTTTCCAAAAACAATTTCAATTAATCTGTCTTCAGTATCTAAGGGCATCTTTAAATTATAAGATGCAAGCCTTATTTCATCTTATTTTATTTTTAATTGCCCTGTCGTCATTCATCTCTAACTCTTTTTTTCTGATTTTATGGAAAATTTTGTTGAGTAAAATTTAACTTAAACAAGCCAATTATTGCTAAATAAAGTTTACAAATCAAGACAAGTTTCACCTTTCTTTCTGTCCTTAAATAGCTGATAAAAATCAAGAACTTTGTCAGGCCTTTGGATTTTAAAATAAGGGAAGGGGGAGATGAACTTTAGTGATGGCCACCTTTTGCTGTGTCTGCTGACCCTGAACCAAGTGACTGGAAACTTTGCAAACAAGAGAACTATTGTCCCTTTCATAATCAAATGCACCAAGTCAGGTAAATCTTTAAGCAACATGAATGAGCAGTATTTTTTAAAAATAAAATCACTCACTGGAATTTGGAGTGCATTTTCTTTTTAATTAGATGAGTGTAAAGTCAGAGGCCCTTGTCAAACACCCTGCATTACCTTTATGATAACAGCTGAAGGAATAAAAGTGAAATATCATTGACCGACAGGTGAAATTGGCCCAATAAATGCCTTTTTATTAAAGTCTTTTCTTTCCAGATGAAAAATGTCTTTACTACAATGATGCTCTTAATTATATGGTCATTAGGATACTTCTGTAATGGATGCAGCTGGTTTCTAACAGTAACATGATAGAGCATAGCACAGAAAAATCTGTGCCATTAACTCTTTGGTAGTAAGTTAACTGGATAGACTAAATCAATAATGTAATCCAAAAGTCTGTTTACAGTACTGTACTTCACATGATTTTCTATATTTCTTTTCACAATTAAAAATCATATCTTAAACTGCAATCCTACATGACAAGATTGATACAAATTTTTCACCAATCCTTTATAAGGGAAGTAGCTTCTGATCTTCCTCCTACTTCTCTGTGAATTGCACTGAATGAAAATTTCCAAAGTGGCACAGTGAATGTTGACTCGGAGAAACATGGAAAAGACTTTGGAATCCTGAATGCTTCCTTTTTGCAAGTCAGAGAAAACTTTCAATCTCTCCAAACCAACTTGCAAACAATGTGAAAGATGTGCATGCACCTTCCTCATGCTTCAGATACCAATGCTAATTTAAGGCAAAGGGCCTTTGAAGATGATTATGCTAAATTAGAAAGTTTGTTTTTCCTTTTTAGATTCTTGATTTAAATGAAGATGAAAAATTTAATATAGTTTTTATTGCGATTATCATTAGGATATTTAAAAATCAGTATAGGTAGTCCTCCTCTTATGCCTACAGTGGAGCCCAAAATTTCTGTTGCTAAGCATGACAATTGTTAAATGATTTTTTCCACATTTTATGATCTTTCTTAACAGTTGTTAAGTGAAACACTGCAGTTGTTAATTTAGCTACATGGTTGTTAAGTGAACCTGAGTTCCCTTTGCTTGTCAAAGATAATCCTAGGTGCTCATAGGACCCTGGCACATTGCAACGATCATAAATATGAGCCAGTTGCCAAGTGTCTGAATTTTGATCATGTGATCATGGGATGTTGCAAGATTTTTCAGTGCCATAGTAACTTTGAATGGTCACTAAATGAACTGTTGTAAGTCAAGGACTACCTGTATTGTACTGTTGTAAGTCAAGGATTACCTATTATGACAGGTCATACCAGTGGATTTTACATTTAAAAGAATTATTGCAAGCAAAAAAAAACTCCTAAAATAAAAAATCAGAAAAGCAAACAAGTAAAAGAAATCAGCCCTAAAGCAGTGAAATAGCTTCTTTTGTGTTGCAATTTAATCATGGTTTAAGCATGGTTCCATTTTTGGATAGGCTTTTTGTTCAAACAACATTTACTAGTCACATAATCTTTTACCTAGGCTGCAATCCTATATACTCAAATTAGTGCCCTGTTATGTTGTACTGTAGATCTCATTATTCTCAGAAACTGTGCTGGTTATGATGGATGATGATTTAAGTGAAGTGCACCTGGAGGCATGTGGTTGGGGAAAGCCATAGAATGCAATTACTTGAGGATAAAGCCAATGGACCTTGCTATTGACTATACCGATGTAAGACTTACTTTAATATTGGTGACTACCAAAACCTTGAATCCTTCTGATGTGTTGGATTACAATTCCCATAAATCCTTGGCAACATAGCTCTTGGTCAGGTTGGCATGCATGATCCAAGAAATATAACAGACATGAGAGGGAAAACATATGTGAATATTTTGAAAATGAATAATGTCTTTTAAAAAGTATTTGTATTTCTTTCTTAAAATAATAAATACAAGGTTTTTATGATAATTTTGTCCTCTTCTGCTTTTAAGAATTAAATGTAGGAGTATGTTAACATTTACCAAGGTTTTACAAGCTTGAGAACTAAACATGTATGGCAACATTACCATACTCCCACTATCTTGGAGCTCTTTTGCAATACAAGTTAATTAACTGGATTTAGATATTTGCAAGATGATATATTTAATGGGATTATGGCTCATATAATGTTCTCGGTGGCTCATTTGGAAACTAAGCTGAAAGAACAGAATACTGAATTTCCAGCTCTTTGAGGGTTAATGTTGTGTTGAAGAAAAGAACAATTTGAACCTCATTGTTCAGGAATAGCTAAGTTATTTGAGTGAAATAGAGCTGGGCTCCTGAAAGGGCTGTGCCAAGCAGATGCATGAACACAAGGGTGCAGAGTCCAATTTTCTTGCAGCCACTGAAAGTACAGCTATACTTACCCCTGAACTCTTGGCAAGTTCATGGCAATTGTGTGTCTCATGAAAACATAATGGCCCTTTATTTAGACCCTGTCTCTCCATTGGGATCAGTTCAAGTCTACGGTCTAGAGGTTGGCAGATAAACATGTGTTTGTTTAACATGTGTTTGTTTAATATTCAACCTTTTATTGAATCTAACCTTTATATTATTGAAACACATTGCCCATCAGTAGCATTTGAAGCATTAGTGTTATAATTATTAATCACTTTTAATTATTTTTATAGACTTGATTGGGAAATTAAATCACTCCTGTGTCGAGAAAGATCAAAGAGCATATACTAATGCATCTGTGGTTAAATTGATCAAAGAAAAAGCATAATTGAGCTTAGATTTTGGCTTTTCAAAAAAGTTTCTAATTCTTCCGTAACAAAAGCAGAAAGTACAAGAGAAAGATGACATTTACAAATAACATTAATTCCAGGTTTTGCATATCCATATATGTAAAATTCTTTTTTTTAACTCCAGATTTCAATTCAAATCATAAGAACTTCCAATAAGAATTAGAAGTACTGTAATCATTGTTCATTGTTAAACTCTGGAGAGAAAGAGAATAATAAGTGCACATAGACCTACAACTTTTTGTTTTTCTATTTGCTTATTTATTCATATAATATCAGTATTATCTGATGATTTGGTTTCTATGTAATATATTCTTGAACAGCCTCTTTTAGTGCATTTGCAGAATATACAGTTTTCATTTAGACAAGAGTTGCCAAATTTGGAAGCTATTTATATTTAAATGGGTTTATGCCCAAAGGGACAACCAAGACCATTTTTGATTGTTAAACCCCTGTTTAGACTTCATTTTGCCTTGACACTTAGCACATCTTTTTTACATATGCACTTTTGCCTTCTACTACACTGAGTCACTAGTTCTTTTAAAATGTTTTATTAAAGTTTATCATCAAATAAAATACAAATAGAAACAAATGTTAGGAAAGTTAAAGAAAAAAATGCAGAGGGAAAAAAAAGAGAAAAAGTGGTTATTTCTGACTTTCTTCAGTGCAGTAGAATACAAAAGTCTACAAACCTCGATTTAAACTTCAGCCTTTCCCTTTGTATTTCTATTTATTTGTTGCCTATAGCAACAGTCATATAGTCATCAAAACCTACAAAAGTTTCAGGTTTTTTTTCCCAGTTTTGAGCACAAAGTCCAGAAGTGGTTGAGAAGTAGAAACAAAATTAGATGGATTCTTCTCCTTAATTGTCAAATTGACCAATAGGTTCTGATAAATATTCATTTGCGTATGAAGAGAAATTGTCCTAGTTATCACAACTCATAACCTGTGCAAAGTGACAAAAATACAATAGCATAATCCAAGCAAATATATAGATTCTGCTAAGGTCATATAGACAAAATAAAACATTAACTAAATGCTAATCTACAAGATAACATATAAAAAGTCAATGCAAGGACAAGTTTTTCTCTTATGGTTGTTTAATTGAAGCAAAAGTGTTATATTTGAAACACATCTCTTGACTGTTCTTTTATGACCATTTTTGGTGTTATACATAAATAGGAAAAGAACATAATCTTTCATGCATCATCCCTGCACATTTATTTTATATGCATCAGAAAGTTCATTAAATATAATTTATGTATTTAATATAATTTGTGAATCACACATACAATCACACACATTTATTTATCAAATTTATCTATTGCCTATCTCATTCTCAGAGTGACTCTGGGCAGTATTTATTTATCAAATTTACTGTAGATGCTTATGTACATATACATACATATAGCATTCCTCCTTTAAGTCATGTGGGTAACACATTAAAGGTTGTGCAACTAAGAATTCCCACATTTATATCTATGCATTTGGATTAGCACCTATTGCTGAAAATTATGGAGTCTAAAATGGAATGGAGTATTTCTGAAGTTTGTCTTCACATTAAATCTTTTCCAGTTCAACTCCACATGCAAATTATCAGTTGAAAGTAATTTACATAGACTTATACATGGAATAATAATCTGATTTTGTTCTTTCTATGATACAAAGTTGCAGATTATTCTAAACTACAGAATTCCACATTTTAAAGTTTTCATCACTCTGTACAAAAACAGGAATTTTGATTTAGGAATGGATATAGGAAATTCAGATCATGTGCAAATATCTGAAGGATTGCATATAAACAGGAAAGCAAATTTAATAATTTAAAAGATCATGTAAATTTGTTTGATTTCAAAAGGGAAGCGTTTGGAGGTGGTGAACAGATCATTTCAAATATTTGTCTGCATTGCCTATTGAAATATATACCATGGATATAGAAAGTCTACATCCCCCTGTTAAAATGCCAGGTTTTTCAGATCAAGAAAAATCAATTCAGAATTCTTTCCACCTTTAATATTACATATACGCTAAACATTATTTTCAATTGAAAAACAAAATGAAATATTTTAGATGGAAAACAACAATAAAAAACTTACAACAGTGTTGATGTATAAATATGCACACCCTTAAACTAATACTTTGTTGAAGAACCTTCTTATTTTATGACAGCATATAGTCTTTTGGAGTGAAAGCCTATCAGCATGGCACATTTTGCCTTGGGAATCTTTGCTGTATGTCAGCAGCCTAAAACCAAGCTCTGCCAGAGACTGTATCTCTCAAAATTCTCATCTCCCTGATAATTAAGGGATACCAGACAGAATCTAATTTAACAGCTTAGCATTTTGATAATTTTAAAAGCCATACATCAGACAATTACCTAATTTAGAATTGGAGAAGGTAACATGAAGTAAATCTCTATCAAAACCAGATCAGAGCAAAGCCACAGTGAAGCCGTCTTCAATTTTAGTGAAAAAGCTTGTTGGACACTGTGGCAAGGAGGGACTCTTTTGCCAATAGCAATCGTCCCAAAATCAGGAGGTGCTGACTACACTGGATCATGATGACGATAATGTGTTAAACTTGTATGTCATCTAATTTTAATGACTTTGGGTCATAATAATTTAACAAGAAATTACAATAAAATCAGAAATGTAAAAGATTTTTTTAAAAAATGGGAAAATGGAAAAAGCAGTGATGTGATAGGTCCCATTGTTCCATGCCAAAGACCTAGATCAGGAGTCTTCAAACTTGACAGTTGTAAGAATTTAGCTCAGGAATTTTGGGAGTTGACTTTCTGGGCAAGTCTTAAACTTGCCAAGTTTGAAAACCCTTGACCGAGATGAACAGTCAGGTCTTCATGGTTCTTCTAAACAACAATAAAGTGGGGACATCCTGGGCAAACTTGCTCCAAAGGGCAAATGTTATTCATTCTGGAGTCCCAATTACAATACTCTTTTCAAGCAAAGGAACCCACAGAACATCAACACTATAGGAACAAATGTTATGGAAAACAGGCAGTCCTTCTAATAACCGATCCCTATGCTATATAGGGCTTTATAGAGAACAACCAGCCTTGAAATGCACATGGAAAAAAACTGGCAACTAGTGTAGGTTGCAAAGCAGAGGTATTACATAGGCAGACTGGGGAAGAGCCATCACTACCCATGCTGTTGCATTTTGGACCAGTTGAAGCTTTTAAGTGGTTTTAAAGGGTGACTCCCTGTGTTACAATAGTTAAGCCACAAGGTGACTAGGACATAAGTGATTATCTGAAGGGCAACTGGTACACAAGATGGAATTGTGCAAAGGCCTTCCTGGTCACAATTGACTTAGTGCTTCAAGTTGGAGTCATAACTTCTGAAACACTGCCAGATTGCATCCTAAATTTTAAAGGCAACATGCTACTTGATGTGGGTTAAAGATGAAATATCCCTAGATCTGCATAGTCCAAACATCCACAGCCACTTGAACTTAGTAGAACTGAATTAGAGTTGGTTTCTTCCGATCCAAACCTCCATAGTCTCCAAATATTCGGACAGAACCCTGACAGCTTAACTTGGCTGGGCTAGGGTTGAACAATATAATTGGATCTCATCAGCATACTAAAGATACCAGGCTCCAGACTGGTTAATGACTTTACTTAACAGAAAAGTAGAACCATAGGGCACCCCACAAAAGAGGTACCCAAGGGAATCACCAACACTGACTGGAACAACATGAAGAAATGAAGTGAAGCACTCTAAGATGCAGAATGATTCAAACGCTCCAAGAAACACAGAATGTAGCAGCCACATGCTGACCAAGATTAATCAATAGAGCAGAAAGCACCATACAAATAATTGTAAATACAGACAGTCCTTGACTTACAACAGTTCATTTAATGGCCATTCAAAGTTACAACAGCACTAAAAAAAGTGACAGGACTGTTTTTCACAGTTATGACTATTACAGTATCTCCATGGTCTTGTGATCAAAATTCAGACACTTGGCAACTGGCATGTATTTATGATGGTTGCAGTATCCTGGGTCCTGTGAATGCTATTTGTGACCTTCTTGCAAACAAAATCAACGGGGAAGCCAGATTCACTTAACCTTGTTATTAACTTAACAACCGCAGAGATCTTTTTATTGGGAATCTTACCTGATATATATAATAAAGACTTGAAATATTTGATTGTAAATGTATTAACAGCAGCTAGGATTGTATTTGCTAAAAATTGGAAGAATGAGAAAATACCATCACAAGAAGAAATTATTAAGAAAATATTGGAATGTGCTGAGATGAGTAGATTGACATTTGAAATTAGAGAGCAAGAAGATAAACAATTTTATGAAATTTGGGATCTTTTTTATCAATGGTTAGATGATAAAATACAATAATAGAGCATTAGTATTATATCTATGAAGGGTTATTAGGATTGATTTGTTATGACTATATGATTTGTTATAGAATAAACTGTTTGAAGTATTGTTATCTCATAAAGCATGAATGATTAAAAGTATAGTCAGAAAAAGACTTTATTTTAATTTTTTTTTGGTAATATTAGGATATGGATTGACAATATGAGTGGTTATGTAATATAACTATAAAATGAATGCACAAAACTGATGAACCAACCGACACACCGGAAGTATATATGAGAGTAGATGTTTTTAATGTTTTGTATGTTATGTCTGTTTGTAGAAATTAATAAAATTCTTAAAAAAAAAAAAAAAAACAACCGCAGTGATTCACATAACAGCTGTGGCAAGAAATGGAACAAAACTCACTTAACAAATGTCTCACTTAACCAGGAATTTTGGGCTCAACTGTAGTCATAAGTTAAGGACTATCTGTATAAAAGTAACATTTTTTAGCATTATTTTAACAATCTTTTAAAGTTCTTGAGGAAACCTTTCCTGGAGCATCTTTTAGGGAAATAGGTTACTGTGCTCCCTAGGCCTCTTAAACATCATAAAAACGATTGCAGCAGCCCTTATTCTGTTTTAAACCAAAATCATATGCCCAGTTTATGAATTTGTAACTGCTAGTGGTTACAAAAGGAAGCAAGAATGTTTATTATCGGTGAATATTTTTCCCCAGTAAAAAAATGTTCCAGTATATTTCAGAGCAACCCTCCTTAGAGTGGTATCTTCCTGATATATTGGATGTTATTTGCATGACGAATGTTTACAGAAGTTATTCTAAGGAAAGATATGGAACAGATTTCCCTTCAAAATATCCTCCTAAAATTAATGCCTTTTCAGATTCCATGCTCTCTAAATATAATTGTGTGAATTGGTTGAAAATGTTGTCCATGCTCCATTTGGTTTTTTAAAAATTATTATTACTTTTGTATGTCCCAGAAAGCTTCTTCTACCCTTTCCTCTCCTTTTTCACTAACTCCCTCCAAACAGCCATCTTTATGGGAAACATTTTTTTCAGTAATGAGGCTCAAAGTCAGCTCCTTGCCCAGGTGAGCACGCACACGTTGACTCATTCAGAGAACAGCTGAAAAGCTCACATTCAGGTTGCATTAATCTGAAAACAAGTGTACTTTTGTGTCTAAGAAGTATTATTTTCATTGCCCTCAATTTAGTACATAGATAGACTGTGATTCTAGACTGGCGATCAGGTTGCTCTGAAGACTGAGACCCCTTAGCAGACCACTCTATTTAATTTAGACTAATCTACAGCGCAGTGAAACTTTGTAACCTCTCTGATTTCCTCTATCATCATGAACATTCTTGTTTCCTTTTTCCCAAAGTAACTTCCTTGGAGCTTAACTTGGAAAGTGGGGGAGAGAGGAAAGAGAGAAGAGTGACCACTAGGTAATCTTAAGAGATCTCTCTCTCTTTTTTGACAGCAATTTAGCTAGAAACACAGAACATTTAACTAGTTCATTCCTGAGAGACCTGGTTTTTGTTTAATACAGGGGTCCCCAAACTTGACAACTTTAAGGCTTGTGGACTCCAACTCCCAGAATTCTCAAGCCAGCTGGCTGGAGAATTTTGGGAGTTGAAGTCCACAAGCCTTAAAGTTGCTGAGTTTGGAGCCTTTTGGTTTAACCTGATTTTCTTTTAATCCCTTTTGTCTTGTTCCTCGGGAGAATACTTAAAGATAAAAAAAAGAGAGCCCTACTTCAACTCTTAGATTTCACAACTGGTGCTTAATACAAACCACAAGAAAAAAAATCTTGGCAAAGAATTATGTCTTCTGTTTTGGACATATTTATCTGGAAATAAATCCCAGGGAACTCAATTTATTTCTTTTGAGTAGGTACAGGATTAAGATCATGGTATGAACAACACCCAGCTAATACTAGAAACTTGAATTTGAGGCCACAAAGGCCCAATGAAAGCAGTCTATGCTAAGCTGATGGATAATTATAAGCCCAGTGCCACAGTTGCCTGATTTTACTTTATCATTCCTACCACAAAATGTCTCTGCATTATTTGGAAATTATCATTTGTTTTTGTGCTCAATTTCTGCTGATGTGTGCAGTTTACAGTTTTGGGATATGTAACTGTTAAATAATTGTTTTGCATAACACAGTTTCTAAAGTCAAAGACATCAGTCTGTGTCCATGAAACAGTGGATAAGGCTATTTAGTTGTGGAAGAAATAGGCAGCATTCTTAATCATTGTAATAGGCATATTTGTGCTTATTTGTTCCTGGTTAGTATTAGGGTAGAAGATCAGGAAAAAGTCCCAGGGCCAGACAGCAAGCTGGAAAAACTCCCTCAAAAAAAAAAAAAAAAGGAGTAAGAAAATACTTTGAATTCAAATAGGGCTCAAATTCCATTAAGTGAAACCAAAGATTGGTATTAGATTTTGTTTATTTTAATTCTCAATATTTATTATGTCATTGCTGTTACACTGTTGTAATTAACTCCTAGTGACCCCGTAGATCAGGAATGGACAACTATGGCCCTTTTATGACCTGTGGATGTCAACCCCCAGAATTCCTTAGCCAAATTGGCTCAGGAATTCTGGGAATTGAAGTCCATAGGTCATAAAGAAACCATAGTTTCCCACCCCTGCTACATAGATAACAGCTGTCACAGCCATTCTGTCTCTTTTCAGCACTTTGTCTATCCCATTTGCTCTTCTCCTGTCTACCTTGTACAACATTGGAGTCTTTTGCAGAGATTTATGAATCTTTATGGTTCAAAGCATGAGCTTTTGCTTCATTATTTCACTGAACACCTGGTATTATTTACTGCAGCACTGTACAGGTTGTTTTCTTAGCAGTCCAAGGAATACAAAAACAGTCTTATTCATCAGCAGAGCTCCAAGGAATCTACATTCTCACTCTTACCAGACACCATCTTTCATATCTGTTATTCTACTCAAAATGAGCAAAATATTTGTTTCGTTAACTATAACTGATATAGTTGGTGAAATTAGGTGAAAATAGACCTTGGAAGATGAATCCTTCTCATCTTTTGTGGAAGGCACCAAATTGATTGTGATGTGGTGTTTGGGGCACTGTGCTGGGGTAGCTTTCAAATTTCATTGTATTCGTGGAATGCAATGACAATAAAGGTAAAATTCAAATTCAAAATTCAAAAAATGGCTGCAATAAAAAATGTGATCCCCTTCTTTCTCCCTCCCCTCCCCATCTTTTAACCACAGAGAGCACAAAGTTTGTCTTACAAATGAATGTAAGTGCATTTAATCTTTTTTACTAGTGTTGTCATTTAAAGCTTTCTAAACAATGGTCTCTGAACTGGCCATGGCTGAAATGATAAAATTGCCCCCTGCAGCCAGATATGCCCTTACTTAGAATTGATATTTAAAAGGCTACCCTAGCACTACAGAGATCACTTGGCACTTTTGTTAAAGCTAACTGTAGAAAATAGTACCAGCTAAAATGATTCAACTATTTCAACCAGCAGGAACCTGTGTTGATAGAATTGATTTTCACACCACTTACCAATTCACTTCAGTGTTCTTATGATGCTTCAGCAGTTACTCAGCATCTTGACAGCATGTGGCTTCCATGATGTCATTTGAGTTGAGGATGCTTATCTCTCCATATGTTTGAAGAACAGGCTAGATAGCAATGCTAGTTTGCTGCCCCACTGCCATGGATTCAGTTATCAAAACTCAGTTGTGATACCAAATTGTCTTGGAGTTCACTCCCAGGAAACAGTTAAAATTTGTAAGAACCAAGATACTTTAAAAAAAATATGTTTGGAAAACTTTGGCTTTTTGTGTGCGTTTCCTTGAAGCTAAGAATGCTATCTTGCTGCAGTATACCAGATGCCTGTAACTGAATTAAATAAGATGGTGACATCTTTTAGGAAGACCTGTTACCCTTCAACAGATTGATGCTGGAGTCAAAATGCTAGCCAGTTTTGGCAGCTGAGCATGTGCAATAAGCTTAAACAACTCTTATCTTTGCACTGCAATTATGATTGTGTTAGTAAATATTTTACATTTGCTATCTTCAGTCTTCTAGTAGGGTTGATCAGGAGAGAATGAAACTGCTTTAAAATACACCTTGGCAGTAAGTTTAATTTCTGCTCAGTCTGAATGAAAATGAAAATTCACCTAAGCACAGTACATAATATAGCTACCCATACCAAAGGATTAATTTAAAAGTATTTTAAAATATTATATGAAAGTTTTAATTACATGAGGGAAAAATCATAAAGCTGTCCCATAATTAAAGCATATTGATTTCATTTTTTCCCTTGAAATGCTAAGACTATTTCAACACATGCAGAATCAATAAACATAATTAAAATATGAGCTCATCAAAACAGCAATTAAATGTACTTAACAGCTTTTGTGGCTTTTTCTCCATATGGTTACTGTGGGAGTGTGAATCTGGCTAACTAGATAAATGTAACAAAATGAAGAGAAAGTCTAGGAAAATATTACTGTACTATCATGAGCAAAGAGTAAAATTTAATTCTATGATAAATTCTAATAAATCAAAAGTCGATTAAAAAGCAATATATACAAACATAAGGAAGAACTGTTGTTTTATATTTATGTGAGATTATGATTATAATTTTTTTTAAAATATCCCTCTCTAGACCAAAGCATCCTTATAACCTTCCAATATACAAGTTGATCTGCCTTCTTTTTAATAATGTTTGTGTTTAGGAATTGCATTACATGAACCGAATATTTGCTTAGGCTACAAGGGAGTGCTGTTAAACATGATGGGTCAGACTTCAAAGTAAACATGCATATGAATGCATTTTGAATGCTATGTGTAAAATTGGTCACTTCATGAAATTGAGATCTGCAGAAAGTCATGCACACTTCATATTCTTCAGGAGTGTGTGTGAAAAATAAGTACTAAAAATGACTTGGTACTAAATAAGTACTAAACTTGCTTTAAATCCACATTAAGTTAAAATGCTCAGCATACAATTTTTGATTAGCCCAAGTTAGTTCAAACAGTCATTAGAAAGATATAAATGAGAAAATCTTTTATCTGCTTCCTTGTTTATCATTAGAAATACTTGATAATATAAACAGATTTATCAGAAAAAAAGTCAGTATGGTGCAATTGTTCAGGTGTTGAATCTGATTCTGAAACACTGAGGTTCAAGTTCGCTTTTAGCTATAGAAGCTCATCAGTTACCAGACATACTGTGTAGGCCAAGATAAGAGACCAATTATACACAAGCACTAAAACTATGTTTATTAATAATGACTATAAGATGGCTGTGCTTTAGTCAGTTGCTCCATTACTTTAATATGAATTAGAGGAGTGTTTGCCTGAGTCTTTTTATGTGCTTTTTTGTTATCTTAGATTTAATCCATGCTTTTCTGTTTGTTGCTTTAATAACAGATCTGGCCTATCTTTATCAAGGTCATCTTCTATATTTTGTATGCTGGATTATCTTGGCTCAAGTATCTTGAAGTCCAATCTACACTACTGTTCTAGGGAAGAAAATGGAGAAAAGAGTTTTATAGCAATAGCACTTAGACGTATATATTGCTTCATAGTGCTTTATAGCCCTCTATAAGCAATTTACCCAGCCAGCATATTGCCCCCAAAAATCTGGGTCCTCATTTTACCAACCTTGGCAGGATGGAAGGCTAAATCAACCTTGACCTGGTCAGGTTCAAACTGCTAGCACACAGTATAATTAGCCTGCAATATGCATTCTAACACCACCATGGCTCTATGTATGTTATCATGACTTCCTAGATAAATCTGGGCTCCTTTGTAGGAACTCATTTTATAAACATAATCTCTTGCTGGTCTACCTGACCTATCAGATCAGGGAATGTTGCGAGTTCCAACCCTGAGGCAGATACACTGGTGGGACCCAGAAGAAGGGCCTTCTCTGTGATGGCTCCCTCTCTCTGGAACATCATTCCCCCAAAGATTAGAATGGCCTCACCCTAATACTCTTCCAGAAGGCGCTAAAGACCTGATTCTGCCAGCGGGCCTGGGGAACCCACAGCGGGATGGAATCCATTAAATGGCTTGTGTGATCTGCTGTCACTGGGGTGGGGGTGGGAATTTAGGGGGTGATTTTGTTATATTGTACTATATTAATTATTTGATTATTTTTGTTAGTTTTTATTGTTTTAAATGTGGTTTTATATTGTGTAATCCGCCTTGAGTCGCCATGGGTGAATAGGCGGCAATATAAATTAATTAAATAAATAAATACCATAAAAATTAATGTGAAACAGCAGATACAGAAGATTCCAAACTATATATAATTTTATAGATTATTAACTTGAATTACACTTTAAAAGGAAATAGGAAGTCAATCTATATACTATATACTCCATATGCTTATTAATATTTATTTTCCTTAAAGTTAGGAAGCGAAGCTTCACAGAATTCATCTGACACCTCGTCTACCTAACAGCAGAAAGACCCAGTTCTAATACTCTTCACAAAGGGTTATATCATAGCTGTATAGTAGACCATCTGCAGATGCAGTAGACTCAGTCTCTAACATTTGTGGGTAGAATTGGAAAAGATTACTATCAAAGATACTGAAGAACTACCAACAGACAGTATAAATTCAGAATACAGCAGATTTTATTTTTGTGGTGTCCAGTTGTGTCCTTAACTGATAAAATGCCTTTGATCTAATAAGAGCAAAAGATCTTTCATCAGAAAAACATGAGTAATTTTTGCTGATTTTCCCATTCTTGCTGCATCTTTCTCTGACCTCATTTCTATTCCAGGACAGAAAAGGAAACACATGAAGAGATTTGGGGAACCACAAGAGATATCATAGAGGAAGGTTATTACATCACTCACTGAAACTTTCAGACCTTTCCGTCAATGGAATATGCAATTATAGCTCTATACTGCTATCATCCTCATCAAGGGTCAAAATCATTAACAGATAACAGATAATCAGAGTTGAAAGGGATCTTGTAGGTTAATCTAGTCCAACCCCCCATCCAAGCAGGAGATCCTACACCATTTCTGACAAATGGCAATCCAATCTCTTCTCTTCTCTTCTCAAGTTATATCCCAAAGGACATTGCTTCTCATCCCTTTCTCTTTTCTTTTGACTTCTTCCTTCTCTACATGCTTAACCAACTTTGCTTCAATCTCTGTCCATTTTACTTTTACTTTTACTCCTAAATGCCTTTTCTCATTCTGAGAAGATTCATGCCTCCCAGATCATGAACAATGAGACTGAAGTTCAGAACATATTTTTTGGGGGTGAGAAGAATAATTCTAGGCAAATAATTCCCAGCTTGATTCTGGGCATAGCTTTCTATTGTATTTTCAACAATAGATTCAACAATAGATTGTATTTTCAACAATAGTTTTCATTTACAATGAAATTTATAAAACATTTATATAACTTCTCTGTCACGTTTAGCTGAAGAAAGCAACCAAAACAAGGAAAATTCTCCTATCACTGCCCTCCATCTCTTTTCATGACTTTAAGTTTCATGTCAATCTCTCTTTTGGCTTCTCACAATATTTACCTCATCCCAAGTCAAAAGCAGCCTGTCAACCAAGTATTCTGAACATGAGTATCTTAACAATGATTTCTGTATGTTCTGCAGCTATGTAGAATCAAAGCCTTTGGAGTTTTAAAGAAGGAAATTGACAGTAGAAACCACCAGAAATGCTTCAGGCATCCAGAATTGATCTACTGTAGATGTTTGGGCTTTGTCCAATTTTTTCCCCATTTCTGCTGTCACGGTTGAATATGCAGTATTAAATTCTTTAAGGCTAGGTCCCACTGACCGACGGATGCAAAACATGTGCAAAAAGGACACAGCGGACGAGCAAAATTTCGGGGGTGGCTCCATCCGTTGTTATCTGCTCCAAAAAGTGCCCCAAATTTGCATAAACAGAATGGAAAAGAATGGAAAGGAACGGAAAGGAATGGACGGGGGTAGTACGTAGCGAGGATGTTAAGTGGATGATTGTAGGAAGTCTAGCAGATGGAAGCAGATGACACATCCGAAGGGCTTCCGGGGGAGAATTGGGAAGCAGACGGATAGCGGGAGGAGCGGATGCAGAGCGAATGACGTGGATGCATCACGAACGTCTATAGGATGCATAGCGAATGCATAGCGGATGCAAAGCGTTCACTGCACATGCTGGGAGAATAAATTGCATTAGCTCCGTGGATATAAAAGGATGCAGCTCGCAAGCAGTCAGCATTCAGGGGAAAGACGTGCTGCCACAGACATCTTCAAATAACACCATGGTTCATCAGTCAGGGAAGAAGAGAAAACCTGTGCCTACTCCTGCCAGCCCTGGCAAGAAGGACAGAACCACCATCCCATCCCCTGGCACTGACTCTGAAGCTACTGGTGCTTCTGCTTCTGGTGGTGGTGGTGGTGCTGGTGTTGCTGCTGCTGGAGCTTCTCCTGCTGGTGCTGCTGGTGCTGCTGGTGCTGCTGGTGCTGCTGGTGCTTCTCCTCCTGCTGCTGCTGCTGCTGGTGGTGGTGGTTCTCCTGCTGGTGCTTCTCCTGCTGCTGGTGCTGCTGTGGTGGACCAGCCCCAAGGCCCTCAAAGCCCTGCTGCTCAAGCCCCTGAAGGCCCTGCTGCTCAAGCCCCTGAAGGCCCTGCTGCTCAAGCCCCTGCCAGAGGGAGGAAGAGGCAAGGGAAGGAGAAGAGAGAGAGGAAACAGTACACCCTTTCCGAGGAGCATGAGGAGGAGGTGCTGGAATGGCTGAGGGAGAACGAGTACCTGTGGAGAAAGGGCCACAGACTCTATTGTGACACCAAGAAGAAGCAGGCAGCTTGGAGAGACAAGGCAGAGAGCCTGGGCTACACTTCAGACCTACTTCTTGGATGGTGGAAGCACATGCACACCTGGTATGGCAAGCTACACCTGAAGAAATCTGGGCAGGCCACTGTCAAGCTCACTGACCAGGAGATGTACGTCATGGCCAAGTGCAGCTTCCTGGAGAGTGAGGTCCGCCACCAAGGAGCAGCCCCTCTGACAACCCTCTCCCTCAGACAGCCCACAGACAGCCAGTCCTCTTCCAGCCAGGAGATAGCTGCCCTGTCCAGGCAGGTGTCTTTGGAGGGCCCCATGGCAGAGACCCTCCCCCGACAGCTGCACTCCCCATGCCAGATGAGGTGGAGGATCCCCTGTCACAAATGGAGAAAGAAACGGCAGCCACCAGAGACCAAACCACCCCCACCCCCAACTCCACCTCCACAGAAAGCAGGCAGAGAGTCAGAGGCAGACTGGAGGGCCTGAGCCACACTGTCCTTTGGAAATCAAGGACAGAATCAAAACCAGCACAGATCTTCTCTCTCAGCTGGTCCAAAGTGACATACCATCCTCGAACCGGAAGCCCTACATCACGTACGTGAGCCAGACCCTCATGGACCTGCCCAAGGCCCAGTACCAGATGATGAAGCAGAAGATAACAGCACTTCTGCACAACCCTCCAGGCCCAGCTGAACCTACTTCTACCCAGTCCAGGTCTGCTCCTCCACCCCAGGAGATGTCACAGCCCTTCCACAGCTTTCAACAGCCCCTCACCTACCAAGGCTATGAGTACCAAGACTTCCCACAGCAGAGGCAGACATTCCCAGTCCAGGCCCAGGTTCATTGCACGCCACAGATGCCTCACCTTGCCCAGCTGCAGACCAGACAGCCCCACGACACTCCTCCTTCCTCCACCCCACAGCCAAAACCGGCCTCAGAACATCTGTTATCGGTCTTGAGACTGACACCCCATGTCCTGGAGGAAGAAGCTCTCAACATCACAGGACTGAGCAAGCTCTCTGAGAGGTTCCTGAACACACCATCCCCTGTTGTACTCTTGGGGCCAAGCACCACGATGGCGCCTGAGACCAGCACTCTAGTCAGAGCCACCTCCACAATCCCTGCCCGCTTGACAGCTGAGACCATGGACATGCCTCAGAGTGACTGAGAATAGACTCAGAGACTGAGTTGTTACCTGTTCACTTTATCTTTGCTTAAAGACACTTTACTTGGTTCATTTTTCTTTTTTAATAAAGTCATACAGTTTACTTAAAGCCCCTGTCACATAGCACCAACGGATGGAAAGAGGATGTAAAATGGACAGAAACACTTGCCATCCATTGGTAAACGCGATGCTTCCGTTCTGTACTCACTGTGTCCATTTTTCATCTTCTCTATCCGTCCAGCATCCGTCGACTGACATTTCATCCGCTCAAAAAGTTTTGAGCTGCACAAAACTTTTTGAGCAGAAAATGTATCCAACGCATCTGTTCTGCATCTGCAACGCATACGGGGAATATCCGTTCTACATCCGTCATCATCCGTTACACGTCCGCTATATCCACTAGGCATCTGCTGCGCATCTGCGCAACTTGCATCCGCTCCAGTGGAAAACGGACACAGGGAGGAAGCGAAACGGACATGGAACGGACACACAGCGTTAGTAGCACGGACGGAGAAAGGATGAAAGCGGATGCAGCTCTCATACAAAGCATTAAAACAGAAAAAACATTCGCAGAGGGGACGTATCATGGATATTTAGGATGTCTGCAGGATGTCTAGAGGATGCAAAAGGACACCGAGTGGAAAACCTATATTTCCTATAAAAAGGGGGAGGAACTCACCTGGATCTCACTTTCAGTCCAGCAGCCCGGCGGTGCAGACCTATTCAGCCTTGCCCTTGCTCTTCCACAGCATCCAGTCATCTCCACCATGGATCATCACACACTCCTTTTGGTAACCACCATCGTTCTACAACAGTGCGAAGCCATCTACAGGCTCTTTCACCTGTTCTACGCAAAGAAAAGGAGGCGGCCAAGAAATGTCTGGGTCCAAAGATGGATTGCCAGAAGAGCACAGTACAGACTGTATAACAAGCTGATGGTGGAGCTGAGGAACAAAGACCCTCGTGCATTCCAGAACTTAATGAGGATGCCACCAGCCATGTTTGACAAAGTTGTGCAGAGGCTGAGACCCAGATTGACCAAGCAGAGCACCAACTTCCGGCCCAGCCTGGACCCTGGGCTGAAGGTGGCACTGACTCTGCACCACCTGGCCTCAGGGACCATGTACAGGAGCATGCAGTACGCCTGGAGGGTGCCACACAACACCATCAGCATTGTGGTCAGAGAAGTGGTGCAGGCCATCATCGAAGAATACCTGGAGGAGCTCCTCCAGTGCCCCTCCACTGAAGAAGGATGGAAGAAAGTTGCAGAGCAGTGGTATCAGAAGTGGAACTTCCCCCACACCGTTGGTGCCATAGATGGCAAGCACATGGCCTGCAAAGCACCACTCAAGTCAGGGTCCACTTATTTCAACTACAAGGGCTTCTTCAGCATCATCCTCTTTGCCATGGTCGATGCTGACTACAAGTTCATGTACATTGATGCTTCAGGCAACGGGTCTTCTTCAGATGCCCAGGTATACAATGCCAGTGACCTCAAGGAGGGGCTGGAATGCAACCTCATGGTGGGCTTTCCAGATCCAGACCCCCTGCCCAACGACACACAAGATGTGCCCTACTTCATCGTGGGGGGTGACGCCTTCTCCCTCAGAACCTAACTCAAGAAGCCCTACATCTCCAGATGCCTCACCCATGAAGACAGGATCTTCAACTACAGGCTGTCCAGGGCAAGGCGGGTGTTGGAGAACGCCTTTGGTATCCTGGCCAACAGGTTCCAGGTACTTCTCACCACCATGAGGCATCACCCACAGACTATGAGGAGCATCGTGGAAGCTTGCTGCATCCTGCACAATCTCATGCGCACCTGTTACCCAGTGTTGCAGAACAGGCTTGTGGACCGTCAACAAGGCAATGGGGACATGGAGCCTGGTGAATGGAGGCAAGGACTAAACCTGATAGACACTGTGAATGTCCAAGGCCCCAACAGAGCTTCACGTGAAGGGAAGAAGCAGCGCAAGCTCCTGAGACACTGGTGCAACTCCCCAGCTGGACCAGTGGAGTGGCAAAACAGGATGATAGATGGTTGATGGATGCTTCCTTGAGTCTGTCTCATAACACTGATGAGATTGTGCTATGTATGTTGAGTGGTCCTACAATGAATAGGGCATTAATAAAGAGCTTTGTTTATTTTGAAATGTGTTGCTCAATGAATAAATTGTTATTGATAAAAAAGGACCATATGTGTGGCAGCTGGGAGGATGGACCATACAGTCCCATCTTGTGTGTCATTGGGTAGGGGGTCTGGATCTGGAAAACCCATGATGAGGTTGCGTTCCAGCCCCACCTTGAGGTCATTGGTGTTGTATACCTGGGCATCTGAAGATGACCCGTTGCCTGAAGCATCGATGTACATGAACTTGTAGTCAGCATCAACCATGGCAAAGAGCATGATGCTGAAGAAGCCCTTGTAGTTTTAATAAGAGGACCCTGAATTGACTGGAACTTTGCAGGCCACGTGCTTCCCATCTATAGCTCCAATGGTGTGGGGGAAGTTCCACCTCTGATGCCACTGTTCTGCAACTTTCCTCCAGCCTTCTTCAGTGGAGGGACACTGGAGGAGCTCCTCCACATATTCTTCGATGATGACCTGCACCACTTCTCTGAACACTTTGCTGATGGTGTTGTGTGGCACCCTCCAGGCATACTGCATGTTTCTGTATGTGGGTCCAGAGGCCAGGTGCCGCAGAGTCAGTGCCACCTTCAGTCCAGGGTCCAGGTTGGGACGGAAGTTGGTGCTTGGCTTGGTCAACCTGGGTCTCAGACACTCTACAATTTCATCAAACAAGGCTGGAGGCATCCTCATGAAGTGCTGGAATGCACGAGGGTCTTCATTCCTCAGCTCCACCATCAGCTTGTCATACAGTCCAAACTCCACTCTTCTCCAAATCCATTGTCAGACCCACACAGCTCTTGGACGTCTCCTTCTTCTCCTTGCATAGAAAAGGTGAAACAGTCTGAATAGGGCTTGGTTCTGGTGTTGAATGATCACAGCTACCATAAGGACTGTGTTATGATCCATGGTGGAGAACAATGGATGATGTGGAAGAGCAAGACCAAGGGTGAATAGGTCTGTACACCATGGCTGCTGGACTCATACTGAGATCCAGGTGATTTCCTCCCTCTTTTTATAGGAAATATCGGTTTTCCACTAGGTGTCCTTCCACATACTCTAGGCATACTCCAGACATCCTAAATATCCGAGATACATCCCATATACAAACGTTTTGTCCGTTTTAATGCTTTATATATGAGATGCATCCGCTTACATCCTTTCTATTTCCGTGCTACTAATGCTGTGTGGACGTTCTATGTGCCTTTCGCTTCCTCCCTCTTTCCATTTTCAGCTGCAGTGGATTTGAGTTGCGAGGATGTCCAGAGGATGCCGAGAGGATACAGCGGACGTTTAACGGATGACAACAGACATAGAACGTTTGTTGCTCGTATGTGTCATGGATGTACATCGTACGTGGCGGAAAGTTCATCCGCTCAAAAAGTTTTGTGCAGCTCAAAACTTCTTGCGCGGATGAAATCGCAGTGGACAGATGTTCGACGGATAGAGCGTATGAAACACGTATGCAACGTGTTTGCATACGGATACGTATGCAACGTGTTTGCATACGGATACGTATGCAACGTGTTTGCATACGGATGCATACAACAACAGATGCATCGTGTTTTCCAATGGATGGCAAGCTTTTTTGTCCGTTTTACATCCTCTTTGCATCCGTTGGTGCAGTGGGACATGGGCTTAATCTAGCATGCTAGATAAATTCTTAATCTAGCAATTGTCACATTTTTTCATGTTGTTTTATAGGAAGCAAAATATCTGGCAATTATATTTGCCCTTTAAAGTAGAAAATAGATTTAAATAATTCCAAAATTCAAAACAGACAAGGAGGCACAAAAATATCTGTAGTAACAATAAATGATTTTGTTTTATTCTTGTTATTTTAAATTAGAATACAGATTGAGTTCCACAATATTTTTTTTAAAAAAAGATTGAAAACAAAAAGGATAGAAAGCAAAAATCAGAAACAAAAAAATACACCACTGCAGATATAGAGAGTGTATGGCTTCCTTAGCAAACAAATTGCTGTAACATTTGTACCATTCAAGCAGTGTGGTAAGCTTGTGTCATCATCCAACACTGGCACTTTCTGCCAATACAGTATTAGTATACCTGCTGGTGAATTTTGTGTACTTTAATTCCTAGACATCACAAAATATATGTATGTTATTTGTTTGGAAAGAAACCAAAAAATGATACATTAAAGATAGTTTTCTTCCTTGGCATCAAAGTATTAACATTTTTATATTGCTGCCTTTAGTAGTTGTGTTGATGTGTACAGCTCAAATGTATCTTGTCATGCCCATTTTGCTGCTTAACATTCATTTCCCAAATAGGCAAAAAATGTGGCATTGCTCACTTCAGAGGTGCCTTGAAAATGATGTCAAAGTTAGAAAAATTTGGTTTACTAAGATAGAAGCTTAGTAAACCAAACAAAAGGCGTGTCAATATGTTAGATCTGTTAGCTACTAAAAACAATTTCTGTTATAAAACTTATGCTTAAATGCAATGTAACTCATCCACTCTTTTCACCCATCTTGACATGATGGACTTCAGAACATCAATTCTGAAGAAGTTTCTGCAAGCCGAAATAATCTTAAGCATGTGCAAAGTTCCAATGAAGGTTTATGTGAAGCACTTCTTCAGAGCTGCTTCATAGAAATATACATACAGATACTACCAAAAGTGTCCATGTTGAATCACTGCATTGTTTTTCATCAGGTTGTTCTAATGCCTGGAAAAACCATCTAAACATGTATGTGTACATAGAGCTTCTCTCCAGTTCAAAAGTGTTGTTAAGGTAGCTCAAAGCAACTTTTCAAGGAAAATTAATAATAATAATACACAATTGTCTTCTCTTCTATCAACCTCACAACCCTGAAAAGCAAAGAATCACTCTTTGGCTTTACTGATGCAGGTCCCAGTGAAGCAAAACTTCTCTTGCCATTTTTTCTGTAAAAAAAGGGAAAGTAAAATAAATTGCAGTTACTCACTACAATCCAATCCATATTTTTGGCTTGCATTGTATATATTTGTCTGCTGACATGAAAAATGTCACAGTAAGTGAGAACTGCAGAATCCTTAAGGCATCTTTCTCTTTGAATCTCTGAAGGAGGTGGAGTTATAGTGAGGTAGGACTTCCAGAGAAACAAACTGCTCATAAGTTCCAAGACTTCCAGACAGCTCTATTGTTTCAATAACAATCACACAGACTAATTCTACTGTATTTTCCAATACTTTAGCGGGAAAAAGTTCATTCCATTTTCAAACACAGCCCACATTGAGGGGTCATTGAGATACAGAATTGGTTCTGAGCTGGAGCAAAATTGTCATATGGAAATACCAAAATACAGTCTGAAAAAAAAAACCAAAAAAAAACACACCAACAATAATGGTCTACATTCTATGTTAAGGCCAGGTCACATCACCCGACGGATGCAAAACATATGTAAAAAGGACACAGCGGACGAGCAAATTTTCCATCCATTGTTATCCGCTCTCAAAAGTGCCCCAAATTTGCATAAACAGAGCGGACAACAATGGACGAGGGGAGGACGTAACGCGGATGTAAAATGGATGCTCAACGGAAGCCTAGCGGATGAAAGCGGATGGAAGCAGATGGCACTCTGCAGAGCTTCCGAGCGAACAGAGCAAAGCAGACGAGTAGTGGAAAGAGCGGATGCAGAGCGGATGAAGCGGATGCAGAGCGGATGCAGAGCAGATATGTAGCGGATGCCTAGCAAATCACTGCGCATTTGGGGAGGATGCATTGCGTCAGCCCCATGGATATAAAAGGAGGCAGCTCACAAGCAGGTCACCATTCAATGGAAAGACCTGCTGCCATAGACATCTTCATCACAGACATCTTCATCACAGACATCTTCATAATGGGGAAGAAAATGCCATCTTCTGCCAGCCCTGGCAAGAGGGATAGATCCACCATCCCACCCCCTGGTGCTGACTCTGCTGCTGGTGGTGCTGCTTCTTCTGCTGCTGGTGGTGGTGCTGCTTCTTCTGCTGCTGGTGGTGGTGCTGCTGCTGGTGGTGGTGCTTCTCCTGCTGCTGGTGCTTCTCCTGCTGCTGGTGCTGGTGCTGCTTCTCCTGCTGCTGCTGGAGAAGCAGCCCCAAAGCTCTGAAAGCCCTGATGATGAAGGCTCTGCCAGAGGGAAGAAGAGGCAAGGCAAGGAGAAGGAGAAGGGAGAGAGGAAGTAGTACTCCATCGCAGAGGAGCATGAGGAGGAGGTGCTGGAGTGGCTGAGGTAGAATGAGTATATGTGGAGGAAGGGCCACAGGCTCTATCGAGACACCAAGAGAAAGCAGGTGGCTTGGAGACAGAAGGCGGAGAGCCTGGGCTACACTTCAGATGTCCTCCTCGGGTGGTGGAAGCATATGCACACCTGGTATGGGAAGCTGCACCTGAAGAAGTCTGGCCAGGCCACAGTCAAGCTCACCGACCGGGAGACCTATGTCATGGCAAAGTGCAGCTTCCTGGAGGGTGAGGTCCGCCACCGAGGAGCAGCCCCTCTGTCTACCCTCACTCTCAGGCAGCCCACAGACAGCCAGTCCTCTTCTGGCCAGGAGACAGCGACCGTGTCCGGGCAGGTGTCCACAGAGCACCCCGCAACAGAACCCCCCCCAACAGCTGCACACCCTGTGCCGGAGGACGTGGAGGATTCTCTCACACACATGGAGCAAGAAGAAGAAGCGACCACCAGGGACCAACCCACACCCACCCTCAGCTCCACCTCCACAGAAAGCAGGCAGAGAGGCAGACCAGAGGGACAGAGCCACACTGTCCTCTTGGAGATCAGGGACACCATCAAGAACAGTGCAGATATCCTCTCTCAGCTGGTACACTTTGAAATACCTTCCTCAAACCACAAGCCCTTCCTCACCTACGTGACCCAGACCCTCATGGACATGCCCAAGCCCCAGTACCAGGTGATGAAGGAGCGGATCACCGTGCTGCTGCACCACCCTCCAGGCCCAGCTGAACCTGCTCCCACCCACTCCAGGTCTGCTCCTCCACTGAGCCAATGTCACAGCCCTTCCAAGGCTTTCAACAGCCCCTCTCCTACCAAGGCTATGGCTACCAGGAGTTCCAGCAGCACAAGCAGCCCTTCCCAGTCCAGGCACAGGTTCCTTGGACGCCACAGGTGCCACCGATGCCACCGATGCCACCGATACCACCAATGCCACAGACGCCACAGATGTCACTGACGCCACAGATGTCACTGATGCCACCGATGTCACCGATGCCACTGACGCCACAGATGCCACCAACACCACAGATGCCACTGATGCCACCGATGCCACCGATGCCACAGATGCCACCGACACCACAGATGTTTCCTCGCACACCACAGATGCCTCATCTCGCCCAACTGCACACCAGACATCCCCACTACACTCCTCCTTCCTCCACTCCACAGCCAAGCCCGGCCTCAGAACATCTGTCATCGGTCCTGTGCCTGACATCCCAGGTCCTGGATGAAAGGCCTCTCAACCTCACTGGGCTGAGCCAGCTTTCTGAGAGCTTCCTGAACACACAATCTCCTGTTGTCCTCTTGGGGCCAGGCACCCCAATGGTGCCTCAGACCAGCATTCCAGCCACTGACACCTCCACAGTCCCTGTCCCCTTTACACCTGAGACCATGGACATGCCTCAGAATGACTGAGAGCATTGCCAGAGACTGAGTTGTTACCAGTTGACTTTATCATTGCTTGGGACACTTTTTTTGGTTCCTTTTGCCTTTTAAATAAAGTCCTACACTTTACTGTTATTAATAAAGGTTTTCTTTGCTTCACACACTTGGGTCATTTCTTTTACTTAATAAAGTCTTGGTGGAAACTTTTAGAAAATGGTTAAGCCTTTGCATGCTTATGGGATGGGCAGGGATACCTGTGGGATGGATAATAGCTGTGGGATGGGCAGGGATACCTGTGGGATGGGCAATAGCTGTGGGATGGGTAATAGCTGTGGGATAGATAAGCCTCCAGTGCAAGCATAGTGGGACTGTATGGTCCACCCTCCCAGCTGCCACACATATGGCCCTTTATTATCAATAACAATTTAATCATTGATCCACACATTTCAACATAAACAAAACTCTTTATTAATGCCCTATTCATTGAAAGGCCACTCAACATACATGGCACAATATCATCAGTGTGATGAGACAGTCTCAAGGAAGCATCCATTAAGCATCTACCATCCTGTCTTGCCACTCCACTGCTCCAGCTGGGGAGTTGCACCAGTGTTTCAGGAGGTTGCGCTGCTTCTTCCCTTCACGTGAAGCTCTGTTGGGACCTGGTGCATCCACAGTGTCGATCAGGTTTTGCCCTTGCCTCCATTCACCAGGCTCCATGTCCCCATTGCCTTGTTGACAGTCCACAAGCCTGTTCTGCAACACTGGGTAGTGGATGCGCATGAGATTGTGCAGGATGCAGCAAGCTTCCACGATGCTCCTCACGGTCCGTGGATGATGCTGCATGGTGGTGAGACGTACCTGGAACCTGTTGGCCAGGATGCCAAAGGTGTTCTCCACCACTCATCTTGCCCTGGACAGCCTGTAGTTGAAGATCCTCTCTTCATGGGTGAGGCATCTGGAAGTGTAGGGCTTCATGAGGTAAGTTCTGAGGGAGAAGGCGTCATCCCCCACGATAAAGTAGGGCACATCTTGTGTGTCGTTGGGCAGGGGGTCTGGATCTGGGAAGCCCATGATGAGGTTGCGTTCCAGCCCCTCCTTGAGGTCATTGGTGTTGTATATCTGGGCATCTGAAGCTGACCCGTTGCCTGAAACATCGATGTACATGAACCTGTAGTCAGCATCGACCATGGCGAAGAGGATGAAGCTGAAGAAGCCCTTGTAGTTGAAACAAGTGGACCCTGACTTGACTGGAGCTTTGCAGGCCACGTGCTTCCCATCTATGGCTCCAACGGTGTGGGGGAAGTTCCACCCCTGATACCACTGTTCTGCAAGTTTCCTCCAGCCTTGTTCAGTGGAGGGACACTGGAGGAGCTCCTGCAGGTATTCTTCAATGATGGCCTGCACCACTTCTCTGACCACAATGCTGATGGTGTTGTGTGGCACCCTCCAGGCATACTGCATGTTTCTGTACGTGGTCCTGGAGGCCAGGTGGCGCAGAGTCAGTGCCACCTTCAGCCCAGAGTCCAGGCTGGGATGGAAGTTGGTGCTCAGCTTAGTCAACCTGGGTCTCAGGCGCTCCACAATTTCGTCAAACATGGCTGGTGGCATCCTCATGAAGTTCTGGAATGCATGAGTGTCTTCGTTCCTCAGCTCCACCATCAGCCTGTCATACAGTTCAAACTCCGTTCTTCTCCTGATCCATCGTCGGACCCACACACTTCTTGAATGCTTCCTTTTCCTTGCGTAGAACAGGTGAAAGAGCCTGTAGAGGGCTTTGCACTGTTGTAGAATGATGGTGGCTACCAAAAGGAGTGTGTGATGATCCATGGTGGAGATGACTGGATGCTGTGGAAGAGCAAGAGCCAGATGAAGGCTGCAGAGGTCTGCACACCAGGGCTGCTGGACTGAAAGTGAGATCCAGATGATTTCCTCCCCCTTTTTATAGGAAATGTTGGTTTTCAGCTAGGTGTCCTTCACCATACTTCAGGCATCCTCCAGACATCCTAAATATCCTTGATACGTCCCCTATTCGAACGTTTTGTCCGTTTTAATGCTTTATATCCGAGCTGCATCCACTTTCATCCTTTCTATGTCCATGTTACTAATGCTGTGTGTCCGTTCCGCGTCCGTTTCGCTTCCTCCCTGTGTCCGTTTTCCACTGGAGCGGATTTGAGTTGCGCGGATGCGCAGCAGATGCCTAGTGGATATAGCAGACGCGTAGCGGATGACAACGGACGTATAATGGATGTTCCCCGTATGCGTAGCGGATGTAGAACAGATGCGTTGGATACTTCATCCGCTCAAAAAGTTTTGTGCAGCTCAAAACTTTTTGAGCGGATGAAATCTCAGTAGATGGATGCTGGACGGATAGAGAGTATGAAAAATGTATGCTGTGAGTACACAACGGATGCATCATGTTTTCAACGGATGGCAAGCTTTTTTTAACGTTTTACATCCTGTTTGCATCCATTGGTGCAGTGTGACAGGGGCTTTATGTACTATTTTTCCTTTCCCTATTTTTTTTATCATTCAATGGCTAATATCAAAAATAATCAAAATCAAAACACTGCTATTTGATTGTTTTTGTTTGATATTGATTATGTCCATCTTAAATAATGTAACCATCAATAAAGAATCACCTTATTTAAAGACTCTATATATAAAATAGCAGCTGCTTAAAGATGGGTCAAGGACAGAAATAATTACAGACTGATAAAAAAGGAAACTATTTATTTATTAATTAAATTTATTTGCCTCCCATCTTGCCATGAGGCTATGTTTCAGAGCAGTTGCCATAACTTTTCTCATATGTAATAAACCTCACATCTAATACAAAACAGTGAGAATCTGTTAAAGGCCTAAAATAGGTCACAGAAGCCAACAATAAAAGGGTTACATCAATGATCAGGGAAAAACAATTGACTGAAATATAGCCAAATCCAACTACTGCTTTAATCAGCGACATCTAGAGACTTATTTTATGGTCTAAGAACTTAACATATCATCAAAAAATAAATCCTTTCAATAACAAGCCAGAAGTCCTAATTAGCATAAGAAATGTAGATGTATCTGAAGATAATCATTCACAGATAATAATTATCCATATAATTTTTTAAAAAATTTCTGTTCCCCAGTTGTCTTCAACATTCACAGCATCTGAAGAAAAAGTTTATTTTTATTCAGATGTTCCCTTTCCTTCCTCTATTCTTTCTTTCATAAACCTCAAAAGACTAATTATCTACATATTAAGCATGTTTCTGAAATATGAGTGAACCTATCATCATAGGCAAGTATGCTGAAGAATGTACTCCATTATTTGAAATGACAGGATGTATATAAAGCCCATATGTTTTCAAAAGGGTTTCTGTCAGTATTAATCAAAATGTTGGCAAATTTATGAACACACTGAACAGCACGCCTGCCATATGGGTAATCTCTCTCCTTTAATATTGGGAATTTGAATTAATAATAAACAGTGTAGAGAACATGGAATAAAATCAATGATCTAAGTGCCAGAAAAAATAAAATCACTTTTGAACTTGTTTATTTTTGCCAGGGTCACTTTTCCTCTTCCTTCAAATGATCTTTATTCTGACTCTAGATGATCCAATAGTTATCTTAATGACTATCATGAACTTGAGAAGGCTTTTAATACTGACTGTATCTTGCCATTATGACAGGAATTTAGGCAAAACCAGCCTCAACAATGTAATGTCTGTCCTTAGGTAAGTTGCAGGAATCCAATATTCAATCATAGCTCATTGCTGATATTCATATATGACCACACTTTTTTTGGTCAGCACTTTAGCCAGCTTTAACTAGCTGGATCTACTCATCTTTTTTATTTGCCATGATATTTTTTGATAGCTAATATTTGTTGGTGTGAAAATAAAAATATTTTTGATTTTAGCTGGAAAAATGTATGGGAGAATGGCTGCATATGCCTCAATGACATTCTAAGATAATAATAAGAAAATGTGTATTTATTTGGATTTACTGGGTTGTAAGAATGTATTACAGCTAGTCCTAGTTCAATGGCCACAATTGGGATTGGCAACTCTGCTGCTAAGCAGTGCAGTTGGTAAGAGAGTATCAAGTGACTGCAAGGAGTTATTACATCACTTCCCTTCAATTATGAAGCTAAACACCACAAATCGTTAAGTGAAACATCATATGTCTCGGTCAGTCCTTGAGTATTGAATATTTGTCTTTAAATTAATCCAAACTCCAGCTCCTCTTTAGGACAATGATGGTTTGTTCAATATCTCAGCAAACAACAAATACTCTAATCAGGCAAGAATGGCTAAAAGCCAGGCAAGGTTAGTATTGGGTTTGAGTTTGCTCTATTTCCTTTTATTATCATTATCATGAGACACACCCCACCACACCCAGGCCTATATGCAGTTCTAGTTCTGACCACACCTAATCTATTATCTCTAAATGCTATCAACTCGATAACATGTCTACATCCTTAACTTATTCTGACCCTCACAAACTGATCCCCACCTGGTGCCACCTTCACCATGTCTTAACTCAATGCTTAATTGCCAACTATATGTGCCCCAACCCCCTCTAACAATATGCACAATGTCACTACATGAAAAAAGCCATTTCCATCCCCACAGTTGATTCAGAATCCATCCTTCATCCTGCAGTTGTTTCAGAATCCATCCTGCAACCCACAGTTGCTTCAGAATCCATCCTGCAGCTCACAAGCTCTGCTGAGTCATTCTAAAGCAACCTTCAACAATATCAGCTAGCATACAAGCAGCAATACAGATCCGGCATCAGCAGAGCTAAGGTGATATTCTCCACTGCCAACTGACCTGCTGCGAGGTGTGTTCGGAACTGATGGGCTCTGTGGCAAACTCGGAGCCCAACAGGCAGCTCCCTCTACCACAGACCCACCTGTGAAACAAAGAATGATATAATTCATTATAGTCTACTGAGCCTGTCAATATGACCACAACTTGAGATTTCACTGCCAGATTTTCCATTCATTCTGCTGGTTGGAAGCTGGATCTGAGTCATGCAAATATCAATCTTAAGAAATGAAAGTCATAAGTGCAAGGATTGATCATAAAGTTCCTATTTCAGTACTGTCTTGATTTTGAATGTCTTGGTTGCTTAACAAGGCCATCATTAAATGAGGTCTATATATAGAGTAGAAGGTATCATTTCATGGACTTACTGCAATATACAGTACCTTACATTAAGAAAAAAAAAATCCTTAGTTGGTTTACAAACCATTAAATGAGCAGGAATATTTGAAAATGCTCTTTAAAGATCTAAAAAGAATTCCTGAAAAAATATTTTCCAACTGCTAGAACTGGTACTTTTTTGTTGATATTCACTCATAGAATCTCTTCTGTCACTTTGGTACTTGGTGGAAACCATTTTGCCAGTTTTATCTATTCATAATAGTTCCTTAAATTTTTGTATGCTCCTGCTTGTCTTACCAATGATAGTATCTAGCTACTTTGTCTTCTGTCAGCATGTTTTTCAATTGCTTTTGTTAAGCCTGGGTTCCCCAACCAGGGTTAGGTAGACAAGCTAAACAGAATGTGCAGCATTAGTCAGATAGGCACACAGATACATGAGTGAGCTGAGCTTGTATGTTTATTAAACATACAGTAAAAATAACAGATACGCTTGTGCTATCAAGAATATAGTTTATTCCAGTATAAGTTTATAGCATAGTCAAATAACAGTCCAATATTCATTTACCATGTAGTCAGTCCATTCAGGGGTATTCAGTTAGCAAAGTCCATGTAGAATATCCTATGTCAGTTCACATAAAAATCAGTCCTTTGTTGTCTCTCCCGTTCGAGCAATGCAGTCTTGATTCCAAGCAGTAATCAGGGATCATCAAAGCCAGAGAGAGAGAGAGCAAGCCGTAGTCTTGCTACTTTTATATTGTTTTCTTAACCACTCCTTTAATTGCTATTTCACAGTTAAAGCTGTATACACTCTAACATACACTAACTATGATTCATAGTTATTATTTCACCTAAACCAGTTAGGGTAAACAATGTTATCCCTAACAGCTTTCTATTTTTTTTTTTGTAAGAATCAATTTGTTGTCCAATGAACAGGGCTCTGATAAACCCTTGACAGGTGTCTAACCTATCCTTTTCCATTTTGTTTCTCAACTAATTTTGCAAATACAGATTGACTACATTTGTTTCTCTACAGTCATGTGATATTTCATCTCTTTCCTAGGATTTCTGTGAAATAATGAAATATATTTGATCTTCCTTCAGCAACTTTCTTCAGTACTTCAGGTTGAAAGCCAAGGTCATTCAAAGTCAGCAGATATTTGTATCTGTTTCTATGAAGCTCTTCAACTCTTCACTTACCCAGTATAGTATATTTTCTTTTTTCAGAGAAAGCTGATCCAAAATAGTCATGGGATCATTCATTCTGTCTCCTCCTCCTCCTCCTCCTCCTCCTCCTCCTCCTCCTCCTCCTCCT